>CM072879.1:19560000-19700000 GCA_036937835.1 Pampus argenteus
GATTAAAAAGCCTGACACGCCGGCGATACAATAGCGGCAAAATATGAGACAAAAAAAGTCGGTCAATGGAAACGGAAATGTGATTATGAACCAGAACAGGCGAGAGATAATATTAAAAATCTGACACACTTTCAACAAGACCCATACAGTGCAGCAGTGGGGAGGAGGAGGTGGCGGTTAATGCTGTCACCGGGCAGTATAGAGGAGGAGAGGAGGAGAGGAGGAGAGGAGAGGAGGAACGGAGGGAGGAGCCGCTGCCAAATAGGAGCCTCTCCAGCGTTTCTCCCACAGCCGAGACTCGGCGTCAGGGAGAGTGAAACTCACTTCACACACCTGTTCCTCCTGTATCCGCCTCAACCTGCCAGGTGGACAGAAAACAACTAAAAGTCCTTTTTGTTGTTTATGTTTACCTGACAGAGGTCAGAGGTCACTGTGATTTAACTAGATTAGAAACATACTGAGCATGAAGTGAAAAGTTTGATTATAGGTGAGGATATTACAGGCTGATAATCAATACAGGCTAAAAGTTGGACTTTACAACAAGTTTAAATATTAAATAAATAAAAATAAAAACAGTGTTAAACCAAACTGCCAATAGAAGACACTGGTTCCATATAAACAGTCAGTTAAAAACCAGACTGCTGGATTATATACTGACTGATTATAAACAGCCAGTTAAAAGTCAACCATCAACCTTTCAGCCAAACTGCCAGTTATAGAAGATCTGCCTACACACACTGGTTTCCATATAAACCAGTTACACACTGGTTTCCATATAAACCAGTTACAACCTGGTTTCCATATAAACCAGTATATACACACTGGTTTCCATATAAACCAGTTACAACCTGGTTTCCATATAAACCAGTTACAACCTGGTTTCCATATAAACCAGTTACAACCTGGTTTCCATATAAACCAGTTACAGCCTGGTTTCCATATAAACCAGTTACACACTGGTTTCCATATAAACCAGTTACAGCCTGGTTTCCATATAAACCAGTTACAACCTGGTTTCCATATAAACCAGTTACAACCTGGTTTCCATATAAACCAGTTACAACCTGGTTTCCATATAAACCAGTTACAACCTGGTTTCCATATAAACACACTGGTTTCCATATAAACCAGTTACAGCCTGGTTTCCATTGAAACCAGTTACAACCTGGTTTCCATTGAAACCAGTTACAACCTGGTTTCCATATAAACCAGTTACAACCTGGTTTCCATATAAACCAGTTACACACTGGTTTCCATATAAACCAGTTACAGCCTGGTTTCCATATAAACCAGTTACAGCCTGGTTTCCATATAAACCAGTTACAACCTGGTTTCCATATAAACCAGTTACAACCTGGTTTCCATATAAACCAGTTACAACCTGGTTTCCATATAAACACACTGGTTTCCATATAAACCAGTTACAGCCTGGTTTCCATTGAAACCAGTTACAACCTGGTTTCCATATAAACCAGTTACACACTGGTTTCCATATAAACCAGTTACAGCCTGGTTTCCATATAAACCAGTTACACACTGGTTTCCATATAAACACACTGGTTTCCATATAAACCAGTTACAGCCTGGTTTCCATATAAACCAGTTACAGCCTGTATGATATCTGGATACCTGGCAGGTAAACAGTTTTAAACCATAGGTACATACTGGCTGCCTGTTTCTATGGAAAAATCAGTAGGAAACCAGCCTGCAATTAGCAGACAGGTCAAACCAGTCAGCAACAATTAACCCGGTTAATTAACATAACTTTACTCGTTTCTCTAAGTTCAGTTAAACACGTGAAAATCAAATAAAAACGGTCCGTTTCAATGTAAAAATCAAGCCGCCGTTAAAGCGGTTGTAACGTTAACGACAGTCGGTTCAAACACGGTTAAACACGGTTAAAAACCCGCTGCCGTTAGCCGCCTGTGTGCTTCTATACAGCCCGGCGGCGTCACCTCAGATGACCCAACCAGCCAGACTGGATGTCTGCTAGCTAGCCCCGGTTGAACCTAACCTACAGCGGGGCAACAACAACACTTGAACCGACAAACTGTCACTGGCTCTACCGTCACCGAGTCACGGGGAAAAAGAATAAAAACACACACAAATAACAAGAACAAAACACCGGGATTATTTTCTACTTGTCTCGGTGGAGTAACGCTAACTCTGAGGGAGGAGGGGGAGAAGCAGAGACGGAGCCAAAACAAATGCGTTTCCCGACATGAAAGCACAACATCCAGCGACGAGCAGCCACGTTTCCCGCTGCTGTGTGCGGGGAAAGGCGAAGCTAAAGCTACACAACTTAGCTTCATTAGCGGGGGGCTAAACGGCTAACGGCTAGCTCCGCTGGCTAATAAATGTATTATGTGCACTTTCACCGGTGGTGGAGGGGGGACGGTAAAAGTTGGCTACCGAAAAAAAAAAAAAAAAAAAAACACCGGATGACATTCACTTGTCTGACAACTATCCTTAAATAAACCCCGAGACCAGTCGGGCAACTAAAGTTGCCTGACAACCAGGTATCTAACTGTTTTAATCCTGGCCGGGTTGCCGTGGAGGTTTGCTGGGTGATAGCAAGGTGATTCCCACTCAGAGAGCCTGTGATGGAGGGACGGTCGCTAGCAGCGGCAGCCTGGGCAAACACAGCCGGCCAGCCAGCCAGCCAGGCGGCTAGTCTGGCTGCAACCAAGCCGCTTTAATAACTTCACTTTTGCGGTCACTTTGGTCAAAATTTCTGTTCAGGAGTTGAATAAATAAGAAGTTTCCCTTGTGTCCTACCTGTGTGTAGTCTCTGGGTGCAGGGTGCGACAGGCTGGAAGTTGATTATTCCCAGATATCCAGAGTGGTGCGGTGCGGGGCGCATATAGCTAGCGCTGGGTACAGTAAAGATTGTAGCATAGCTAACCTAAAGACAACAGTAGAGAGGAGAAAAAAAAGCCTCCTCGTTGCTCATAGGGGGGATCGACGACAAAAACCACATGATCTTTTACGTCAGCATATATTTGCATAGGATGCCAAATTTATGTTTCGCGTCCAGGTGACGTGAAAATGTACAGAAAAGTTTGATTACGGCGCTGCCGGACGCTGGCACGGCTGGTCGGGTTGCGGTGGAGAGGCGCAGGCATGTTGCAGCCATGCACCCCTGTCCCCCCTCCTGCAGCTCTGATCTGCACCCGTCTGCTGTTTCATGATTTACAGCTCGGATGGCTGTTACTAAACATCACTGTTACCTCCCTGTATATTCATGTGGGAGCTCACAGCACACCTGTGGTGCTCTAAATTGACTTTATAATGACTTTATCTTATGCAATGCAGCAGTTTCACTATACTGCAACACTCCTGGTGAGGTTTGATCACATTCACCTCTCCTGAAAATCCTCCTCTTGACTCTTTTTCCCTAAATATTTATATATGCTAATAAAAACAAAATGATTTCAAAAGCTCATCTTCATGACAATGTATGAATAATAAACATGATGCACGACACTGAACATGAAGAAAATGCCAAACTGTTCATTTTCTTTTAACACCTGTTTGATCCTGGAGCTGACCTCACCAACAGAAACCTGCTCGGGTGCAGCAGCCGCATCATGTTGAATCACAGCAGGACAAATCTGACATACGTCTGATGGTGACGAGGTGTTGGACGTTGGGTTCACACCAGTTCATCACACTGGTGTCTGTGTTTCATCAGGCTCATGTATGTTTGATAAGTGTGGTTGTTGTAGTTGATCATAGGCAATAAATGTAGAAACATCTCCTCACACACGTGTGAAAAGATGACAGAGAGTGACACTTACAGGTGAAGCAGGGAGCTACACCCTGCATGCTGGTATGGTGGTGTTGTTGTTTATGGTTTACATACTTTCTTTAGTTTATGAGATATTTCAACAGTAGCAGGCGACTCTCAGCCGAGATCACCATCGTTATCTTATCTGGTGGTGACATGAAAATGAGATGAAACAAGCTCCTGATGATCAAATGTCCTTTACTTAAACACATTATTGTTAGAATATTGATTATAATATCACATTTTGCCAGTATAAAAAGGATTTAGTGACGTTTAAATTGGTTTTCTCGTTGATTCTTAAATATTTTTTTTAAATAAAATGATATATAATAAAGTGATGCAGGAACGTACCTGAATGTGTGTTTAGTTTGCAGGTCAGAGGTCGGCCTGATTGACGATTCGGTGTCACTGCAGTTCAAACCCAAACTTACCAGGAGAAAATGTAACTTCTCCCTTCAGCAGAGCAGCAGACCAATATCACTTATGTTGTTTTGATGTCTGGTTATCAGAGTTGGTTATTTATAGAGGAATGATTTACACATTGAACCTTGAGCAGTAGACAAGGTAGCTTTCCTGGAGGTTTCAGAGCACCTCCAGTAAATGCATCACATCACGGCGCAGTCTGGACTGGCTTTTTCCACCTAAAAAATGATAAACGTTTCCCGTGTCAGACAGTTTCTTGATGACCCTCCTTCTGCAGAGGCCGCTTTTCATCCTGTGAAACAGACGGCTGCGGCTCCCTGCTCCATCGGGAGTTTATTCAAATTCACTCAATAAACAGCTTATTAAGAAAACTGCATATTTTATAACCATCAAAAAACATGCTGTCCTTATACTGGTGAAAAATAATACAGGACATTGAAAACGCAGCCGAGACATCATTGCAGAAGAGTTTGCTGCAACTGGAAGCTCTTGCCAGTGTCTCCAGAATACACAATCAGGTAATGTTGCCAGGCAAGAGTGCCAGCTCTAGCCAATAAGCTGAGTTTTGGCCAACATTGCTTAGCAACAAAAGTTAAAAACTGAACCACTCAAGGCTTAAAATAGTCTTTAAAATAGTAATCAAGAGCCCTCCGTGTCATAATTTTGGCATGTAAAAAGCAAGAACTTCCCTGCTGAAAACCCAAAAAAGATGAGTTCAAAGTTTGTCTCCTGCCTCGACAAAAATGATTGTTGCTGCACACAAACAGTTTCTACGTCTAAAATATATTTAAAACTGGGGGCCTGTCACACAACGGACTCGCAGAAAGGCAGCTGTGGTGGTCCAGGACTTGAAAAACCCAGAGGAGGAAACAAAAACTCAGCTGAATCACTTATTTTTCAATCAATTCACATTCGATTATTAACCAGGTGGCCATTTGAATTTTGCATTTTGTGTGACACACCCTGGCAGTGAATTTGCATATTATTGTCATTAGACAAAAAAAAAAACATGTATCTGTAAAATGACATATAATTAAAAGACATAAAGGAGGCTTTTAGCAGGTTTTCAGTCACTCAGTGGTCATAAAAGTCAGAACATGACTGACGTAAACTTTCAAATTGCACACAGAAAAGTAAAAATGGCAGTTGAGTGGTTTTTCCCTTTTGTCTCATGTCAGAAGCTTTTGCAGCTGCCGCCCTCCTTCCTCACAATTAATCAAATGAAGCAGCCTGAAAAGGAAAAATAAAAGTAATTATTTGGTGTCACAGTTCAGCACACTGTGCCGAGGGCCTGCAGGCGGCTTTCCTACTGTTTCATTTTGAGAAGCAGAAATATTTAAGAGGCTACATCTGTAACAGTATAACAATGAGATGGATAAGAGACAATAAGTCTGCCAACATTCAGCTCAGACGTACGTAACATGGTTCAAATCATAAAAATGCACAGTGAAAATATAATAAATTACTGCAAAAGATAAAATTAATAGATATCTGCTACCAAACGGGAAGTCGATAGTTGATAGTTTGTGTATTGATGCAGAAAAAAACCCTTAAATAAACACAAGGAACCACAAAATCGACCTCAAGTGAGTTTGTGAGTCTCTACATACGCAGCAACATTCACTGTTTCATTTCAAGTCCAAAATACTGGAGGACAGAGACAAAGCAATATAAAATACAGACTGCATTGTGTATGAGGAGTTGTGTGAAATGTATTACAATGCACCGAGGGATTGTTGATCAGTAGTGACTCAGCAACTATTTTACAGCTGTGAAGGTTTCAAGCTTTCATAACTTACTGGATTTCAGTTTTGTGACACGTGTGCCTGCACGGAGCATGTGTTCATCAGCTGCAATCTAGCTGTTGCAGTACATTCATGCTCACATTGCTTATCCAGAGTTTTCATTCATGTTTTTGATTATGTGCATACATCTTTATGTCAACAGACTGAACTATCCTTTTGTGATCTTATGAGAAAAAGAGTGTTTGATCTGTGTTTGATTGACAGCAGCTGGATGGTCGTGTCGGTGTCTGTGTTTGATTGACAGCAGCTGGATGGCCGTGTCGGTGTCTGTGTTTGATTGACAGCAGCTGGATGGCCGTGTCGGTGTCTGTGTTTGATTGACAGCAGCTGGATGGTCGTGTCGGTGTCTGTGTTTGATTGACAGCAGCTGGATGGCCGTGTCGGTGTCTGTGTTTGATTGACAGCAGCTGGATGGCCGTGTCGGTGTCTGTGTTTGATTGACAGCAGCTGGATGGCCGTGTCGGTGTCTGTGTCTGTGTTTGATTGACAGCAGCTGGATGGTCGTGTCGGTGTCTGTGTTTGATTGACAGCAGCTGGATGGCCGTGTCGGTGTCTGTGTTTGATTGACAGCAGCTGGATGGTCGTGTCGGTGTCTGTGTTTGACTGACAGCAGCTGGATGGTCGTGTCGGTGTCTGTGTTTGACTGACAGCAGCTGGATGGCCGTGTCGGTGTCTGTGTTTGATTGACAGCAGCTGGATGGTCGTGTCGGTGTCTGTGTTTGATTGACAGCAGCTGGATGGTCGTGTCGGTGTCTGTGTTTGATTGACAGCAGTTGGATGGTCGTGTCGGTGTCTGTGTTTGATTGACAGCAGTTGGATGGCCGTGTCGGTGTCTGTGTTTGATTGACAGAAAAGGTGAACACAGTACAGGTGATTTACAGATCAGATATGTAGCTGTAGCAGACAAGAGAAGGCAGTTTAATTTCCGCTGGACTTCATGGGCCTGATCCCACCACCAATTAAAACATATATGTTTACATATAAATATACACAGGTTTATACAGTGACAAAAAATATAGTTTTTTTTCTATTGGAAACATACTTGCACAAACAAGTAGTTAAAAAGCTCAGACTAAAGATAACAAATATACACACCAAAATGATTGTTGTAACATGCGTCTCACATTTTTAACTGTACCCTGAGGTCAGACCTGCTGCTGTACTGATCGTACCAGAGTCTGGCTGCTGCATCATCATCATCAGGGCGAGGCGTTATACATATACATGGAGGTTATGAGCCTTGGCTCTGGGCGTCTGTGGCAGAGCTGCACTGCTCACATTGACTTTGCTGACTTTGTGTCTCAGCCAGAAAGTCAAAACCTTTTCGAGGGATCACAGCCAAAATGGCTGAGTGTTTGTTCTATAAAACAGTGAACAACCTTGCAGCTCCAGACTGAGACATTCAAAGTCAACAACAGTCTGTAGAAAGGACCTTTCATTGTGTATCTATACACTTGCTGTTTTGCTCCATAAAACATGTGTGAATTAACATGTGCTGTTGTTGCAGGTAACACAAAATGTGCACTGAACAAAACACACTCAAAGTAGACAAAGAACTGTAACTGTAACTTTGGATGATATTCAGTAGATTTGACTACATGTCAAATTAGATTTGTCCCCCATCTAATCCATCGGAGACACGTTACGATACGATCTCTAACTAAAAATCACATTTAATCAGTTTCTTTTGACTGCAGACATGCCTGTAAATGTGCTGTAAATAGTTTTGCAGTATTAGAATAAAGAAAAATATCAGAAATGCTAGTTTTTGTCTCAGTTTGCGGGCAGGCGGTGTAACCTCTGCCGATGATCACATGCCACATTTACACTTAAAATGATTGTGTTAAAGCTTCATCAATCAAGATGTTGAATCTGAGTCCTTCTTATTCTACAGGACCAAAAAAAGCTTCATCCCCTCTACTTCTTCTCCTGCAGGTTTTGTTGAGTCACCTTCTTGGCTCTTCTTCTTCTTCTTTGGTGCTCATTAGTAAGTCACCTGCCTCACTCTGCTGCTCTGCAGTCTTCCATAAATCTTTATTCATCTGGAGGAGGAGGACAAGAGCGCTGCGCTGTCTGGACACATTTACATACAAATGAACTGCAGAGTCATTATTTATACACACACACACACACGCACGCACGCATGCACACACACACACACACACACACACACATATATGTCATATCACAGTCACTTTAGGGGACATATTACATAGACTTACATTCATTAGCTGGAGACTTCAACCACTTCAACCCAAAGATCAGCTTTTGTCCCCAGTTAACTGGTCTAAATTTGTCCCTGAAAGTAGATGATGATGAAGTGTGACAGACCACATGACACACACACGACATGTCAATAATTACAAACATCCGCATCTCTGCACAGTATCAGTGTTAGTTCAGTGTGTGTGTGTGTGTGTGTGTGTGTGTGAGCGAGCAGGAGGATTTTGTGAGGTTGATCGTCCCGACGTGTTTACACACGACCCTTCTTGTGAGCTGACGATGCAGAGCGTTAGAGAGAGAGAGAGAGGTGGGAGTTTCTGCTCTGCTGCCTCGTCTCTTCTTATGTTGTTGTGTTTTTTTCTGTTTATTCAGATTCAGAGGAGAAGCTGAGCTGCTCCACCTGCTCCACCTGCTCCACCTGCTCTGCATAATAACATCCAACACGCCTCTGGGCTCATTTACACACAGATGAGTGTTTATAAACCTACATATCAGAACACAGAGGTGAGGCTGGAGAGATAAGTCTTTTTGGTGACTGGATGAGAAAGAAAAATGATGTTTTTCCTTTTATAACCTGAGTCTAACTTTCATTATTTTGTCAGCTGATCTCTTTACTAAAATCTGGCAGAATCAGATTATCGACCGGGGCCACAAATGCCAGATTTACTCCACAACATTCGCATCTTCTACATCTGGATCAATGTGCTGCATAATTTAAACTTTACTTGTTACGTCAAGAAACTGAGCAAATATTTCCTTCATCATGGTGCAGTTTTATATCAATAATCATATTATATTATATTATATTATATTAAGTATCTGCTGTGTAACTGAACTCAGTCTTGGGACATTTGTTTGAAAGGGTCATGTGATTTGACAGCACACAGGAAATGTTTGTATGTTCATAGATAATATTTACCTAATATTTCTAGTTTGACACACTGACATTGTGTTTTCTGTTAGGAGCCACAAGACGTTTTGCAAATTAACAAAAATCAACATTTATTTTAGTTTTTTTTAAACAATTTTACCTGTAAAATGTCCTAAACCTTTACTGTTACATACCTGCACATCACTCAGTAAATTAGAATAAAACTATTATTAAAAACGGATGCATTCATAATATATTTTATCATGAGTGTGACTCACATTAAATTATTTGCTTCTGACCTCATTCTGATGACATCTTGCAGCCAGTTCATACAAACGGCCGATGTTGTGATGATGATGTGGCTTTTTGTTTCACCTGCACATCTCGTGTGATCAGATGTCTGTCTGTATTCGTCCAAAATAATACAGCAGACTGTACACCTGTATGTGACACTAATAACAAACAAACAAACAAACAAACAAACAAACAACCTAAACAAAGAGACAAATGAAAAAGAAACAGCAGTAACATTGAAAAGATGAGTCTGAACTTTTGTTTCCATCATCTTCACCACATGAGGGCAGCATCGAGTCAGTTTACAAGCAGCAAGCTCTTCATGTTTATTACTATATAATATAATATAGTTTTATTCCATTTGTTCTCTGCAGTGATTCCAATAAAAGCAACAATGAGAACAAACATTGTAATTTGAATCCTCCTTTAACTGTAGACGTAATTATAATCAACCTCATCAGAAGTAAAGAGCTGTAATTACAGTATTTAACCACTCTGAGCTCTTCTGATGATGACAGGTTATCATGAGCAAACACAAACCGGGAGGGACGAGCAGCCTGCGATGCTGTTAAAGGTGCATTCAGGAATATTTTGGTTGCTCTTCGCAGTAAGGATCAGGTGGTTCGTGGCATCACAGGTCGAGCAGCACCAGAACCAGAACCGAAGGCTGATTTAAAAACTCTGAAATGATGCCGGATGATTTACTATGGCAACGATATAACAAAATACTTTTACTCAACTACTGAACTTAAGTATAAATTCAAGGTACTTGAAGTACTTGGTAAATTTACTTGAGTATTTCTATTTTTGCAGCGTTTTACTTCCACTCCACTACGTCTCAGAGTCAAATATTTTACTTTTTACTTCACTACATCTTTAGTTACTTTTCAGATTAGATTTTAAATTTGAAGTTTTTGGATGAAATGTTCCTTTATGGATCAAGAAACGTCTTCTACTTCTTAAGTTACGTTCACTGTTTAAAAACCCACTTGTGTTATCAGGAAGATGCATCGTCAGGATAGTTTAAAAGTCATCTTGACCTTGAAGAGGAAATAAAAACCACTTTATGTCTGAACGAACGTCTTAATCTGATCAGAGTTCAGACTGTTTTCCAGCAACATGACACGCGTCAGATATGAAGACAACACGGTGAAGTTTTGTTTTAACTTCTTAAACGTCAAACTTCAGTAGTTTATAACTTTTAAAGCTGCATTATTACATTGAGTGTGAATATTGTGAATTTTATAGACATATTTCACCCAGTTCAGCATCATGTTTGGAAACTTTAGAAACTGCACCAGAAGTCAAATAAAGTTCTGTATGTTTGACTTCATTTGTGAATTTGTAAAATCTGAAGTTATGATATTTGTGAGAACAGACAGACTTTATACATATATATATATATATATATATATATATATATGTATATATCCAGTGTGGCATTTGTGTGGCTTTTCTATTCCTGTACAGTCATGCTGGGTGTAAATTTGGCTGAATATATTTATATTTCTTGGTCTAAACTCGTGAGAGCTGAAAACGAGAGGTGTGATGTTGAACGCAGCGCTGCAGCTCACCTGCTGCTTTCCAATCAGCTTCCTACAGCGTTCTGCTCGCTGCCACTTTAATTAGACCTCAGTCACGTCACCTGCTGAGGGACAGCAACACGTTTACCAAAAAAAACGAGCATCATACGTGTACTTCAGTTTTATTGTTCTGAGAAAATCAATACCAAGTAAAAAATAAATTACTTCCTTGATACATCCAGGGGTGAATAAATGAGGCACACCTTCGTCTTTTCATACAATGGATCTCCAGCAGTCAAACAAATGTAAGACAACAAATTAAAAATGCAATCAAACACATTTGAACTTCAAACAGGCTGTTGTGTTCCTGTCGTCAAATCAGTCTCTAGTTTTGGCATAAAATATGAAAAATAACTGAGAGCCACAGAGTATTTACTGGATTAAATTAGCTTCATGATAAATGTTATAAATAGACGCAGAACAGAAAACAGAAAGATTTTTCTTCTCTTCTGTTTCATTTGTTTTCTGTTCGTCAGTCAACAACATCCAGAAACCTGACGACTAAACCAAAAATACATTTACAAAGAAAAACAATCACTTTCTCACATGAAGCTGTTATCTGATTCAACAAGCTTCTCTCACAGTTACAGATTAATACTGTAACAATAACTGTATATGACCCTAAATATAATCTTTATATGTAATAATAAAATGTGTCCATGGCTTTATGAGACAGAAATGATTCACCACGTGGTAAATGTAAAAGCAAAACATGCACATCTTTTGTGATATAGTTCTGATGCTGGAAACCACCTGGTCGCAGATTTAAGGAGCTTTTAAAATAAACAAACGGAGGAAATAAAAATCTTTACGTTGCAGGTTTGACGAGGCGCGTCACTCATCGGTGTCACATGATGTTCGTCTGCACCAGAGTTTAGTTTGTTATGTTGTTTGTTTACAGACAGAAAACATCTTCATCATGTGCTTTACTGGAGATTAATGATGCAAGTATGAAGAAACAGTTAAAGGACGTGTTCACAGTTTTTCAAGTGTCTTAAAACAACAGTGAACATGTTTTTCTTGCTGTAATCGTTCATACTGAAGATCAGAAAACAGGTTTCACTGTTCATTTGGGCTCCTGGCTGTTGTTTTAAGACTTAAAACATTGTGAACCTGTTCTTTAAGCTTTCATAATGTATTATTTATTTATTTTAGAAATAAAATCTGAAGTGATGAACGTACAGAGTAGTACTAACTTACTGTTAGGAGGTACTTCAGATAAATAACAAACAACAAAACCGAAACTGAAAGAAGAACAAGAACCTGAAACAGGAACCGAATAAATGAATCCAATGAATTTCATGACAAAATGTTTTAGATATTTGAGAGAGGTTCATGTGACATAAAGCAAACTGTGAAATATAAACTCCAGATAAGCTCCAGCCATCTTAAAACAACGAAAATAACAAAAACAAAACAAAACAAATTGAAGAACGGTTTCCTTGAAGTTAATTCAATAGCATAGAGTTAAAATAGTCCCAACCTGATAGCCCCACCCCGTCCCCTCTACAATGTCCATAAGAAATCCTCTACATCAGGCACTTGTTGATTAGTCCGTAATGGCTCCAAACCACCCAATCAGAAACAGCGAGCGGCCCTCCGTCCTCCAATCACCTCCTCTCAGTTAGTTAGTCCAGGAGCGTCTTTAGCGTCCTCTTCTGCTCCAGCGTCTCCTCCTTCCCGTCCAGGCTCCGGTAGCTGCGTTGGACACCGGGGGACCTCAGCTCAATGTTTTCCAGGGCCAGCGCGGGGTCTTCGGGCTCCACGGGCCGCGGCGCCGGGTAGTTGGGCTGGTAGTAGCGGTACGGGTCGTCCTCCTCCTCCTCACCGTAGTTCTGGAAGACGTTGGGCGGCAGTTGGACTGCAGGGACAGCGGCGCCGTCAGTGACATCCTGGCCCTCTGTGTTGCCAAGCAGCCGGGAAGCCAGCAGGCCAACCAGACAGCAAACCGCCAGCCAGCACACCAGTCAGACAGTCAGTGAGAGCCCAAAACAAAGATGGCCGCCGCGCCCAACACCACAGGAATCGATGTTTCGTATTGGTTTGTTGGGTTTTGATTGGGTTAGCAGGACAGGAAGAGGGGGCGGGATAAGAATGAAGCAGGAAGAGACACAGAGGGACAAGGGTTACCGAGGGTTACCAGGGGTTGTCAAGGGTTACCAACGTTTGTCAAAGGTTGTCAAGAGTTGTCAAAGGTCTTCAAAGGTTGTCAAGAATCTTCAAGGGTTGTCAAGGGTTACCAAGGGTTGTCAAGGGTTACCAAGAGTTGTCAAGGGTTACCAAGGATTGTCAAAGGTTGTCAAGGGTTGTCAAAGGTCTTCAAGGGTTGTCAAGGGTTACCAAGGATTGTCAAGGGTTGTCAAGGGTTGTCAAAGGTCTTGAAGGGTTGTCAAGGGTTACCAAGGATTGTCAAGGGTTGTCAGAGGTTGTCAATTTAAGAGTTATTAAGGGTTACCAAGGGTTGTCAAGGGTTGTCAAGGGTTGTCATGAGTTGTCAATTTAAGAGTTATTAAGGGTTGTCAAAGGTTGTCAAGGGTTACTGGGTCAGGGTTACCAAGGTTACGGACTGACAACACTGAAAGCAGAGTTAAAAGGAAGTTAAAGACACACAGTTTTGTTGTTTGAGTTTAGTTTGTGATATTTTGTGTAAATGTCTGTAACTCGTAATCACTGTTTAGAATTTAGACTAATTCAATATCTTTAAGTGGGATCTTTCAAATGAAAGATATTTAAGGTTAAAACTCTTTGTGCCGATGAGCTTTTGGGACTTCTGGTATTTCTGTACATAGATGAGTTTATATTAAGTCAGTGAAGCCTGTGGTTTAAAAACTGGCACCAGATGAAGTCAGGAGAGGATTAAAGTCAAGAAATCCCACGAAAAGAGCCAAACCAGCAATTAAGTGTTCTACATTTACGTAAGTTTTATCTGATATGTCTTCCTCTACAACACTATTAGAAAACCACAAAAATTAAACTATATATTTGTGAGTTACTTAAAGGTTTATTTCTTCAACAGGCTGAGAGCCACAGACACAAACACATTGTTAGTTTTGCTCTTTTCATAGGATTTGTTGACAATAAGATATAAAAATATAGGATATTGTTGCTCTTATTATTTTAGGTGGTGGTTTAGTTTCAAACATCAAAGACCTGAAAACCTTCGATGGAAGATTGATTTATTCTTTCTCAAATTAAATAATAAGTACAACACGTTTTACAACGTCTTTTATATCATCAGGTTTTCTTCTTCTCACATATTCACTATTTTCATCTTTGTGGATTTTATTTTAAATTATTTTTTCTGTCTTGTGATTTTATCATAATATATTTTATTTATAGAACGCTTTACATTAAAATAGATCCTATTTAACTAAAAACACTAAAAAGGTATAAAAAGACATGAATATCTTTCTGCTGATAATACTGTATATTACATTATATTGATGACCAGCAGTGACACCACTTCCTTCACCTTCCTGCTGACACTCTCAGTGTTTGCGACCCGGCTTAGTCGTCGCTGACGTACGGAGCTGATGAGAAGAGGGACGGTTGTAAAACGAGGCGATGACACACAGACAGAGAGAGAAGAAGAAACACAAACACAACATGCAGACGTTACTCACATCACGACCCCCGCAGGCTGCGAGCTGTCTGACCTTTAACCTCAAACCAGACATCAATGATTAACAACGTCATGCATTTAACCGTTAAAGATGACTCGTGGAGGGTTTTCTTTATACATGTGTGTCACTGTCACATTTAATCACATTACTTGCAGTGATTAAAAGAAGCCTGGTTTCAGTATGTGGTGAGAATTAAAACGGTTGAACTGTGAAGCTGTTAAAACATCATTTCCTCTGTGGGAGGACACAGGAGACAGTTTGAGATGTGGGATTAACACATAACAGAAACAGCACGGAGGCTTCATCTGCAGCTTTCAGATTTCCACAGTAAACTGTTGCATCCTCGTGCATTTCATAGTGAAACATGTATGAGAAAACCTTTCATGGAGCATCTTTCCAGTGACGGATTAAAGCCACAATCACAACACTGAGTCACTCCACATCAAAAACTCAGTGGAAACATGTTAAGATGCAGAATTCAGTCTGTGATTTGGCTGCATGCAGGAGGCTTAAAGGGTTAATTCACCCAATTCATAACGAAAACATACAGTGTTTTTTTTATTATTCGGGTGAAGTGTCCCTTTAAAGCAGTTTATTCATGATGACTTGTTGTTGGGACGTTTACCATTCATGTTCCACCAAACACAAATGTTCAAGTTCATCACACGATATTTGAAATGATAGTAAATCTCTAAATCTTCTGCATGTTGGACGGACGACATGCAGCCACATGAATAAACTCCAAAAGCGTTCATGCTCAGTTATACAGTTCAGAGGCGGATGGCTTTTTATTTATAATCTTATCAACACCTCCACCTCCGGAGGCTGGTGGAGTCTAGTAGCATCAGTGTTGCTAACACTTTTAAGACTTAAACACCGTAATTATTTCTCGGTGAGAGACGTTAACGAGCTGCGAATGTTCGTATCCTCTTGTGACATCACAGATATACACATTAGCATGACGCCACCTAGCGGCTTCTAGCGTGTTTTCAGCTGCTTCCTACTGAAAACTGATAATATTAATTCACAGGAATTATCAGGTAAACGATTCGTAACTAACGAGGAAAGTGAAAACAAATCTTTATCTGTATTTAAGCAGCCCTACGTACCACCAACATTGTAGCCCACACAGGAGTTCTGGTCGCAGTAACCCGGAGGCCCCGCGGATCCGACCGGTCCCGGGACTCCTGGCCGACCGGGGGCTCCGGGATTTCCAGGTCGTCCTGACGAACCCTGGCTGCCGGGTCTGCCCTGGCCCTGAGGTCCTGAGAGGTGGAGGAGAGGAAGGAAGGAGGAGGAAGAGTGATGTTTGAAACGGACAGTGACGTTTTCACAGTGTTAAATATTGAACATATGGCAAAACGTTATTGTTGTTGCTCATTTTTAATCTCCTTCTTTTATCGGCTCATGGCAGAGTCACTACATGTGTCCCCAGGCTTCATATAATGTGAAAACGCCGGCTTCTCTGTAGAAACAGATGGCGACAGCAGCGCCAGAGTTTAATGTGGACGGAAAACGGCGTTTTAGAGTTGAGCCTCATGGCTTCATGTAGTCTGAGATCACAGTGTGCTTACCGGGAGATCCTGGAGGTCCTCTGGGGCCTTGGACCCCCACACCTGCAGATCCCTTCTCACCTTTCTCTCCTGGTTGACCTGGACACACACACACACACACACACACACACACACACACACACACACACACACTAAGAATCAGGTCTTCAATCTGCTACTAAACGACTGAATTCCCTCAATAGGAACAAATAAAACTTTAATTGGTGGCTCTCAGTCAAGCTGTCAGAAGGTCCTCCAGCGTACAGTAAAGCCTCGTTATAATCTCCGTCTCCTCTCCTCCTGTGTATCTCCTTATTGCTCCTCTTGGCAGTCGTACCTCTTTCTCCTGGTTGCCCATTCTGTCCGTTCTGTCCTGGGAAGCCGGGTCTTCCTGAGGGCCCTTGTTCTCCCTGGGGCCCTGGGGATCCATTTCGACCGGGCTCTCCGGGAGGTCCCGGCACGGTGCGGATGGACACCGGTGGACTGGGTGCGTGGTTCAAGATGGAGTTGTAGCGAGCCATGTGACCTGAGAACAGGGAAAAAACATGAATTTCCAACAAACTGCACAACTTAGACATTAAAGTTTGTTTCCAGGTGTTCAATGTGTAATTCATGTATTCATTCAAGGTAGCATGAAGCCTACATTAGCTGCTACTAGCATGAAATGTCAGTGTTTAAGTTGCATCGTGGGTAATGTAGGCACCGTGTTGATGCTGCCTCTGGTGATGTTACAGAAGTGTGATGTTGAACAGAACTTTCTACTGAATTAAAGCTGTTTTAGCCTTTAATTTAACCTTCCTGACATGTTGTACTCACTCTGGATCAGCTGCTCACAGACCTGCCTGGCGATGTCCTGAACCGAAGCCGTCGACTGGAGGTCACCCTGAAAACACACAAAATATGTTTCTATCTTCAGATATACAGAAACACGTCTGACACTGATTTGTGGTTCGAGTGATGACTAAGGCGTCCTGATATCAACAGACAGACTACAGATTGAAGAAAATGACGATGATGTGAAAACGTGGACTATAAAGGTTTCTTAAATCACTCGACACACTAAAGGAGTCATTTCATCCCCTCATTCAACTATTCCCTGTCTGTATTTCTGTCTGTGTTAATATATTATAGACTCAGAATGAAGTTGAGCTGTTATGACTGAACTGATGAGAAATAAAAGAAGACGCCTCTCGTCTCCAGCTGCTGTCAGCTGAGCGTTTATTGGGGAAAGCCTTTAACTCGTCATTTCTCTCCTTTGCTCTCTGCTGTGGTTAAAGGTAAACGGGAGCCTGTGACGAGCCTCCAGGGTGGAGTGATAGCGCCATCACCTGGCTGCGGTTGGAAATGGCAGCAATGACCACTGCAGTCCTACTGTGACTGCTTATGAAATCAAATACACACATAAAGTTCTTATTTTATCATTTTATAACAACAAAACACAAACTAGAGCATCAACATGAAATGAGAGTAACCAGCTTCACCAGGTGTCTTACATACAAGGACCATATTTCCTGCCTGAAAGCCACTTACCCGTTCTCCCTTCTCTCCCTTGACTCCAGTCAGACCCTAAAAACACAAGAGAGAATAATTTAACTCTGATCAGATTTTATTGATCGTGTTATGAAAACATGAAGCGACATCAACCATCATCAGATCCTTTAAAAATCAGCTTTCATATTTCACTGCTGACTTCTTACTTTATTACCTGCAAACTGTAATCTGTAGTTTTTATGTATGTGGATGAAAACAAGCAGCACACACACGTAACGTTGAAGCCAATAATCCATTTATATGCATATATATATATATAATTACATATGAAGGAAAGTTTGGGCTCTGAAGTTGACAAACGTTTCTTTTTTGTAACGCTGCATTTCAGCACATTAACAAAAACTACGACTACTGTGGATTTTCCTTCAGATAATTCACAAAAAGAAAGCGACAGTGTGGTAATGAGTCAAGGCTCTTTGCAGTCCGCCGTGTATCTCTGATTACATGCGTGACAACATTTTATCACAGCGATGCAAACTAATCTGTCAGCAGCTCGTATCGCCGCCCACAGGATCTCATCTCTTCTGCAGCGCTGCAGCCGAGATGTGATTTACTGTCTGTGGACGTTTCATTTACTCAGGAATAAATGAAAAAGACACCTACACATTTCAGAACTTTGGTACTAGACTGGTTATCTGACATTTCATAGACTAAATGATTCAATTAAAGAAAACTAATTCAAACATTAATCTACGATTTTCCTAACTATTTTCTCTCTTTTGACTTCGCGTGTCGCTGCTCAGTGTGCTGCATCTTTCTGCATCTTTCTGCATCTTGCTGCATCTTCCAGAACAGCTCATTTTTCTGGACATTATAACAATACTAAACCATACTGTAGGTGTGTATGTTTAGAGCATTAATTATATGATTGCAGAACATGTTGAGGTTGGTTTTTCCGTGTTTTTAGGAGGGCTGACAGGAGCTTTTTTCTCCTCTTGTGTCAACATGACAGATTTCTCAGATTAACCCTCAACGTTCAGACAGGATGTTAATCTCGCCAACAAAGCACCTTGCTGTGTCCTCCTGACAGACTCTGTTAATCCGGACTGACACGACTTCCTGGATATTTACACAGATTGTCTCCTGTTACGGGCTTTATGAAGCGGTCCCGTTCTCTTTTGTGTCTGTTTCAGTGTGCGACAGACTCACCGGTGGTCCCAGTTCTCCCTGTTTTCCTTGAGGGCCGGTGTTACCTGGGGCCCCTGGGGCTCCTGGATTCCCCTGAGGAGACACAGACAGATAAGAGGAGGAAGAATAATATATATATAATAAATTCAATCATAAGACAAAATGTTCAAGATGGAGATTTAAGAAGATCCTTGTGTTTAGGATGTTATCTTTGCTTCAGAGTCCCTACTTTTTGACACTAAATCATTGGACCTTATTTTGCTGCAGGCGTGAAGCCAGCGATGTTTACAAGTTTACAAATAAAACATGTTCCTGAAAACGGGTCTAAACGCAGCGCGGAGACCTTCTTCATTATTTAAAGAGCCTTCAGCTGCCTGAAACTCTCATTTCTCTCCTGCGTCCTCTTCAACACAGTCATCAGATAAACCATGTTGTAACTTCATAATCACTTACGACCGTGCCGGAGGGCCCCTGTCTGCCCGGGGGTCCGTCTTTGCCTGGCAGCCCCTGTGGAGGAAGACAACATCAATAACACAATAACACATGGAGCTGTTGTTGTTTACTCTCCTCAGCTGTTAGTTCATTTCTACTTCATGTCAGTAAAGTATCTTACAACTAATACAGCTGCAGCAGTTCCAGTATAGAGTAACTGTTGTAGTAGCAGTACTAGCAGTAGTTTTAACAGTAGTATTAGTACTATATATAGTACATGTAGTAGTATCAGTATGCAGGCACTCACTCTGGGTCCCGGCGGCCCCTCCCTGCCCGGACCTCCAGCTCGACCAGGAATCCCCTGAAACGTTGAGAAAACATTAAACACGTGGACACAGCGTTGAGATTAAACCTCAGGTTATTTATTTATTTATTTGAAGCAGAGTAACAGTCAGTAACTGACAGCAGTGCAGTAACACAACTCCAGCACGTGTTTCACAACAAGGTGAAACGTTGTACGATATAATTTAGATTCTGACGTACAGAAATATTATTACTTACCTGCACTCCTTGTTGTCCAGCTTCACCTTTCTGTCCTCTCTCACCTTGACCTCCCTGCAGGTAACAAAACACACATATTTATTTGTTGTATTTATTATCTCACAAAAAGAGGCTTCTATGTTATTTGTATGATACTGAATATTATATTTATATTTACAATGGTATAAAATACAGTATTGATCTGGACTAAATGAGACTCATTTGTCTTACTGGGGGTCCAATGATAGACCGTCCACTGGGTCCCTGCTGTCCTTGGGGTCCCTGAGGTCCTGGTACACCTGTCTCACCAACTGGACCAGTCGGCCCCTGAAGAGAGAGAGATGATTGGCTGAGACCAACATGTGATATAAAAACAGTCAGGTGTTGTTGTACAAAAGCATTTTCACGACCTGTCAGAGCGGAATAAAAGAAAGATGAAGCTCAGCGTATCACATCTAAAAACTAGAAAGAGTAAATGTAAAGTTGGACGTGTCTATACGTTTGAACCTGTTGTAACACCTGAACACCACTGCAGCAAGGTAAGGAGTAAACAAAAACAACACAATCAACACAGTCCTACATCAGTGCTCATGGTGCTTTATGTTCATCCCAGGATGCTAATTCTGTTGTTTTTACCCATGTTGCCTCCATCAGGGTCACTTCCTGTTCTGTCATGTTCGTTGGTATTTGGCTGAGGTATAAGTGTCTGCAGGAAGCCTCCACCACCGCTGTGTGTGTGTGTGTGTGTGTGTGTGTGTGTGTGTGTGTGTGTGTGTGTGTGTGTGTGTGTGTGTGTGTGTGTGTGTGTTTGGTAGCTGCAGGACATATCAGGGGTCATTGGCTTTCACAGACATGCAGCAATGCGACACAGCGATGTTGAAGCTGTAGAGAGGCTCCCTGGGATCACACAGAGGTCCTTACAGCACAGAACCAGACCGTGTGTGTGTCTGTGAGTCCAAAAAAGCATCTTAGAGCTCACATGGTCAATTTGATTAATCAGATTATGATCAGATATCTAACGGACAGACGACAGCCTGTTACAGTGTCAGCAAATATTCAAGTATTTCTTACATATTATATATTTACTTATAAGATCACAAGAGAAGAAAATTCTTCAAGCTCAGGACGTCAGTAAATCACAGCTGTAAACGTTTCATTTCTGATTATGGATCATAACATATTGATGACTTAACGTATCCATGGTCCCAAATAAACGCTACTCGCCTTTAGTCTGAACATTTCGTGACTTGAACCTTCAATAACAGGAAAAACCATTGAAGCAATAACATCTCATCTGATTGTATAAATGATCGTGATGAGGAAATGACAGCAGTGATGATTTTAGTGGCGGTATTCGTTGTTTTATTAGATTATAAGCAGTTACTGCACCACACAGCGCGTCGGGTAAATATACTTCTGTTACTTTGTTCTGCTGTTTTACCATCTAATCCATCAAACTACTGCAACACATTTTAATGTCATAATCAGTGGAAAATCTGACTTCTGTTGACACCTTTAAGAGGGCGACCGTGCTCGATAACAATCTCTTATCACACTTCCTCTGAACTGCTGTGACAACTTCAAAAAACAACAGCTTTCCTTGAGAAGACTTGGTGTTAGATGAAATATGAAATGAAAGAATAAATATCAGTGCAGACGCACACACAGAGGACAAGAAGTAACTAGAAAAGGCTAAACTGAGACTTTTCAGTTGCTTCACAGCTTAAAATGACGTCCAACGTTTATGAAGATCCAACTTTGCTCATGAGCAACAAAGACGGAGAGGAGAGACTCGACAGACTGGTCGACATCTACGAGAGCACCGACGCCGTCACGGGGCGCCAAACCAACGCTGCCACGCAGGTTGCAGGCAAGTAGTGAACATGCAGAAATATTTCTTATTATAATCTAGTTCCTGTTGCATTAGGTCAGCATGATGAGCCGTGACAGATATTAATATTAGTAATATTATATACTTCCTGGTGTCATTTGAAACTTTTGTGTGTACTTTCCCTCGATAGAAACAGACACTCAAAGGCATCTTCCACCTTTCAGAGCTGCATTCATGATTCTTTGTCTACTGCCAATAATCGGGATCATTGTCTTGTTCAGTTTCTGTAAGGACCTCGTCTTTATTTTCATATCCTACATTTTTAATGTCACTTAATATCTCAATCAGTTGTTTAAATTTGACATATCTGTCCTCCATCTCTTTTTACGTTTCTCATCAGATCAACAGGTCCTTTTGGAAAGAGATGAGCTCCAAATCAAGTATACAGAGTCACAGACTGATTTCATGAAGCAGGAGGGAGGTGAGCACGATTCAAAAAACCAAAACACAACAGCATCAAAAACAAAATCTCCCATTAACACACATACGCTTGACAAAAAGGGACGTTGTGTCCTGAGGGTTGGCAGAGATTTCGATGCAGTTGTTACTACAAATCTACTGAGGCGAAAAATTGGGAAGACAGCAGAGCGGCGTGTCGGAACGGATCAGCTGATCTGGTGATAATAAACAACAAACAGGAACAAGTGAGGGACTTTATATTCATGTGTTTATTTGTGCTTTACTGAGTTCTTTAAGGTTCTTTAGAAAAGTCACAGTAAAGATAAACAGCTTTTTATCATTTTATCTTTCAAACGCTTCATGTTGATAGAGGCTTAATCAATAAGCAGCCTTATTTTTCCATTAGTGTCTATTAAACGTATATAAATCCCAAACGTGATGCATAATTTTGTTTTGAATAAATTGTTTAAATGTACCTGCTTTACATATGTTTGTTATGTATTTTATTATTATTATTATTAGTTATGATTTCATTGTCAACATGAATTTGCTGCCATGGAAATGTTAGTTTATTAATTAGCAGCTTTTTTTGTCAAATGATCAGCAATTTGTCAGTAAGCTGAACGAACGTGAGACTTCCTGGATCGGCCTGCAGAGCGTGAATATCAATGAGTGGGAACCCAAATGGAAGTGGGAATGGGTGGACGGATCCAGAGATGTGACATTTACGTGAGATGCTTTACTTTTTATTTAATCGTGACACATTGTCATTGTTTATAAGTTAAATGAAACGTATTTTATGAAGTAATATCAAATCCATATCGATCTCAAGTTAAAAAGTTGTAACCTCAAACCTGAAACCAGGCGCCGACTGTAGGTGCTCAGCCTCATGAACCTGCACTCTATCAGGCTACCACATGAGGGCGCCAGTGTTTTCATATTAATTCACTTTAAGTTCAGTAAAGACTGGTCTGCCTCTTCTTCTGTGGTGTAGACCTACTGTATATGTATATTTACCTGTATATATGGTGTTTGTTGTGCAGGGCCTGGGCAACACATCAGAGTGTAACACCGGAGACCTGGTGCACAGTGTCCATGGATCCACAAGGAAGTTGGACATACACTCACAACGGATCCAAACAGTGGATATGTGAGAAAGAAGTCTCCTGAAAGCTTCCTGGTGCAGTTTAATGTGTACCAAATAAATATTGTTGCATGATATTTCCTCCCTCTCTGTCCACATATTTTTAAAAAATAAAATAAATCGGAGAAAAGCTGTACATTAAGCTTTAATGTTCATGAAATGACATAATAACATGTTAGAGTCTTTACTGTAACCCACATAGAAAGTGAGATGTGAGTGGCGTTTAAAGACCCAGCTGTCTGTCAGCAGACAACAGCCAGACAAACTGTCAGCAGAAATGTACAGAACCATTATAGTTGTCATGTAGGCTCCAGGGGAAGAAATCAACAGTGAGGGGGATCTGGATAAACTCATAGCCACACTGGGAGCCTTAATCAATCAATCAATATACCAGAACATTTAAACAGTGTGAGATCTGTGTGATTTAAACAGCTGTCTGAGCAGATATTGTTGGGAGGTTCTGGTGTGACGTGTGTCTGACGTGTGGACACAGGTAATATTATTAGGAACCACTCAATAAATGTTCATTGTTATGCAGATGATATCCAATTATATTATACAAAATAATGTGCATGTGCACTGCAGCCAATCTGCTTTTTGTGGGCATAGATGATGTTGACTGCAAGGTGCAACATTAATACTGAAGAAAAATAGGCATAATATGAGCACCGACACCAACGTGACTGAAGAGAGAGATGAGCTACAGACCAGCTACAGACCAGCTACAGACCAGCTACAGACCAGCTACTATATACGGTAATAATATAATAATATAATACATCAGAGGTTACATTTATGTTATGCTCCCTATCAAAATAAATTCATGGTAAATGTTGAGTTACATCCTTCAGCTTCAGTTTTATTACGTTCATGACACAGGATCGATATGAAAGATCATCACACGCGGAGCAAATGTGTGTATTAGTGAACATTTTGGTCACAGTTTGAAGTTAAATCAGATAACGTTTAGGTCACTGTTTATGATGGTTTAGTGTTGCCATGACAACTTCAACCAGGGGGGGATTTTAGACATTTTAGAGGTATATTAAATATTAATAAATTATTCAAACATTGTTTATATATGAACTTCAGAATAGTAACATAACTTTAGATCTTTTTAAGTTGCCAAGAAAAAAAACAAGAAATGATGAAAGTGAGAAGTTAAGAGCAAAAACATGAAAAGTCCTGGTCACATATCATTTAAAATATTGGAAAGAACATAAGTTTAGTAAAAGGGAAGTTATATACGGTCGATCACAGATTCTATTTCACTAAAACATACTGTATACAGCAGAAATAACTTTATATCCTGTCAGGAAATCCAAACTTTATCTAAACATTATGAGACCTGCTGATCATAATCTGGATCTGTCACTAAAAAAAAGATTGTGACACGAAACTTTGAAGCCAACATGAATAAAGAGACGCCTACAAACAAACCAGCTGGCTCACATATTAAACCTTAATATTAAAATATTAAAGACAGGTTATCTGCAGGCAACCACTCGTACCTGCCAAAGCACAGGTAGCGTTACCTGACTGGCACCAAATATTCAAAAATAAACATTTTCTCTAAAGTATGATCTATAACCCACATCCTGACACAGAGTGAAAGTGTGAAACTTCCTTTTCCTCTTTACGTGTGTTACGCCTGTTACGTGTGGAACGGGTAAAATGTGAAGAGACTGTGTGTTATATATAAATGCCTAAAATACCAAAAATGATTTTACCTATTTATCATCTATCCCTGTTTGGCTTCTGTGCAGATATGAGTGTGTGTGGGTGTGTTTGCTCCTGAATCACAGCAATATTTAAAAACAATACTTTCATTGTTCATAAAAATGACAGTATGCTGCGTCTCTTTAAGACGTGCGTGGATGTGAAAGTGATCAGATCTTGACTCCCTGAAACTTACCTGAATGAATAAATAAAATAAAACAATGGAGAGGTTTGTCGATATTTCATCTGATAAAAAATTATAATGACAACACAGCAAGAGATTTGACTGCAGACTATAAACATGGTGGACGTAAGACGAGCTCGGTCAGCAGCTTGGTTTACAGTCGATGGTTAACTGTCATAACGATAAACGTAATGCTCCTTTATGCTATTAGAAAGAATTACGGTTTAACTCGTGCATTGGCTTCACTTGTCAGACCTGGAGCTTCCTGCTCAGGTTCGACCCACAAACACAACAACAACAACAGGACTCACCACCGGGCCTGGCTCTCCGCGATCGCCTCTGGCTCCTCTGATTCCTGGCCCGCCCTGTTTGAGACACAGATGGCAGCAGGTGTTTCAACAGTCAACACATTCATTAACAATGTCTCACCACTGTGTGAGTGTCTGCACAGATCTGACAATCTTACAACAAACACACATGACAACCGAGCTGAAAAGAAAACTGAACTCGTGTAACTAACGGTGTACATGAAGCAGGTATACAGATCTAAATGTGGCATCACTGTAAGGTGATCAGACCGGTTGGGGTGCGAGTATGTGTGTGTGTGGCTCACTGGTAGTCCATGAGGGCCGGGGGGACCTTTGCTATCCTGGGTGCAGGTGCAGGCTTTGGGCAGGGCCGGGCAGTCTACCTCTTTCCTCTGGATGATCACGACATGACGAAGATGAAAAAAAAACAAGAGATGGCAGTGACATGACATGATGATAAAGGAGCAGCAGGCAAAGCGGGAATGTCACACATCAGTCCCGACAGTTTTTCCCGTTAACGTCTCAGAAAACAAACAACCTGTGACCTCACCAGACCAGGAAGTTCACAGCACTTGTCTCTGTTGGCCCACGACGTGCTGCAGACGATGTCGAACATCTGGAGCTGAAACTGAAGAGGCAGAAAAAACACATTTAAATGACACAAAGCAACAAAACAGGTTCATCAAAACTACATGAAATGCAGTTTACTGACGTTTCATGATCATACAGCTCATTAAGTAGACCAGTAGTGACAATAAGGTCGACAACTACTTATAGAAAGTTTATATTCATCATAATAATAATACTATAGTGAGCAGCAGTTTACAGCAGTTTACAGCAGCTCACAAATCAAATCTTTTAATCAGAATCCTCTCTCATACACAAACAGCGACTCCTTCGGGTTTCTTTACTTCAACAGGTGTGTTTCCTGTTTGTTAGAGGTATTAGTCAGGGTTCAGATGCAGCGGGAGATTCAAAGACGATTAGCAGCTGGGTAACGACCTCTTCAGGGCAGGTATCTCTGCATTCATGAAGCTGCTTAAAGAAACGGCTCCTCTTTGAAGAACAAGATGGAGCTTTGTTTCAGGCAGTTTCTGATCATTTAACATGTCAGACTCACGCCAAAAAAAATAAACTGTCACAACATTTATCTTACGAAGTCGGACCTGAAACTCTGAAGCAGCAGCAACAAGTTACACCTTCTAACATCAAAGAAACACGTTCATTACGTCAGTGTGTGTGAATACGTAGTACATATACATACAGTACATATACATACAGTACATATACATACAGTACAGTACATATACATGTTGCTGTTGTTCTCACCGGTGCCGAGTTGTCCTTGTTCCCTCTGGACCGGACCATCCTGCCCAGAACTTCCAGTCCGTCTGTGGTGATGTTTCCCGCTGCGTTGATGGTTTTCTCGGTCACCATCTTGCAGTCGATCAGCACGGTGGCGCTCGTCTTGCTGATCGCGATGTGAAGCTGCGTGACAGAAAATATCCGTTAAACGTTCTTTTAGTGCTTCATGTTATAAACATTTAATTATCAGAAGTGAATGAATTAATCACATGATATGCAATGACTATAAATGTAATGTGTGGTTGCATGAAAACATAAATTACACCGTGAAGACTTTTATGTTTTATGTTTTTCATCTGGATGAAAGATGCTGCATCCCTGTGAGGCTTTACTGACGCTTATTCAGCAAAAAACAAACATCCTGCATCCAATATCCCTCAAAAACAAAGCTGAGCTTCATATTTACAATCAATGTTTTCCCAGTATTATGAGAGATATATATTTATAGCAACCTGCAGTGAAGCTGGAGCTGAAAATAACATAAATAAATAAATAATCTGCTCTACCAATCATGTTAAAGTTCTGGTTTATCACTTTCATCCAGTACGAGGGCGTGGCTCAGACCTTATGAAAGCTGCCGTAGAAGAGTTTCTGTATTTCGGGCCCCTCGAAGGTGACGGTCTGAAACTGTCCTTTATAGTCGTTGTTGAAGAAAGTCAGAGTCTTTCCTCCGTCTGCAGGAAGACACAGAAACTACACGTCAACAAAAGACAGAGAAGAAGACAGATATAAAGCAGACGACAGCTGCTACATGTCTCTGGTATGTTACACACGCATTGCTTCATTTTGATGAGTTTTTAAACATGAAATATAACAGACTCACTGTCCAGAATCACTCCAACCAGCGGCTCGTTGTTCCTGTTCAGGATCTCCCAGACGGCGAACGGCTCCTCGGGCGTGTCGGGCAGCAGCCTGAACAGCAGGGTGATGGTGTAGTCCGAGGGCAGCCCTTCAGGATGGATGTACCTGCAGCCACGTTTCAGGTACTTTACTACAATATTTCCATTTCTACTCCGCTACATTTATCTGACAGCGTTTCAGATGCAGATTTGACTCAACAGATCTTCAGATTCAGACACTTTTTATTTTTAGACAGTCTGAATGTGTGTGTGTGTACCTGGTCGGTTGTGCCAGCAGGGCGTTGCTGTGCAGGTGGAAACAGGGGAAGGTGTTGAAGGTGCCGGGAACCATAGAAACACCGGAGACGGTGCCGTAGCGATTCTCCACGAGCCCAAACAGCTCCATCATATGGAAACCTGACGACACACAGATCCAGTTAAATAAATGAATCATAACCGAACGATGACAGTAAAATGTGGATAAACACTGCGTGTGTGTGGTTGTGTGTGTGTGTGTGGGTGCGTAAAGTAATTTTATGTATTTTGCAGCATCAACACGCTTTAACTATATAAAAAACTGCACGATGACGTATGTTATAACTAATGTTTCTGTCTACAGCAGGAAATATTAAATATTTAATTATATAATAATTCATTTTAATCTCTTACCTGGTGTTGTGCTGCCGCTCATCGATACCAACGGACAAGCTGAGGGATGAAAAAAATAAAAATAAAAAATACGTTTACGTATTACGTTTCACACTAAAAACAACTTTACATACAACACAATGAAATCTAGACTCACTGGCGGTGGCAGCTTCACACACAAACGTCACCAGCTTCTCTTCGATCTTCTTAAAGGCGTCCAGGTCGTCCACGAAGAAGACGTGTCTGTCGCTGGGTTTACTGGCGATGCTCACCAGCTCTCCGTAGTCAGCGTCAGCGAAACCGATGGCAAACACAATGAAACCTGTACGGGACGACAGAGGAGGTATTATATAACGAGACATGTTTACATCAGCCTCATGTAAATAAGTAAACACCACTCTGACCTTCCATCTGCATCTCCTTGGAAACCTTGTTGACGTCGTCCTGGGAACGGCCGTCGGTGAGGACCACCAGGACGTTGGGGATTCCTCGTCTCATTCCTGCCTCCTCTGTGAAGATGTTTTCCTTCACATGCTGGATGGCTCGACCTGAGCGATCAAACCCATCATCCAATCAGATCAATTGATCATTTAACTTATTTTGCTAAATGCTTTGATCACATGGTTGGGTTTTTTTTAGGTTTTTGTGTAAAAAAGTCTGATGTTTGAGAAAGAGCAGAAGGAGCAGACACTGAAATGCCTACGATAACCAGCAGGTCTCTTGATAGGTGATAGATATTGATATATAGCTGAGCTGAGGTCTTCATTTTAAATCAGCATGCTGCATTCTCATCACGAAGTCTTCTTCAGGACGTGATGTTTGATGCAGGATGGACCACAGAGATGCTGCACGTTTTCTACATTTCAATAAAAGAACCGAGTAGCAGCGCGTTTCTCACACAGATCCAGTAATCGAATACTCTGCAGGCCTGTGGGAACGCTGGGAAAACGGATCCTTAATTGCAGCGTGCAGAACGAGGTGATTGAGTGCTCTTAAACTCCCCAAACTGCTGCTTCCTGATAGAAAGAGGGATTAGTGACGCTGTTACAAATCTGTTCTCTGCAGTCACGTCCCTGCAGGAGAAACTGGCTGCGCTGCTTTGTAAACACTGATTAATGGCTACACTTCTCCCTGCTTTCCCACAGGCTTCCTCTCATTAAAATATAGGCTCTCATGCACTTATACACGTACGACGCTGCAGGTATACATGCACACATTCGTTTTACATGAATGTATGCATGAACACAGGCGCACACACACGAGGGCAACGAAGTGCAAACGTTTGAGTTGCAAACACACGTATATTGACACGAAGCAACCAAGCAGACACACTCGAGCACACAGATTTAATTTTCTGTTTGCAGAATGCTGCTCAATAAGTATTGATAATGTTATTAAGAAGGTGTGTGTGTGTTGATCTGTCTCACACAGGTGTCGTCTTTGGATTCAGACATGATTTCTTTGGGGAAAAAGCTGGATTTTTGTCTGCTGCAGTGAGTTTGATTACATACTTCCATCCTGAAACTGCAATAACAAATTGAGCCACCAATCAATAACTCATAAGCACCATAGATAAGCTCAGCAGGTGTCGTTACCATGGCGTGTTTTTCACCTGTCTGCTGTGTACTCGCCTGTCTTGGTGTTTCCTCCCTTGTAGGAGATCGTGTTGACGGCGTCCAGCAGTCGCTGCTTATCGCTGTACGAGTTCAGCTTGAACTCAGTCCGGGCGTCGTCACTAAACTGGGCGATGGCCACCTGTCAGACAACACGGGAAACAAACAAGTCAAAACTTTTACTTCTAGGTTACTTTGAAAGGTTCATAATCATAAATACATTTTCTGCTTATGTCTACTGATCAACACATACTTTTATTTTCAGCTTTCATCTTCCTGAATTGAATTTTTGAACTATTTATTTCCCTGATATGAGAACAAGTCATTGATGTTCTCATTTTACTTTCACTTCTCCCTCCTCCTCTTCCCACCTCCACCTTCCTCCTCCTCCTCCACCTCCTCCTTCCTCCTCCTCTTCCCTCCCTCCTCCACCTCCTCCCTCTCCCTCCTCCTCCTCTTCCTTCCTCCTCCTCCTCCTCCCTCCTCTTCCCTCCACCTCCTCCTCTTGTTTTAGAAAGTGTCTTTTTGGTGGGTTTGTTGTGTTTTAAGTACTTATAAGTGAAGATGAAACAGTGAAGTCAGATAAATATACAGGACAGTTTCATATATACTATTTGCATGAATATAACTGTATATTCTTTGTAAATATACAATAACTTCGCTCCTCCACTTAATTGATAAATTGACTGTGCTTGCCTATTAATAACCTGCTAATCAAATAGTATTATGTAAGAGCTACAAGACACCGAGAGGAAGAGGAAACACAAAGATCAGGGTCTTATAAACACACTAAAGGTCCCTGTGGTACCTGTGTGCCGTCCGGGCCGATCCGGTCCAGAGCTCCGGTGGTGCTGTACAGGAAGCGAATGATCTTCAGGAAGTTGTCGTCACCGATACTCCAGGAACCGTCAACCAGGAACACCAGGTCTGCTTTGGCCGCCTTACAGACTAGACAGAGAGACGGAGGAGGAAACACACAGCGTGAGGAAGACTCATCACATCCTTCCACGTCTCCCCTCAGAGGCAATTCACAGTTTTGTTTTTGACAAGGATGAGGAGATAAAAGAAAGAGGGAAATAAAAAAGGATGGATGGAAGCAGTAGGGGGTTAGATGGAGGAGGATGGATGTGAATAACAATGAAGGAGACACGAACATGTGGACGAGGAGTCGGGAACTTCTGAGTAAAATAAACCCGACTGATGAGACTTGAAGGTCTCGACTTGTGAACGATTGAAATTGTGTCGCCTCCATCACTGATCACTGATCAATACAAGCGCTTCTCACCCTGAAGGGTCAGCTGGTGCCGGATCGATCTTAACGAGGTCATCTGCTCGTTGTTTACTCCGAACATTTAATTAATAAACAGCATGAGATGAGAGCTGATGTTCATAACACACTGTTGTTACTGCAGAGAGATAATAATAAAACATAATAATAATAACTCCAGATAATAAATGAATAAATGATTTCATGGTGTCGTTTAATCAAACTCGCTTTGGTCTAAAGTCATTTAGTCAGTTTAATAAAGTATAAAGTTACCAGGAAGCTGCATTACAAGACAAAAGACACTGAAATACCTACAAAATATGCTGTTGTACTGGAGTGAATTATATTGAAAAGTGTTCCTAATATTTTGTCCACCCTCCTGTATGTTAATTAGATGAACTTTTCACTATAATATTTATAACGTGACACATTCAGATTTCTGTGCATGTGGACGTTTTGGGTGCGTTGATGATGTTAATGATGAAACGTCCTCATGATCAGGTGACCTTCATGATCAGGTGACCTTCATGATCAGGTGACCTTCATCATCAGGTGACCTTCATCATCCACGTCCAGTTCACGCAGGTAAGAGATTTTATTGAATCCATCTTGGATCATTCACACAAACAAATATCGTTCTTCAAATATTATGGTAGAAAACTTTAAAAAAAACCAGACCTGACACAAGATAATATGTCTGATTTGTTTTCATCGCTTGCTGTATTGTTAACTGTGAGCATTCATGATAATATGATGAGCTGATAATAAATGTGTGTGGCTGTCAGGTTGTTTATTACTCATCTAGAAATAAAAGATAAAAGATTATGAGTGCCAAAATCAAACATGTTTGTCCCGTCACAGATATGAACACACGCAGTGTTTTGACAGACGTGTGAAGAATGTGAATTACACGCTGCAACATTTATTTTAAATGACCCTTTTTTATCTTGTATTTAAGTTTTATCTTTTATCTTCATATGTATGTGTTCGCACTTATATGAAGAACTGAAACTAAAAATTATCCCTCCCTTCTCCACCATATATCTATATCTATCTATATATCTATATATATATATATATATAGATATATCTATATCTATATATATATATATATATATATATATAGATATATATATATCTATATATATAGATATATATAGATATATATATGAGATGAAATGTGGGAGAAAAAAAACACGTGGATGAAAAGTGAAACAACTGGTTCAAATCTTTTATAGTTGTTAAATTAATATCACAATATAAGATATTAAAGTTTGATGTCTTAAAATGACAGTAATAGTTATAATAACCATAATAACACGTAGGAGTTAAATACACAACTGAATGTTAATACTTTGCTCACCTTTTCATATTTTCTGAAATGTGCCTACTTAACGGAGTATTTTAGGATCCTCCAGCTTCGTCTCTGCTGTCATGTGGGCGTGTTGAACACGCTGCAGCTTTGTGTCATTTCAGCTTGAGGTGCAGTGACTCATTTAAAGTCCTTCGAGTTCATCTTCAGCCTTTATTCACTTTATCTGACAGAACTGCTGAATCTAAGTCCAATATTCACTTTCTCTAGAAGATGATTTCATAAAAGCCTTTTTAAATGTGTCTGTGATGTGTTTTTCTAAACTTTATTGTCTACTAAAAGCTAAATAAGTGTCCACATTAAAGCTGAACTAAGCAGATCGTTTAGACTAATGTCACCACTTCAACAAGTTTGACTGATATCAGTATAATAAAATCAGCTGTTACCTTCCTTGGCAGCAGGGATTGTGGGTAGCGGGGTGGTGGTCGGGGGTTTGGTCGGCGCCGGGGTCGGGACGGCTACTGCATATAGACATGAATGAGACACACAAATGTATGAAAACCTGCAATTATGACCACATTCATCCTCAAACGATCACCACATGCTACATGACCCCAGAGGTAAAAATAAAATGTGTAAGATAACGAACATCCAGCCTGTGATTTCAGCTCCTGTATAATTTACAGCATCGGGTTCAGTTTAAATCAAACTTCAACTGTCTCTGCATCTTACCTTTAATCTCTGTGTGTGTGTGTGTGTGCGTGTGTGTGTTGGGGGGGGCAGTAACAACCAGATAAACCAGCTGCCCCCCTCCTCCTCCTAAACATACACACACACACACTGTTTAGGCAGTAAATCAGCTACCTGAGGCTGAATTACTGTGAATTACTTGTGATGGCAGGTAGGGAGCGTTCGGCAGCGGCTGCCTGCAGTGATGGGAACAGTCATTTGGAGGAAGAATCTGGCTTTCATTTGCATCAAAACAAAGCTATAAATCACTGGATGCTCTCTGCAGAGCGACGGAGCAGCTTCAAGCAAACAAATACCTGCTTTAGGAAAGACGACTCTTTCTTTCTTTCTTTCTTTCTTTCTTTCTTTCTTTCTTTCTTTCAAAGTTATTTCTTTGTTTTGCTTTCACTTCTTTAACCTCCCACTGTCCCTCTCCTGCTCGTTTTCTTTTACTCTTCGCTTCATTAATTAATTAATGTATTTTGTGTATTACGTGTGTATTAATGGTTTGTGTAAAGCATCACATGAACAGCTGTCTGGCAGCAGGAAAATAAACACTACAAATATATTAAACTCACCTCATGATTTAAAAAAATGCATCCAGTAACAAATAATGTGTAGTGAATAGATTACAACATTGGTCGGTTTGCTGACCAATCAGAACAGAGCGGGCTCATCAGGAGGCGGGTCTTAAAGAGACAGGAGCTTCCTGTTTCAGACAGAGGCTGAACTGAGGGGCTGCATAAAGGACCAGGATGAGATCAATAAGGAGGTTTTAACTGGAAACCATGCAGAGATATTCCAGTAGAGACACACAAATAAAGGACAATACAGGTGTGTTGATGCTTTAACTCCTAAATAAGACGTTTAGATATCTGGGTTAAACTTGATAACTGCTAATTTCTGCAGTGAATCTGATGAATAAATTGACAGGAACAATGGCTGAAAATACAAAAAAAAATGTGTAAAAATAACAGACAGATTTCACTGCACATGGTGCTCCCTGGAAATAAAAATAAAAACAGCCCACCCACCCCGACACTCCCTCCCCTCTCTTGTCTCCAGACAGTGGGTCTTGATTAGTGTTTGGAGCCGCCGGCGCAGAACAAATGGCTCATTCTGAAAGCCGGGAAGAGGACCGAGCTCTCATCGCTCCCATGAGGATAAAAGATGTATTATGTTGAAAATGACGTGATCGTCTTCCCAGCTTGTAGTGGGCTTCTTCTTTTGTACACAATGACAGCTGACAGCAGTTTGTGTACAAGTGTGTGTTCCTATTGTATTGTTATCATGACACATGTAAGGGCGCATTTAAATGGGAGTTTGACACATCGTACGGAGGAGGGAAAAGTCCTTCTGGATGTGTCTGTTTGTGTATTACAGCCTCACACAAGCCTGGGACAGTATGTGCAAAAGACTGTACATCAGTCTGTATTTAGTTTATACGATCTTAAACGTCTACAGTATGAAATGTGAGTTGTTTAGTGTAAGACGATCCTTAAGACTAATCCTGTAATTCACATCACCTTGTCTGAGTAAATAAGAAGGCTCCTTTACAACTCGTAGACATCTGAAATGTGACCCGACTACACACTGCTTTTAGTAAGACGTCAAAAGACTAAAAGGTTGAAACCACTGGTTTCATCTTTAACAATGTGTTGGATTTTAAAAGCTTCTTATATTATCCATTGAGTCAAATCTGCATCTGAACAGTAACTAAAGCTGTCAGATAAATGGAGTGGAGTAGAAAGTACTAGATGTACCTCTGACATGTAGTAGAGTGAAGTATGAAGTCGGATCCAACGGAAATACTCTAAAGTACCTCAAAACTGTACTTAAGTTCAGTACTTGAGTAAATGTAAAACTATTTTTCCACCACTTCAACTAAGAAACATTTTCAAACTTCAGATCAATCATAAAAAATAAAACACTTTCTGTGAACCTGTGCAGCTGTTCTGTGTTTCGTGTGCGTTTCATGTTTCGTGTGTGTTACGTGTGCGTTTCGTGTGTTTATACTCACGTGTCTTGTCGTTAACAGTGACTGCAGGTCCTTCAGTCCCATCCTGCAGCAGAGCGTAAACACTGATCTTATAATGCGTGTTGGGCTTCAGGTTGTTGAAACAGTGTCTGTTGGCACCTCCGCTGAGCTTCGTCTCCTGCTTCTGACCATCTGCAGTGAAAACACCACAATTATTACATTTTCACACTGGACTGATCCTGTATTTTAATCATGCAGTCAAAAATAAGATCAACATGTTATTTCAAATGTATTGTTACAATTAATAAAAAAGGTGTTTGGGGAAATATTGGAAATGCTCCTTTTTATCTCAGATGGATGGGTGTGTCGGTGAATTAGCCATCTCGCTGCTAACTGATGTTAGCGGTGAACCTTCCCCGGTTAATGTTCATCATGTGGCTTCATGTTTGTAAGTTAGATAAGAAAACCCTTAATGTTGTTGTTCAGAGTCATTACACAGCAGGATGCTATCAGGCTCAGTGTGACCGGCTGAAACACAAATATTTAAAATGTACATTTCTCCCTTTAAGAACAAAGGACACATGATTTACAGAGCAGATATGTAGCTGTAGCATACAAGAAAACGCTGTCCTGAGTATATATTTATATTTCAGTAGATTAAAATGGATTCTTATTTTAGATGTAGAGAATTGCATACATATCACCTTACAATAGATAATTTGTAAAAAGTGCCTTCAATGAGAAACTTTTCACCCAGAGACCTTCAGTTATGTTGTTTTTGCCTCTTTGATCAAACCACCAGGTCATTGAGCACAATGCGCTCAGCTAAGAAGTCAAATTGTTGTGAGATTACTTCCTTCTCGGATGCGTGTTGTTTGTTAAATTACTGCGTATATTTCAGATGTGGATGTTACTCGTGATTATGATTAAATTTACAACCACTTACTGATTTTTCTTGTTTGTTATGTAAACGTTTTTTGTTTTCACTTCTCTAATGAAGAGATGTTCTGCTTAAATAAAACCAAATAAAAAATAAACTTATAACAGTCGGGAATAATCAATGGACCAAATCAAATTATTAAAAATAATCAACTTGTTTGTGTTTGTTTTGTTAACTCCATGCTGGTAGCCAGGGGCAACCATTGTATTCAGCCATTAAATTATTAATATATTCAGGTCATGTATAACTATTGAATATAATCAGGCTCCCAAATAAACAGTGAAACTTGGTGTAATTATCTCTGCTCATACTGGCCATTAGCAGATCTCTTCATAATAAGTGATCACTTCTATTCAAAGGTATTTAAACGTTTATCTGGAGCAAATATGAAGCTTTGGCCAAGTCGCTGTAGTCAACATTTTCTTACAAAACGAGCCTCTGGATTTTGTCCGCCGTCGCCGATTTCTAATTGAATCTTTTGTGACGCCTACAACATCTCTTCAATCCCTAATTTACCTCTGTGCCGTTATTTCTCACCTGTCCATTTACTAAAAAACTGGATAACTTCACATAATTTCTCCTGCAGCGAACACATTTTTCTGGTAATTATTTACCAGCTGTGCTAACACAAATCCTCATTTAGCTCTATTGTGTGCTGAGAGAAGCAACACCTCAGAGCTCCTGCAATAATAATATGTGCCTTTGATGTGACGTTAATGATGGCGATGCTGTTGCTGGAGGCCTAAAGGTGATGAATAACAGCCATTACTTTCCTATTTGGTGGATGATGGCTGTATTTAAAGTCAATCTTACCTTTGAGGTGGTGACTGAATGGTGTGCAATCAAATCAGCGCCACACCATCTGTTGTTTGATGTGTTTTTGGTATACTGGAATATGTTTAACCAAATGGGAAAATATACAATTATTTCTGTTGGTGCAACTGGGGACATTGTTTTAATGGTTTATTCGACAGCTGAGTAAATCAAAGTATATTAAACAATAAAAAAAAAGTCAGATTCATACAGGTGAAAATGTGACAATAAAAGAGCAGATTTTCTGTAGCCAGAAGCTGATATCAACACTGACTGATTGATATTTAATAAAAGGCCAACTCAAACATCAGCTGCATGAGTGAAATGTTTTTGTATGTTTTAGCATGTTTTGGGTTGTTTACCTGATTTCTATTAAATGGGATAAAACATGCAAAATCAATGATGTGACCCTTTAAATTAAGTGATCAAATATTATGTAAAGTGGTTTAATATTTTTTATGATGCCGACAGATTTTGATGAGCTGATACTTCCAGCAACGTTTTCATGGTTGTGTTGAGACTCTGGTGAAGGTTCAAAGAAACGTTGTGGTCTCAGTTCAACAAAAGAAAAGTCACGTGAAGCACAACGTGTGTGTTAACGTTTAACTGAAACCAACCTTTAAATGCTTTTTGTTGCTTAAAACATAAAACACACACACAGGACCTGACTCAATGTAGTGCTTAATTAAAAAAAAACACGACGTGCGACTTTAATCCAGGCACCGATTACTTTTGTCAACACGAGTTGGGTTAAATTTAGAAGCATATAAATGTAACTTCGGGGTTATGAGACCGGGTTGTACGCTCTGACACACACAGAGCTTCAACTAGAAGCCCTTGTTTAGTTTTTAATGTCTCAATGAAACAATCGATCCGGGAAAAGGCTGCAGCTGCTGCAGAAACTTCGTCAGGGGAAGCTTAAACCTTTATTCTTTATTTTTTCCTCCTCTCCCCTCTTAACAGTGCACCTCTCAGAATAGAAACAACAAGGCGTAATTACTGTTATTCCTGAAACAAGAACATCTCTTCCCAACACACTTGGCTGCAGATAATACCAACCTTTTGTCTTTTTTTTCTCTGTGTTTTACCTCACGCAGCAAATGTAAATGTCAAATCCGTAAGCCTCCCTCGTCTACAGAGCGGCTCAGTGTCTGATTGCACAGCTAAACCTTTAAGACTGTCGCCACGTCTGTGATGGGATACAACAATATCTTTGTCGTCTCCGGCTGCTTAAGGATTTACAGAATTCTTACGCTGCACACTGAAACTCCCACTAATGAAAGCATGCAAGTATGTATAAGGGCCCTAACGCCAACGCAAATATGCAGCGTAGGAGCTCAATGGGAAAATCTGAGGACACTTACAGTATTCTGTATCCCACTTTCTCATTGATGTAGTGATGCACATTCATGTTTAATGACCTTGTCAGCTTGGGCTTAAAATCCAGCAGATAACAGAAGAGGAGGCAGGAGAGGAGTGTGTCCAAGCATTTGCATAAATATTTCCCTACATAACAGGTGATATTTATTATCTCTCAAGGTGACATTTGTTATGCAGCTGAAGCATTGAAAAGAATGATCTTACACTTTTTGAAGGAAACTACTTTTTCCAGATTCAGAGTTGAAGATCAATAATAGTGAAACAGATCAAGAAGAAGTAACAGAAACCGTCAATCTTTGTAGGAGTAAACTCAATATCTAAGTTTTGGACTGAAGATCAGACAAAAAAAGACACGAAAACTGATCCTGAACATTTAAAAAACCAAAAAGTTTCTGATCACAATCCACAAGACGCACACGTAAACATGTACAGCAGGTCCTGTAGGTATCGGTTCAGTCACTTCAGTCACTCATGTTTCACTCAGAGGCTGCGTTAACTGTGTGTGTGTGTGTGTGTGTGTGTGTGTGTGTGTGTGTGTGTGTGTGTGTGTGTGTACTCACTGAGCAGTGATTCGATGAGCACTCTGTAGGCGCTGGCGTGTCGGTGAGGCAGCCACTGGGCGCACATGCTGGTCATCCTCACCTGATACAGACTCAGCTGAGTCACCCCGAGGTACACTGCAGAGACGGACACCCGAGTGTCAGCGTGTGGATATTATAACACAAACAAAGACAATTCACCTGTTTATTTATTTATTAACGATATATCCATCCACCATCAAAACCATCGTTATCTTTAACACCTTTGGACATGTTGCATGTTGCAGCGTCAACTCCGTCTGTTATGTGACAGACAAGACAGTTCAAGAGAAAGAAATAAAACACGTTAACAAAAAGAAAAACTGCTCTTCTGATGCAGCACCGTGTGTGTTTCAGAGGTGAGAAAGTGATATGTTTACTTCTCCACACTTTTTAACCCAATTTGGATATTCTGACAAAAAAAAAAAAAGCGTAGCGATAAAAAAACAACTCGTGTTTCCAGGTGACAGATTTAAAAACTGACACTGACGTGGATTTTCACAGAGTTATTTACAGAGAGAGAAATGTGCTGCGTTTGCTCATAAACACCCAAACAAACCCACACACGTTCATGTAAATGCTATCGATGAACTTTTACCGTGCAGCTTCTGAAAGTGAGTTCAGAGTCGTCAGTATTCATGTTCCTGCGACTTCATCACAGGATGTTTTACACTCTCGCTGCATTGTTCTGGACTCTCACCATGGGGGCGTGGCTCAGTAGAAAGAAAATAGTTCCTACATGAACAACAAACTGTGGATCATCTTCAGTAAGCATCTCCTTCCATCTTTCTTATATTGAAACACAGTTTTCAGTAATGTTTCATTTTAGTTTTGTAATTATTGTGTTTTTTGGGATTATATCCTGATATAATAACAAGTCTTAATGACCTTCACGTTTCAATCACAGCAGAAACAAAAAGCATCAGCATCACTGAAATGTTCGTCCATCACTGGCTGTTGAAACGTGACTCAAACCAACGGCTGAAATGAAGCGATGTTACGGGACAACCTGGAGCCTCTGTGTGGCATTCAGACATCAGTCCATCCATCTCCACTGGTGCATTGCTTCATTATCATGCTGCTGAGCGGTTCGACAGACACTCCTGGGATCCCACTGGCCTCATATCATCTTCCTCTCCTTTGAATTTCATCCATCTCTCCGTCTTTCTTCCTTCTTTCCCATCTTTATCAGGATTTGTGCCCTTCTTCTCTCCGTTTCTTTGACAACCCCTCCCCCCACAAAACTCGTTCTTCATATCAACCAGGAAGTGTTTAATTATTATGCTGCTAGTGGTCCCAACACAAAGCGGCCGGTAGACATTTAAAGCTCCGTGTTGGGGCGTGTAGATGACACTTGTATGGAGAGGAATGAGAATGGAGGAAAGGGTGGAGGCTTTATCGGATGCTTCGACTGTCATGTAGATCAAGCTGGAGACCTTTCAGCTTCAAAAAGGGCTATTTCACCAAGAGGCCAGCCTGCAGCGACGTGCTTAAATCTCATTATTTATGATCAGGGCCGGAGTCTGAAATGTGTTGCATCTACAGTTCATTGCAGCTCTGGGATGTAATTATGTTTGAAAGTGTCAAATAGTGATTATTATATTGATGTCAGCAGGTGTCCGGCTGCTCCTCTGATTAGATTAGAGATCGTTTTATGCTCTTGTATTCAAAGAGGTGGAGCGCACAGAAAAGTCTAATAACAAGGTAAATAAATGACCGGGTTTGGAAAATGCCAAGAAAACGATTACAGGAAAGTTGTGAAGGGTGATGTCATATACTATAAATATGCTATCAGCCATTCAGCTGATTCAGTGGCTGCCAATTATATAATATATATTATACTATATATTAATTTATGTTTTTGCCTGTATACCTGTTAGCCTGTTATATTTGCTTTATATTTCTCTATATGAGTAACGACTCATCTCTCAGCAGATCGAATACGTGACGTGAAATGACGCCGGACTTACAGGTCTTGGCTCTTCCTGAAAGGGCGTCGCTGGATCCGGTGGTGTAGGAGGCGATGACCTTCACACTGTACTCCGTCCCACTCAGCAGATTGACGATCAGCATGGTGTTCACGTCCTCACCCACGAAGGTCTCCAGAGCTGATCCGGGAGCTGCAGAGCGGCAACAAGGAAGAGCAAACGGTCAGCGGATCGAAGGATACGATAATTAGCTTCAATTCAAGTCGCCCTCAGGTTGCAGACACAAACACAAACTACGTAACGTGGTCCCTGTGCATGTTTCCCTATGTGCAGCCTGCAGAAGCATAATCCATTCATGCTCCTCAGATGATGAACCTGTTCTGTTATGGATGCTAAACACCATGTTTTCAGTCCTACTACTCGTAGGAATAGAAAAAATATGAATAGTTGAATGAATATTAGCAAAATAACAGATTGCAAATTACCAGATAGAGGCTGGTAGACGACCCTGTAGCCCATGGTGGGCGACGGCGGAACGTCCCAGCTGATCCTGAAGCGGTTGTACCACTCCTCCGACACCCGCAGGTTCCTCGGAGCCGAGAGAGGAACTAAGCGGAGAAAAAAGAAGAAGACATAAGTTATGTTCCCATGAAAATGCTGCACGTATTTAAACTGAATTAACTTGGTGATAAAATATGAATCACTGCATGTTTCCATCAACTTTATGCACGTACATCCTGTCTGGATGAGAACCAGGGTGAGGAAGATGAAGAGAGAAAGGTTCAAGATTCAGGAAACAAACAGAGAAATATGATGAACAATGAAAAAAAAAGAGGGTTCAAGAAAAGCAAATGTTGATGATGATTAAGAAAACAAAACCTGAACTAACGACACACTGATGTACAACATGGTTATAAAGTAAATTAAATTTAATAATTAATAACACTTTTACCAGAAATGGAATTCACTGCATGATTAAAAAGTGCTTTAATACAGAAAAGTGTCATGACACAGCAAACAGAGAGAAACTGGAGGGACAGACACCACGTTTCCATAAGAAGATCATTCAGAAGAGTCAAAGGAGGACTCAGTTTTCATAATAGAATAAAGTTTCTGTGAGTTGAATTAGTCTGTCAGAAAGATATTAAATCCAGAGGAGTTATCGCTCAGATGACAGCTGGGACAGAAAGCAGAGCTAATGGCAGCTAAGAAGTCTTTTATTTAAAGGAACGTGTGATTTTCCATTTGTAGCCCGTTCTGTTCCTGTTGAACTATGATAGATTCAAATCCTCCGAGGATCCCTTCAGCCGTGGGAAACGTGAGACCTTTCAGGTCTAAAATCTCGGCTGCTTCTGCCTGTTTCTCTTTTCTCACATTTTAAAAATGCTAAAATCCTCCCATCACTCTCTTCTCTCTCCATTTACGAGCTGAATCCTGCAGATTACCCCGGCTCTTCTGGCTCATTTTCCCTCTTCACCTTCTGTGCTCGTTTACCAGTAAAAAACTAATCATCCTCTCCAGGTTCAGCCGCACACGCCCCTCATATGTTCAAATCCCCACCTCATGACAAAATTACCATCAGCCTCTGAGCTTTTTCTCCCACCATGTCTTCACGCTTCAGGCCCAACAGAAACTGATGATCCGATGGTGCTTTTAGACCGCAGCAGCTCAGGAAGTCTGAACTTTGACTTTCAGGTTTGTTTCAGTTTAGTTTATGGTCATTCAGATCATAATTACGAGGAGCCAAGTGGGAAAAACAAGCCTGTCTTATAGAAATGATGTTCATATATGACTGAACATATTTGGTAGAATATACATTAAAAGTGATTTGATTTACATGACTGTAAACTATAACTGTTGCTTTACTATATATACTATAACACAACAAACATATTGTTAGAATATCTTTCAAATTATTAAATCATCACACTTTTCTCTTCACAGAGTATCTTATCAACAAATAGTCAATTAACTAATTAATTAAAGTCCCTACATGTTATTATTATTTAAATTATTCTACTTCCTGTGTCAGACCCAATCATCCCTCATAGGCTCAAGTCCCCAGATTACACTGACTCCCTTTGTCACGTCATCTATCTTCACTCTAGAAACCCCGATCATCGGCTCCTCCCCGGGCGATCGTCTCATCCCTCACTCGCTAACGGGGAGAATTCATCATCGCCAGGTGTCGGAGGCCTCGCCGTTTAAAACGCGGAGAACGTCGTTAGCGTCAGCTAATGTGTGTAATGCGCTGCGCAGGGAGACATGACGGGACAGAGTGGTAAGATGAATCACTTGAATTTCCTCCTCGCTGAAAGTCGAGTGTGTCGTGTGATGCACTTGGCAGCAAAGGGAACCATTCGCCTCTGTTGGTGCCTTCAGTCACACTTAACAAAAGGAGAAAAGATCCACATTAAAAAACACTGATGTTGTTGAAACAGGCTGCTCCCTCTTTCTTCGTCTTCTGAAATTGTCATTGAGTGTAATAATCTGCGGAGGGACACAGGAAAGCACCTGAACATCGATTCTCTTCCGTACTGAGAATCTCAACACGTCCTCAAAGACTCCCAGAGTGACATACGTGACCCACTGCAGCATTGACACCGTCACAAGCCAGCGTTTAACGATAACAAAGCTGTGGTTCAGTTCACGTCTGGTTCTGGTTTTAGACACAGAAACCACTGGTTTGTGGTTCTGCAACCTCTGTTGTCATGACAACAGCAAACATCATGGTTGGCAACGGGAAGCAAACAGCTTTTATCCACTTATTGTCATCTAACTATCTAACAAACCAAACCGCCTCGTCCTCATGGAGTCACACACAACCGTTTTAGAGAATGGAGGCACGAAAAATATATATTTGTGTCCAAAGATGCTTTCTGAGACTTTTTCTGAAACAACTATTATTAAATCAAGCCAGCCATCATATTGAGATATTAAATTAACGTTTTGCTCCTTGTTTCTGCAGAGTTAAAACTCGCTGATAAAAATGAATCTTTATAGAGTCGTACCCGACCAATCGTAGCCTGCCGTCGACCTGCGTGATGTCATCAGAAGGAGGCGGGGCTTTGTTCTTTAAACCATCTACATCACTCAATCAATTATCATGCTAAATTTAGATCCCTCATCTAATAAAGAAGCCAGACATTGAGGGATGAAAACTGAAATATATCTTTTTGAAGCAATTCAACTTCACAGTTTTCTTTTTTTAATTGAAGTTTCCATCCTTCAATCCGCCTTTCCTGTCCTGTCCTTTTTTTCCCCAACTCATTTCTCCCTAAGCAAGAGTTTCTCAGCACAAATCCACTAATCCTTTGCTGTGTGTGTCTGCTACAGTACAGTTATACTGGAGATCACAGAGCCAGGATGTCAGACTGTGTCGGAGCGTCAGGAGCTCGGCAGCTTCTCATCTCAACACTCAAACGTCACAGGGTTGGATTTTTTTTTTTCAGGTTATTTGCTCCTGATATAACAAATGTCTCCTGGAGAACAATGACGTCTGATGAAAAATAGGAAGAAACTTATTGTAGCTTCTTTTACCCTTCATGACATGAAATTATGGGCTTTCTTTTAAAGAAGGGTACATGTAGAACAGACATGAATGAGCCTCTGAGTTACTGTGAATGAATCAGACAAGAAGAAGTGATAATCCTTCATTACGCAGCATCGCTCACTGACGTCTGGACCTGACTGATGGCTTCCTGTCAGATGTTCGGTTTACTTGCACCAGTAACGTAGAGTATTTGTGTCTTTTCTGGAGCGTTAACGTGCTTTAAGATGCTGCTGGTGTAGGCATGTGAGTGTCTCCCTCTCTGGTTAATCTCCACACTCCCACGCTGGTGTGTGTGGGATTAAATAGAAAACAGAAGACGTGGATGTTCTGACGCGCATCACACGCTGTCAGCTACAATAACTTAACAAATGCATCTCTGGCATCCTATAGAAAATGAATAGGGTCAAAATAGTGCTGGGCGACATGGACAAAGTCATATATCATGATGTTTTTGACCATATATGTCCATTTTATAGATAGAAAACCAGGAAAATGAGGAGAAGCGAACAGAATTAATGACGTATAACTGAATCAGACTTACGCGTTCGTCCCATTTGACCTGCTGCCGGTCCGTCTCCGTCCAGGTAAACAGGTGTGATGGTGACTTTGTACTCGGTATCTGACAGCAGAGGCTGCAGAACCAGACTGTTATGACCCGTTGGCACCGTCCTCTGAAGGAAACAAGAAACAAACGAGTTTTAAAACCGTCTTCGGGATGTAGCAGCACACACAGCAGGAGACGCAGAAACTGACTGAACTGAAATAATGACTTGGAGCAGGTGGAAAATTAAGAAAAATTAAGACTTTATAGGCAGGAGTCAGATATGGATGATACCCCCCCTTGTTTAATTGGATCTCATTAGTTTAATTAATGTTACAGTGCACACACACTGTGAGATCAAACAGTGGAAGGTTACATGCTGCTGGCAGATGTTGTAACAGCAGGACTGTCTGACTGTTGGGCTCCAAACTCTGCAGGACAAACTCAAGCTGGCAGCTTTAATACGAACTTCCACTTCAGACACAGAATTCCTCTTTAATATCTTATTACATGAAAACTTGAAAAAGCAAATGTAGAAAGAAGAGCAGCAATTAGCCTTTAGGTGGAGGTGAAGGTGTGAGAGTTGCTGCAGAGGTTCATTGATTCCTGATGTCTGTGAACCTGGCTCACCTGGGTCCACCAGCATAGCCCACTATCACTAATCAATTAGTCAATCAGCAGAAAATCAATCTGCAACTAATGCTTTTAATAACCATGTAATCATTTTAAGAACTTTTTGCGTGACAAATGACAAACAATCTCTAGTTATGGTTGTTTAGTTCTTGGTAGAAGAAATCGTCTAATATCTTCTAAAGGTTGAGCTGTATGTGTGCATGTAGACGACCTCCTCCAGTCCTTAGGTCTTCGTCTGTCTGTCCGTCACACCTTTCACATTCTGAGCATGTATAGTCTCGTCTGATTCTTCCACTTCCCCCCACCGAAAGAAAAAAAACATTTTCTCAAACGTGTCAGTCAGACAAACACTGCAGGCCTTGACAAATCAATTTCAGCCCAGTCTGATGAAAAAGGCAGCAAGTCTCTAAACTGTCACTGTGCCGCAACCGTAGGAAGAAATTACCTCCAGCTACACTCCTTTTTTCACTCCACCACTTTGTAAATGCAAACAAGGTTTCATAAAGTATTTATAGGATTCACAAACCCAATCTAGTTTCAACAGAGTCTCTGTTCAGGCCCAGAATATTAAGTTTGATCCATCTAAGACGTCACTGGAGCTACAAGGCTTGAAGGCAAAGCTGCACGGGGAACACAGTCGAGCACACAGGTGACACGAGTTTATTTAAGGTGACTACGCTGCACAGAGGTGTCGCCCCGAGAGGGAAACCTGACCCTTTATGTAAATGAACCACGGGGGGTGAAACACACATATGAGACCATGTCAGGTCCAGTTAGACTGAGTCCAGGTCAAACCCAGCGGGACTCCTTTACATGTTCAACATTAAACACCTTAAAACACTGCGAACATCGTTGGACTCGTTTAACTTTAATTAACTCAGCTCTACAGACTGGGATGTGCTATGTTAGTAGTGGCTAATGTTGGGCTCAGCTGGACCATATCTGAACACTGATAGGCCAAAAGCTGCGGTCGAAAGCTCTGAAAAGCTCTGAAAAGCTCTGAAAAAGCTCTAAAAAGCTCTGAAAAGCTCTAAAAAGCTCATCAATTTATGTATAAAAAGTCCTCCAGTGTAAAAGAAGGGATCATTATGTTGGAATAAAAAGAAAACCTGAAGACAGGAGTTGATGATGATGGATGTTTGGCCTCAACGTATAAAAACCACGATGCCCAAAACTTTTTAATTCTCACCTCCTGGAAAAACATGTTGTTTTTTTTTGCTGAGCAATAATATCCAAAACTCTGTTTGCACACAGTGGAATTGATCTTGATGCCTGGCAGCTTTGGCTTATTGGACACTGAATGAAGCAGCGCGGGGAAATAACAGAGCAGCATCACAGCTGTGTGCGGACAGATGGCTGCAGAGTCGAGTCACCTCACAGCTCTGGTGTAGAAACATCAACACATCTGTTAAAACACTGATAAGAATCCTTTAAATAGACGCAACCATCAACTTCTGCATTTAGAGTTTGTAGAAAGAGTTTGAACTTTCCAGTAAAGCTGCAGTTTGAACTGTGACCACTAGGGGGCAGAATGACAGACACGTTTTGTCTTTTAATGTTCTCTCTACGCCGGATGTGACATCTGCAGCTCGTGACCACAGCGATAACGTGGATGACACGTGTTAGCATACATACAGCGGAGCGAGAAGGCCACTCGGGTATTTTTTACCTGGCTGAGACATTAAAAACTCCAAATGGATCCATTGTGACAGCAGCCACACAGCCAGGCATCAAATATGAATCTTTTACGATGCTGCTTTTAATCATTTTGCATTATATTGCTGCATAAAACCAGAGGTTTCATTAAATTTGATATGATTTGGTTAATACTCCTGAGGAAACGTCTCCAGTTTAGTTATTAGCGGTTTCAGATAAGGTGGGATAATAACCAACAAACGGAAACAAATGACTTATTTCCCTGTTTTTTTAGTGGCTAGCGTCTCTTTCTGGGCAGCAACAACCTGCAGAGTGAAACTTGCTTTGAACTAATCAGGAGAAGAAGGCTGCCAGTTTCTTCCCCAGCAGATAGACATCTAAATAGTGGCTATTGAGTGAAGCACTTGGTGATTCATAACCTGACCGGATTGCCAAACAGAGCCTGCAGCTGTCCACACTTTGATAAGAGATCTCATTTAACGAGCTGCTGGTGTGAGCAGCTGGCGGCTCTTTATTGTCAGGGTGAAAAGGCTGATGTGGGACCTGTGGTCAGAGTCGGCCGCTGAGACGCAGCCGCGTCCAGCGTGGTGATAAGAGTGTAAAATATAAAGATGTTTTGACATATTTTACATTTACGAACTTGAAATACTGCTGACGCCTCACCGTGGAGCTTTACTTACTCAAATACTGCACTGAAGCACAGTTTAGAGGTGCTTTTGATGCTATTTCATACTTCATTATTTATGTGACAGCGTTCACTTTTCAGATTAAGCTTTTACACGAAGGAAAACACGATACGAGGAGCAACGTGTTCGATAAAACCAGTGTTTGTGAAAACATCAGCGTGTAGTTGAGTCTTTTTGTCATATTTCAGATGTCGATCTGCAGAGTTTCATTTGAATAAATGTTCAATCCTTAAAGAGGATCAATAATCTCATATAATACCAACAAATTAACGTCCTGCCTCGAGTAACTCGCTGCTCACACACTGATGCTTCAGTATTAATATTATACTGTCATATAGAATAATGATATTATAATAAAAGGTGTCTGTTAGGTTCAGTGAGGTTTTACAGCTGAGAGCTGAGAGTGAGTCACACACTGACACCTCGATACGCTGTTATTATAAAGATTAACGATTATAGCTGCTTCAAATAAGGGATAAAGTGAATAATCCTTCCACCACTTAAAATAAAGGATTCAAGGATGCAGAAATCATGCAACTTTAATGCTGCAGATGTCTTAATTACCACATAAAGGTTACAACAAGAAGACGACTAATGAGAAGAAATTAAATATTTTCTCAGATGTAAACCGTGTTGAGATGTAAAACTATTTCAGGTGTGTTTCTGTTTAACTCAGAGTTAATGGATGACCTGTTGGGTGTCATTGTACCGGAGGAACCGACCGGAGACGTCTCTGGTTTAATTCTGGCATCTGTTGAGCATCTTAACGTTTGTTAACCACACGTCTCACGCTAACACAAACACAGAAAAGTTTCCACCAAACAGAAACTATGATGCGTGTTTGCTTCGTGTGTCTTCAGCTCTCACTCGGTGTGTGTGTTGTGGCTCATTAGTGTGAAGACTTGAACGTGTCTCTGTCTGTCTTTGAAGACCCGCCACTGTTTTCATCATCGTCTCTCTCCGACTCTGAACGGCAGCCAGTCAACTTCAACACCATCTTCAGTCTTTAAATCTGACGGATGTCATCGTGTTCATCAGTAATCTCTGTCTTCAATCACTTCCATCACACCCAAATATTTTACCATCCAAATTACATAAAGTATAGTAACTTTCCATTGACTCCAGTTATTTCACTATTATTATAACCTGAGAAGACTTATTTAACATAAACTGGTTTAAGAAAGTTACTGTTGATGTTTTTATTCTTTTAGTTTGGACTATAAATCAGCAGTGAGATACTTTATAATACAGCTGCCATCATCCATGAAGGAGTCCCAAACTTCTCTGTTACAGACAGGAGATGAATGTCTGATGCTCACAAGACTTTAAAATAAAACTTAAATAATATCGACTGTCCGAACGTCTTCAGTCGTAACTCTTACCGTCTCCTCCGCTCGGTCTCCCCTGGCGCTGATGTAGTTCAGTCGATAATGTCGGACGTTCCTGGAGTCGACCGGCTGCCAGGACACGCGCATGCTGAAGGTGGTCTCCTCATCAATCCTCATGTTCTTCACCCCGTAACGAGGAGCTGGAGCATCACAGAGAGCAACAAGCACACTTCAATTAAAGAATTGTGTTTTGTGCTGCTTTCTGTTTGTCATGTTACACTAACAAAGTGATCATTTTAACGGTTGGTGTGTGTAAAGCGGCTGTGAAGATATTAAAGACTGAATTCAGATCCTCAATGAATCAGCAACAAATTATTTTCCACAACTGAAAAAAGAAGGATGAAATGAAATAACTGGAGACAAATATCTACCTGCTGTGGTGGTGGTTGTCGTAGCGACGGTGGTTGTTCGTTCAACTGAAAATGAATGAAAACGTTTCATAAAGAACTTAAAGGATCATTTGATGTTGTTCCTGAAATCTTCTTCAGATCAGAAAACAGACGTGAAGAAAGATGAAACTAGTAGTGTAGTAAGATCTGATTTACTGGTGGTCTCGATGAGGATCACTTCATCACTCTCCACCTCGTTCTTGTAGATGGCGGCCAGCAGGACTTCGTATTCAGTGAAGGGGCTGAGTCCTTTTATCACGTAGCTGTTTGTGTATCCGTTCACCAGAGCCTGAAACAGAGGAAGCGGCATCAGATACACACAGGAAAAAACACAAATCTAAAAGATGTACACACACACACACACACACACACACCTCCTCGCTATCTCCTCCATCAGTGGCCGTCCAGGTGAGTCGGTACATCACCACATCAGAGGCCGGGTGTTGCCATGACACCCTGAAGCTGTCTGTGGAGACGTCACTGCTCCTCAGATCCAGCGGGTCAGGGACGACCTCTACACACACACACACACACACACACAGTTATGGTATTTATGGTATCAATAGGTTGGGTAGATGCTGTAACATCTGACATCCAACAGCCAACATCATGTTAAATTCATTAAACATTATTATTCTAATAAAGATGATTTTAGTTACTTGTGGTGAAGCTGTCAGTCACAGGCTCAGCTTGTCCCTCATTGTAAACAGCAAACACACCAACTGTGTACTCCGTCGAGGACGTCAAGTTTTTTATCAACCAGGTCGTCACACGGCCAACATCCACCTGGAGACACATGACCAAAGTAATGAGACATAATATACCATATGATACCGTATGATAATATACCACATGATACCATATGATAATATACCACATGATACCATATGATAATATACCATATGATACCGTAGGATAATGTACCATATGATACCATAATGATAATATACCATATGATAATATACCATACGATACCGTATGATAATATACCATACGATACCGTATACCATATGATAATATACCATATGATACCATATGATACCGTATGATAATATACCATATGATACCGTATGATAATATACCATATGATAATATACCATACGATACCATATGATACCGTATGATAATATACCATACGATACCGTATGATAATATACCATATGATACCGTATGATAATATACCATATGATACCGTATGATAATATACCATATGATAATATACCATACGATACCATATGATACCGTATGATAATATACCATACGATACCGTATGATACCGTATGATAATATACCATACGATACCGTATGATAATATACCATATGATAATATACCATATGATACCGTATGATAATATACCATACGATACCGTATGATACCATATGATAATATACCATATGATAATATACCATACGATACCGTATGATAATATACCATATGATACCATATGATAATATACCATACGATACCGTATGATACCATATGATAATATACCATATGATACCATATGATACCGTATGATAATATACCATATGATACCGTATGATAATATACCATATGATACAATATGATACCGTATGATAATATACCATATGATAATATACCATATGATACCGTATGATAATATACCATTCCACTGAATCAAACCATCACTCTCCTCTCACCTCATTGGTCTGGACTCCGTTGGTCTTGACGTACATGACGCGGTAGCTGATGACCTTCCTGGAAGGAGATTCCCAGGTGAGCCGAGCAGAGCTGTGGTCCACCTCCGAGAAACGCAGGTTCCTTGCCGGCATCAGTGGTACTGAAATATGAAGCAGGAAGTAAACATCTAACTCATGATTTTTATTCACGCCACTCTGCTTTGATGACCTGGACAAACAGAGACTTTTCTAAACTAAAAACTACTGAATGTGTCTCTTTATGCTTCATATTATTAAATTAGGTTTCTGTTGTCCTGTCATATAAATATTAATAAAATAATAATAATTTAATTTATTGATAATTTATATTTTATTATTATAATTCCCTCTAATACCTAATAATAATATTTTATTATTATTTATTTATTTATTTTTTCTAGTTAATGTTTGTGTGTTTAAGTTAACGTCTGGTTCTATTTGTGTTGTCAGGGAGGATGCAAAGTAAGAATTTCATTGTTCAGTGTGACTGTTGACTGTGTGAAGCTAATAACCAAACTGTATAAGTTATCTTAATTAGTACCTCACTGTCTAATCAATTAAACTATTTACTACAACCCTCGTTTATTGATGTCAGCGGAGGAAACAAACACAAATAAACCTCATTGAGCTTCGATAAGATCAGAAACACACACACACACACACACACACACACACTGGTTGAACCAGGGTAATTGGACTCCAACATTTTAATTATAAAGTGGACAGTGAATCCTTCATTCTTCCTCTCTGTCTCTCGCCCACAGAGGTACCGAACAGTCCCTCAACCTCTTTCTCGTTTTAATTCAGTCGAGGAATCTGATTCACTCCCGGTGGCTCTTTTTTTTTTTTTTAAATGATTGTACCCACCATTGCTTCACCTCAATTATACCGAGGGTCAGAATAAAGACAATGGAGCTGATACAGAAAGACAGAGAAGCAGAGTCTGTCTCTGCTTTTACTGTAGGTCATGAAGGGTCGGCGCAGGAGCGAGCAGGGTGGGAAATTAAAAAGTTATAGAGCGCTTAGTCCCCAAAGTTTCTAAATGTATGTATCAGTCTAAAAATATCACATTCACACAGATGTCGGATGTCACTGCAGATAAACAGGAGGGCCAGAAATGTCTCTGCAACTGGCAGCTTTACAGAAAAACAATGTAAAAAGTTTTTCTAATGAACACTTTACTCTGAGAAAGCTTTTATTCATTCAAGTTCAAGAAGAAAGATGTACGACTACACGTAGTTCAGTTACGAGTTTCATTATAACCTGCAGTAGATACATATTTTGAGAGTAGTTAAGATGTAGTTTTGCAGTATTTTCCCGACACGGCCGAATTTATGAATAAAATACCTTAACATCAGCTGTAACTCTCACTGAGACGTCAACTCACAAAGTTCATACTGCTGTAAAGCTGCTTGTATACGTATACGTAATATATATTTGTATATTTAATTTTAAATTGTCTTTTTAAAACGTGTGGTTGTTGTTTACTGCAGAGGTCATTAAAGCCAAACAATAAATGAATGAAAAGTTAAATAACTGGATGAAATGAGGGATGAGAGGCTCATGAATGATGATGAAAACACATTAAAATCACAGATGCACCGCCTGTTGTAGCAGCCAACAACAAACGCCGACTTTTAATCAGCGCAGGGCCGATAAACTAAAATCATATTTGTTTTTGATAAATGTCCTAATGTCTCAGAATGGCATGAACCCATCTTCACTGCAGGCTGAATCTCTGACAGACGGCAACTAATCAGCAGAAACAGGATCAGATTTAAAGCTCAAATCCTCCATAAACAACAGCCGGCGGCGTCCTTATCTGACCTGCATTCAAAGCCTTACATGCATCATAAATATATAAACATGCCCTGACTTAAAGCCACACCCCGCAGACCTTAAAGAAGACTTCATAAAACACTAATTACTGAGCGTGGTAGGGATTTGGGGAAGGCGGAGGGGGGAGGCACTCTCGTCAAGTCTACAAAACCCTTAAAAATGAAAGTGTGAGCTAGAAAAAAAACAGCCCTGTGAGGAGAAGCTGCGAGCTGACGGCATGTAGTGATTTTGGCATCGCCGGTTGCCATTTTGTCGAAGGGGCAGAAAAAACATGCCGAGACGTGACTTGAACGTGATGCAGCTGTCCAGGAAAAGCAAGAAACTGCAGGAAAACAAGTGCAGCAGCTGATTTCACTGATTACAACAACATGAAGCACAGAGTGAGAGCTAATCAGAGAAATGAGCTGCAGGCGTTCGCTTGGAGCGAGAAGCTGGTTCCTGTTTACGGAGTCGACTCAGGAGCTTCAACAACTGCAGAAGAACTTTATTAACAACTCATCTCTACGCAACAACTAGTTCGTTTGATGGTTTTTATTTAGTGACGTGTGAATCTGCACAAACTAAAAGTAAGAATGACTGCGTGGTTCTTTATTCTACCAACGTCCTGCAGGAAATGAATGAAAAGAGCAGCGGCCGAAGATCATAAAGTCTGTCAGGAATTTAATGAAAGTGAATTTCATCAACAGTCAGTGAAGCTCGTTGACGTTTTTAGTGATTCGCAGATTTACAGAGTGACTCGGTTAGGTTGAGTTTCTGTCAAATCGGGACATTTTGGAGCGAGAGAAGAAGGTTCAGTTTGAAGACTCGCTTTTAGATTTCAGATTTAATAAATAAAGAAAATATCGGTGTTGAAGTCTGGGACAGTAAACATTTATGATCAATATAATCAATACTTTCCTGTACAGTACAGGACAAGTACAAATTCTTCTTCAGATGGGAAGAGATTACGTCATAAAACTTGTGGTAGAAGAGAAAAAAAAACATTTTCAGAAATGAAAATGAAAGAAGACGTTGAAGCGCTGCGTATGTGTGAGCAGATTACATGAAGCAGGAAAATATGTGTGATTATGTTTGCGGCTCATAATTGAAAATCGCCCTCACACACTCGTAGCTCATGTCCTCTGCACTCACTGCGCATCCATCTGTACAAGCTGCTGAACCGTGAAGCTGAGTCTTAATGAGCTGGATGACATCCACATTATCATCACATTTTTATGGTTGTATGATCTTGATCTATAATAAAGTTAAGGGACGTCATGTTGTGTTAAACAACTGAAGCCTGAAGTGTGTGTGTGTGTGTGTGTGTGTGTGTGTGTAGCCTGATATGCATGCGTGTGGCCTGCTCACCACACTGTTTACTACACCGTATGACACACGTTAACACAGCTGTTAGCTTGCTGCTAACACTCAAACAGACCCTATTAGAGAACCATCTGCAACCTCGGCTCCTACTGCTGCAGTGGGAGACGGGAACTGTGCTGGTAATAGTGTTTAGTTTTAGTGTGTGTGTGTGTGTGTGTGTGTGTGTGTGTGTGTGTGTGTGTGTGTGTGTGAGACTCACATGTGGTCTGCTGGCTGGTCATAGGGTCACTGGCCTCCTCGCCGTACATGGCGTACACAGTTACCGTGTACTCGGTGGCCGGCGTCAGTCCCTCCAGCTCCACCTCGTTCACCGAGTCCTCTACTTTCACCTGCACACACACAGCACCAACTCCTGAACTTCATCATCTTTCACCTTCTTCACAAACCGGATATATAAAAAAACCCAACAACAATAAAAACAACAACACAAAATGTTGGCAGCATGGTGCTTCTGACAAATGTTTGTCCATCTGCTCTTCTTATTTGCTCATCCCATAAATAAATTGTTTTCATTTTGGAGCCCGAGAGAAATAAGATGTTCTGCCAAATGTTACGAGTCATACTTCATAGATGAAGCTACATTTTTTATTTTTTAAATTTGAATTTCTATTTTTGACCGTGTTTCACTTTCTTGCACAATTTAAATGTTTTTGATTAAAAACTGTCTAATATCTTGGATCAAGGTGTGAATGCAGCTGGATGATGATCTTAATGAAACATCAGCGTTTCTGCTTGAAGTATAAATGGATTATCTTTGTGTTTGTATATGAGGCTGCTGTGTTGGGCTGGTATTCATGTCGGTGTTGTGGTGTGACGACAGCTCTACTTTATGTACGTATTAACGGATACGACGTGTTTATTAAGGAGCTGTTTTCCTCTAACTTTTACTCTTTTAACAAACCTTTATATTTCTGTTTGACCTTTTGTCCAGTTTATTATCTACTCAGATCAGTTCTGACTTCATAGAGAAGTTGGAGCTTTTTGATATAGATGGAAATGTTTCTGGACGTCTTCTCTGTCACAAACACTGAATCTCTGATACTTTTGGCATGAAAGCAGTTTTTATGGACGCGGGTCTTTATGTTTGGTCAAACCCTTTGCTGATGACATCTGGCAGTTTGTTGGTTCTCTCTCTCTTGGATTCGGTCTGTACTGAATCCCGCTGTCACTCTGTGAGGAGTTTTACTCTCAACCTGTTTGGATAAAAGCACTTTTCTAAGTCAGACCAGACTGGATTTGACTCTGGCTTCGGCCCAGATGAATCCCCACATAGCTCAGCAGTGGAAGCCATACGAGCATGAAGCAGCCAAGCCACGGCTCTGACAGTAGTGCCTCCGAGCCAGGCTTATCCTCCCCACTGGAAAGCATCCATCCTGATTCTGAATCCCTTCCCAAATTGTTTTTATTGCTTTCTGCCTAGAGGGAAATGTGACGGCAGGCGTAATGAGGTCTAATGGGAAAGGGAGGGATACAGACGGCTGGCTGTGCCCTTCATACCTGTCCTCCTCTACCTCATCTGTCTCACCTTCCTTTACTGCCACATCTTTCCAGTTTGGTTTTGATGTTGTCCTACCTGTTGTCTCAGTTTGTGGCCGTCTCGTTCACCTCCATCTTTCCCTCCATCTCCATCACCAGCTGTTTCGTATATTTTAATCTCTGATTATTCATTAAACGGTAACGTAACTTTCTCTCTGGCGGTTTGTGTCACGTACTTCGTCTGTTGCTTTGATAATTACACAAACAACTGGCCTCATCTCGCCTCTCTTTCACTCTCTGTGAGGTTGTGAAAGAGAGAATTTAAAGCCTTTTCACAGCAGACGTCAACATTTGGGTCGACTGTTAGCAAACACAACGTATACAGCTTTTAAACACTTTGCCACCTTTGCAATGCAGGCTGATACTGAAGCAGTAAATTCATACAGTGACCCAGCACTGTTTTAGGAACAGCTGCACGCGCTCCTCCTCACCTCCTTCTCGTCTGCGGGGTCTCCCTCCGTCAGCGGGGCGTAAAGGATCATGTACCCAGAAGCCCCAGCGGCAGACTTCCAGCGGACCCTCATGGTGCTGTGAGTGATGTCAAACAGCTCCAGGTCGTTCACCATCGGCAGGGCCACTGCAGGACACAAATGCAGCATTATGTTTAAAATAATGTACTTAATTACACATGAACTGCTACAAAATGTCATTCAAATAATATCTGAATAAAAACAGAAAAAAGGCAAACATCTTTTTTTTTTAACATTTTATTTGCTAATTGAATTCTTCTAATTTATCTTTATCATAAATGGCAAAACTAGGATAGTGGATGTAGCAGTGAAAACACTCCACCCACTCCACCCACAGAGGAACAGCTCTTCACTTCCTTGTTCTGTTCTTTCCTCCTTTGGGTTTATTCGTTGCTTTAGCCGGCCAGTCCACCTACATCAGCCATGGCAGCTTATAGCAGCAGCCAAACCTCATTAACTTTGGTACAAGGTCGACCCTTTAACGGCGCCGACGGGGAGGATTTCCCCGTCATTCATCAGCGAGCGCTGAGTTTAGAGAGGCTGGAGAATCCTGCCAGGCTCCGGTTCGGCGTTTGAGATGTCAGGACGAAGCCTCGAGCAACGCAACCAGAATTAGAGCTCACCACAGGCGTCCTGTCACAGGTGGAGGATCAACCTGTGTGTCTTCTGCGGCCCAAATTCAGGCTGTAGTTGTAGTTGTAGTATGACACACTTCTGCTGGTCGATCAGTGTTTCCATCAAAGACGCTGGATGGTAGCGAGTCTACCACACAGGGACCCCTCCATCTTTCTGCTTTTCCCTGTTAAAAGGGGTTTTTAGGGGGAGTTTTCCTCTATTTGCATTGAGGGTCTAGAATAAAGGGTGATGTATTCTTGTACAAATCAAAAGATGATTAAAAAAGCTGATGATGAAAGCAGCTTCCAGTTTAACAGATCGTGTAAACCAGACACAAACACTTGAGACGAAGACAGACGAACGAGGGACTGTGATTCTGGGCTGTTTGAGTCCAACGTTTAACAATCAAACAAGAGAAACGTGGTGAAATCGTGGTTGTTAATCCAACACCGTGTCCTACATCTCGTCAGCCTGAAGCAAAATCCTGACCAAATTCTCACAGTGTGACTGCTGCTACGACCCAAACCAACACAAAGCAGGTGAGACCGGACGGAAACGTGTCTTTTACAGTAAAAACAATCCCTACATTACAATAATTAGATCACTGAGAGCAGCTTTGCACGTTTTCTTCCTACTGACTCTACAGCAGCAACCAAAGCTGCAAATTAAGAAAATGTAAATTAAATTCATCTGAATTAACCTGACCTGTTTAGTAACAGATCTAAATCCACCAATCAATGGTTCAGCGGTGTTAGAAGAACCTTTCATTCATATGTTTAAGTTGAAACAGGTTCATGTTTGAGTGCAGCAGACCTGGGAAAGCCTGCGTCGGTTTCAGGGTCAAACTGCTTTTTTCTTGTAAACATATGAACTCACATGTAGTCGCGCTTCCTCTCAGGGCCTCGCTGGCGGAGCTGCGATAGATGGCGAACACGGCCACCTGGTACTCCGTCAGAGAGTTCAGATAGTTGAGCTCCACGCTGTTCTGCGTCCCCTGGACCACCTTAAACACAGATCACACTGGGTCTGAGCCTGAGCGTAATAACTGCTGCCAGTCTTATCCTTTTATAATCCTTTTATAATCCTTTTATACTGCTGAGATGAAGACACACCAAACAAGCAACTTCTTGTTTGTCATGTTCATTACTGTGAGTCATTCATCTGTCTCTCAGGGACCTAAATCACCCATTTAATTATTCTTTAAAAACAGCTTTAATCTAATTTTTTTGCTCTTAGTCAGAAAGCAGCACTTTATGTATCAAAAAAAACAACATTAAAGTTTCCCAAAAGCGTCTGTTTATTAGCGGATCACACGTGGCGAGGTTGAAAACGCACCACGTGTTGCTGTTGGCATTCAGCTTCTCCAAAGAGATTTAAATTGAGCGTAACTACATCAGATTAGCTTTGATGAAACCTCAGTTTTCCTCGTGGGGAAAGTGGGCCAATCCAGCTGCAGGTTGTAATAAACATCAAAGAGAAAACTGGATAAAAAATAAGACGGAGCCGTGTCATAAATATAAAGTCAGAAAATTACAGCGCTGCACGTCGTGTGTGGTTTTATCCTCCAATAGCTGAAGACGTTTTGCAGCTATAATGTCACCTGGGGAAACACCTACTGCTGAATGTGGACGTTAAACAGCAAATCATCTCTGCATCAAGTGGAAATTATATGTTTTTGACTTCATTTGTTTCTTATTATGTGGTTACGCTTCAGGTGTTTATTTTAAAATTAACTTCTGGTATGCAAATCACTTTTCACAATTTAACTGAGCAGCCTTAATTAAAATGCTGCTATTACATCTAACAAGGTCCCACCGATAAGGTGAAAGCAGTCACACCTGTCCTGTCAATATGAGACACACCAACAGGTGTATGTACCTTCCTATAAATATCCACAGACACAAAATGTACTTAAAGTAAAAACTAATTCTAATCTATGACTTTTATAGAGGCTATTATTGGGTTGCCATAACAACAACAACTTGTATGTAATGTAAATTATTACTTCAACAGGTGTTTGAGGCAGAATAACTATTATAAATATTAATGGTTCAGTTTCATAATTCAACCTTTTCATCCGGCTGTCCTCCGCTGGCAGGATAGTAAACCACTCGGTACTTCTCCACCTGGCCCGGCGCGTGGGTCCACTTCACCCGGAAACTGCGCGCCGTGATGTCCGAGGTCACCAGGTCACGGGGAGGAGCCACAGAGGTGGGCGGGGCGGCAGGTTCTCCTCTCCCTGGAGAAGAAATCACATGTTGCACCTCTGTCATGTTGGATTTATTTTCAGCCTCCAGAAGCTCGTGAACATTCGTTTTTCTTTACCTGCTCGTTACATATTTCATTAGTTTGTCATTACGTAGATGAAGCCGCTGTCTTATATTAGACGGGGACCTGGTTTATTTTATTTGGGGAGCTCCTGCAGTCATAATTGTAATTAACAGCATTAACAAACGTCTCGGAGGAATCGATGCCGGTCAAACCTCTGATCTGCCTGTCGAGCTGATCCACTCGCTCGCAGACCGTCTTGGTGAGACCCTCCACGATGTCGCTCATCACGCTGAAGTCCGCCACGTTGTAGACGTGAGTTTCCTCAGGAGGAGAGGCGATGGCCCTCAGCTCATTCTCATCAGCATTTTTCACACCTGGAGAGGAGAGAGAGTGTGAACTATCCAAGCATCAACATCTCCGTGTTTTTTATACCATCAATTATTATTCACTATTTAAGTGATTTATCCAGATCATCAGTGTTGACGTATGATTGTCGTACCGATGGCAAACAGCTCTATCCCAGCTTCCCTCAGACTCTGTGCAGGAGGCATCACGTCATCCTGAGACTTCCCGTCTGTGATGAGGATTCCTATTTTGGGAACGCCGGGTCTGGATCCAGACTCTGGTTTAAAGCTGTTCTCCAGGATGAAGGTCAGAGCCAGACCTGGAGAAACACACACATGTCATTCTAAGAAACATGAAGTGTGTTTAAAAATAATGAAACGAGAAATAAGAGCAAACAACTAAAACTTAAGGATACAAAAATATCTCAAATATATATCTGATAGATCCAGCGACATGATAAAAGGCAGCCGTGACACGGCGTGTGCAGTAGACTGGATATAATAACCCGTGTTTCTTCCTATCCTTGTTTTGACATGCTGCATTCATCTGCTGTTGGACAAGGTGACCATTAGTGTAGTCTACTGGTAAAAATGCCAAATAACCAGTAAGGATGTTTGTAATAACAGGTAAAGTCCTGGCTGCCAGTATGAAGGCACTTACTGTCTGTACAGTCAGGACTCACAATAAAGGATTTAATGAACACCATGCGTGTCATTATTAGCCTGACAAGCTTCAGGTCTAATGAGTGTGATAATAATGAGCAGCTGAGTCCACGCACGTCCATTAATGACTTTACAAATACTCTTATCAACTCTGAACAAACTCGCTGACCGACACGCTGAAGAAGTAAATCTGTTGGTTAATAGCAAGTTGAGTAAATTATGTCCGCATCCTGTTACTGAGCAATAAATAATAAATAATAATTAATATTCACTGTTGTTTTAAAGTCTCAGAGTCTTATCAGGTAACAAGGAAGAGGACTGGGTGTCGACCTCTGACCTCTGGCTTCATCTGTTACCTGTGATGAGTACGGAGGGATGCTGGGGTTCGGTTGGCAGCGTACCTGTCAGAGTGTTTCCTCCTTTATACGGCAGGTTCTTCACAGCATCGATCACAGCCTCTTTGGTGGTGTACGCGTTGAGATGCCACTCGATCCTGGGGTCTCCGCTGTACTGAGCCAGTCCTGCACACGCATGTTGACATATTGAGTTTAGTGGTTGCTGAGCAGGAACACGTTTCTGTTTACGTCTTCATTTTATACTAAAGTTATTTAAAATGTAAAGTGTAGTCATGCAAAGTAAAGAGGTTGATAGCAGCTTCAAAAGCTGGCGATGCTCTGTAGAAAACACCTCCTTCATGTGCAGTGGTGTCTGCTTTACACAGAACTACCGACTGGAAACCGAAGATTTGATCGCTGTTATTCGTCCAATGATGAAGGAACATGTCACCCAGGTTTTAATAGTTTTTGAACAACAGATGAATAATATATATCAGGCTTTGGATACACATATGAAATAAAATTGACAATAAGAAAAATACATAAAATCTGCAGCCATATGAAAAACATCCATCAAATATTTAATTTAATTTAAAAACAATGAAACCCAGAAACCGAAAGCTCCTCACCGATCCTGGTCTTGTCGAACTCCACAGAGAAGGCTCTGACCAGGTTTTCCAGGAACGTCCTGACCAGCCTGAAGTTGATTCGGCCGATGCTCCAGGAGCCGTCCACCAGGATCACAATGTCGGCTATGGCCGGCGTCTTACACATAAAGCCTTCCACGGCTAAAGACACACGGACAGAAACACAGAGACAACATTTCAGTTCGTTTAAATTTAGAAACACCTGCTCTGGTGGTGACAGGGAGCATGTATATAACATGTATATCTAACATGTATAACATGTATAACATGTTAAACCTCATACACAGCAGCACACGATGAACCTGCAGTGGTAAAAGTAGGACGATTTGATGTGCAACTTCTGTCCCAAAGTATCACCAAGTGTTTCATTAATTGTAATTCGGTTTAACACAGTATAATTAAACCCTGGAGGAGCGAGGCACTTAGTTTTATTAGAAGAAAATAACAGCCCACTCTGTTGTTTGTCTCTACAGTTTACTGTGTGATAAAACAGACCAGACTCTAATGAGGCAACAACAGTTCATTTACAAAAGCCAGTCCAACACACACACACACACACACACACACACTGAGCCAAAGGCCAACCAAATAAGGAAAGAGCCATATTTCTATCAGCCAACTGTCTATAACACAAAACTTAGGGAACCTCTGTGAGTTTGGATATCGGTGGGAAAACACTCGAATCGTTAAAGTCAATTTAGCTGCGGTGTGTTTTCTGGCTGTTTATTGGACGGTTGGTATTAAGGAGGACATGTGACGTGCCACAAAGGTATCAAGGTGCTTCGCCTGCGTGTTACTGTGACTGCATAATGTGTCTTTATCACCAACAAATCCAATCAGGGGCCAACAGTACAGGTCGTACTGGGAGGCTGCAAATGTGGAAAACAAATGAAGCAGGACGGTGCTGAATAGAAGCCGTACGTGTCGGGCATTAACACGACACATGTGGCACGCCGCTTCTTATCTTCTCAATGTATACGAGCATATTTTTCTCAGGTTGCAGCATGTTGTAATATCTCAGGAGGTGGAGGGGTGGCGAGGGCATTCTTCAGCAGTCATTTCATTCATCACTGAAAGGAAATGAGAAGAGTATCACTGCTTACAAGTCTCTACAGTGTTGGAATTTAAACCTCCTCCTCTTTCTGTGTTTCACCATCCGATACGACTTCACTGGGCACAACGGAGCCGTGACACATAATACACACAATTACCCGACTGCTGTGAAAACAAAGAGCCCCGAGTCTGAGATTATTCTGGAGTTTTTAAGTGCCAAAAAAACATTATTAGTGAAATATTTGTATACTTGTGTGCATGTATGTGTGTCTTCTTCCAACATTTGTTGGCGTTACTGAGTTATTATTATTATTTATTGGTTGACAGATTTATTTAAAGGAGAAAGCAGAAACTGAAACCATAATCATGCAAAAGTAGCAACTTTTCTGCATAGTATCACTATTAAAGCATAAAACAAAACGATGAATGAATGAACTACAGCGTGTAGATAAAGGTGAAGAACCTGGAATAACGTCTGTTGTGAAGTGAAAGGGTTAACACACATTTAAGAGGATGCTTCTCATTCAATACGGGAAGTGAAACTGAAGGGCAAAACGGTGCTTTAGAGCACCAAGTGAAAGAGGACTGACTTTCTTTTAATAGCACGTCTGGGAGAATGCTAGCACCTGGACAGATGGTGTGAAAATGAAAAAGGACAGAAAGAAAGAGAGAAGAAGAAGAAGCAGATGCATATTAAAGATGTAAATACACAACTGAGTCTGCTGAGAATACAAATGGGATTATTTCTGCTTGATTTTCTAATCTTCCCGTCGCTCTTTGTTGTCTTTTTTTCCGTCTTATTCCCAGTGTCTTTGCTGGTCCTTTTCTAATGTCATCAGCACTGTTCTGTTTTATTACTTATTTATGCTGCGATTGCAATACGTGTCCTGATTTTCACTTAATAACTACACAAAGTAACAGTACGAGAAGCACGAAACGAGATGAAAGCAAAGAGGATAATGAGAGAGTCGGTGCAGGAGGATGTAAAGAGAGACGACGAGGGATCTGAGGAGAGAAAAGGAAACCACGGCGCAGCTTGAAGAAATAACCTCTGTGATTTCTACACGTTTAAATGTGCATTGTGTGGTCCTACATGCCTTCTGTGCAGGAAGTGACATTTTATATTATTAGTTGGCATCTCATTGATGTGCATGTTCTGTCTCTGTCGCTCCACTTCCTGCAGGCGTCATAAGATCATTGCTTGTTTTTTGAAACGGAGCTTGATTTACTTGAAGCCTGATACACACTGTGGTTTAGGGTTAGAGTATGTACAGTACAGAGCTGCTCCACACAGGTACAGGTACGGCATCGTCTTTATCACGCGGTGGGACAGGTGACGTTAAGGTTTTACAATCAATAAAAAGAGCTTTGAAAGGAAGGAAAGGAGGATGTTACCTGATAAACGAGTCATAACCATCATCATAGTTCAGCTCATGTATCACCATGAAATAATTAAATGTCAATACTTAGTTTATTTACCAAATAACAAAAGTTTGATTTTTTTTGTTTTATCCAACTATAAAATCACAGCTCAATAATCCAAATGTAACCCAGCAGGATGGTTGACAGCTTACAGGCGTCAGCTGAGCCACATGTCAACATGTGGATATTTGAAATGAAATAGGTTTTGGTACAAACGCTGATAATGCCTTGAGGGGAAGCAGGAAATTCACTGCATGCTTTGTCACATGGTGGTAACCTGTTGTTTTCTCTGATAAGAAACTTCCCTGATATGATCTGAATGATCCCGCGTGGATCGACATGCAGTCCTGTGAAAAAGTTTTATCCACGATGTGTGACGAGTTTGTCTTTTGATAACTGAAGAAGCAACACAGCAAGACTTTACTGTCCTCTGGAGGGGATGAAATGTGGACGGAGGAAGGTAAGAAAAGGAGAGCGGTCTGTTGACAGATCCCTCAACCAGATAGCTGCTAGCAGAGAAACCCCTCCGGCTAAATGTTCCTCCACAGGTCAAAAAGTCAAAGTGGTGCAGATCTGAGGCAGCAAGGGTCAACACCGTCAAATGGAGGACGTGACCCAAGTCGGCTACGTGTAAACAATATTATAATGAGTCCTCTCTGTTTACTGACATGCACATACATATTCATGACTGTGAGACCTGCACAGGTCGATAAGGATCCACAATTATACAGAGCAACGCATGGACACTGTCAGGTTACATTGGCTCATTAATGGTATTTACTTCAACTTCAAAAACAGTATTCATTAAAAGAGAGAGAAATGTTTTGACTGTGTCGATTGGGATAAATTACTTATTCTACTCTCTCTACACAAACGACGTCTCCAACGTCCTGCAGTCAACGCGAGGTCAGGTTAGCCAACAGGTTATCACACCTCAGGGCTTCGTCTGATGGATTTATCTACGGCGGGTTCATTTACACGTCAAAAGGTCGGTCGGTCTGATTCCACCGCTTCACACCGCCATGACAGCTCGTGAAACGCATTTCATTTGCAGCTCATGTGGATTCCACGCGGTTGTTCATGTGGAAGGTTCAACAGGGACAGAAGACAATATGGATCTCATGATTGTCTCATGACGTGTTACGAGCATGATGCGACTCGTATCGCAGGATTTAACGTTATTCAAACCTGGAACAAGAGTTGCTTCTTTCTATGTGAGAAGAATACTACATTTATTTATCATCATTATGATCTTTATTTGGCAGCTTTTATGAAAGTAGACATGCGTCAAAGGTCCGTAGCCGGTTACGGTTAATCAACAGGCTACCTTCAAAAATGTACAAATCAAGATTGAAATGTGCTAATTAGAAAATATTACCATCATCAGAACAAAATTAATCATTTTAAGTGACTCCAATATTTCATTTCAAAGCCTAAATTATGACACTGAAGATTAATCTTCAGAAAAAGGTCAGATGGGAATGAACGTCTGAAATGTTGTGAATACTGTAAATAAACCTACAGAAACGTAACAGGAAGTCCATCAATCTATCCTGCTCCAATCGATGTTATTGACTTAAAAGTGATTCGATGTGGTCCTTTAACTGCATAGCGACAGCAGAATACAATAATCGACCAATCAGAATCAATAGTCTCAGGTTACCTGAATTTAGGAGACATTTGGATTTTCATATTCATGACTTGAGCTGTATTGTTAGATTTCTCTTTTTCTTTTTAAATTACTTTAAGCTTTGACTTTTCACCTGGTCAAGAAGGAAAAAGTTTCACAGAGACAAAACGAACTTTGAGACTCTCGTTCCTCTTTTAGGGCAGATTGAGAAAGAGCACCGCCGACTCTTCAGGATAACTGTCTAATGTCTGCAACGTATAAGTGGAAGAAGCCGGTTAGGATGCAGCTGCACATTTCTTTGAGCTCCGGATGACATTTCGAACCTCTCATGCCTCCAGTCATATTAGTCACATGACATCTCCAAACCAGCACCAAACACTAGAGGCGACTTGTTTAAAATTTCCAACTCGTTTTAAAATGCTTAGTGTCACATACTTCAGCGACAGCAAAACCTTAACCTGAAGTGCAGAGATAATGAAATTAGTGTTCTCAGTGTGAAAAACAGCAATCCTTAAGAATTAAAAAGAATGAAAGGTTCGAGAAGCATGATGGTTGGAAGTGAAAATGAAATGTGAACTGGCTCCTATTAGCTACCGTTGGGGAGCTTTTGAGCTCTAAAATGCACCAATAAAGCTGCTGCTCGGGGATCCTGCACTGCTCCCACATGTGTGAATGTCTAACAATATAAATGTAAAGCAGGTTGTTGCAGAAAACAAGCACGCTCAGCACAAAGTTCCCAGGGAAATAAAAGTTACGACATGAATGAACCTGCTGTCGTGTGCACGGCTTGCAAATCTAAAACTACAGTATCAACCAGACAAATATTTTCTGCACAGAAATATTTAAACCTCCATCTTTGTTGTGGTTGATGTAGCGGTTCAGCCTGCGTTGCACTGCACTGGCTGCATGAGCCAGCAGATTAATGCACCCTCACCGCTGTCGAAATAAATCTGAACGCGGACAGGAAAGCTCGTGAATCACGGCTCGTTTCAGCCTTGTCTCAGAGTATGAAATGAACGGCTCAGAGTGCAGAAGAAGAAATATGGTTTCATATTGGAGATATTTCTCTGCTCAGGAGCAGCGTGTTATGTTCCTTTAAAAGCTAATTTATGGTACGGTTGGAGCCAAATTACTACAGATTTGTCTTCATTAGGCTGTAAAATGTTCTTACACATTCAGCTCTTTATGTCTCTGAGGCATTCGCACAATCTCAATCCTCTCTGCTTCTATGGCACTTTTACAGCTATTCCCACCCACTGGTGCTATTACCACTGTAAGTGTAAGATGATGAGACTGTGATTAATAAAAGTTGGCTCTCCAGGTGTCTGATATGACGGCAGGTAATACGGATGTGTCTGAAAAGGAAGAAAACTCTGCAGCCGTCATTTAAGAGAAGGTAACTACACCCCAATTTAATGTCATTATGATCAAACACCTTCTTCTTCTTCTTCTTCACTCCTGCACATCAAACTCTGCCTACAACTGTAGAAAAAAAATAGATAACTACTCAGTGAAATGTCCTGTAGAGAGCTGAGCATTTACCCCGAATATTAACATCAGCCTTCATTATGATATGTAGGCATTTGATATCTCTGTGCATCTGACCTGATCGATCCATTTACCGTGTTCCTGCTGCGCTGCATAAATGAGGCAGCATCTCAATCCCACGTGAAGATATCAGAAGATGTTCAGTCCTAACAATGGATATGAGGTTCTTCCATCACTAACGTACTGACACACGGTATAAACAACCTCTGATACCATCTCCAGCCTGTAAATGATATAAAGTCTACCACACACAGCCGGGCGGTCCGGTGACGGCAGGATCCTTCCTGTTGTTCCTGGTGTGACATGAAGCAGCAGATGAGCAGGATGGACGTGATACATCAGGACACGCTGCTGGGAAATTAGCTTTCTGAGCCAGCGGAGGACAGATGAAACTAGCAGGTGATTACTGCAGTATTACATGTTAGAAAAAAGCTATTACAAGGAAAAGAAAAAGCTTAAATTACCTGAATCATAATGGGAAGTGTTAACATAACCTGAGTTACACGTACACGGTTGTTTTTTCTCTGTTACATCATGATATAAATTATAAATTACTAATGCTTTGTGTGTAATTATCTTTTAGCTGTGATAACGTTGGTGTTTGCATGTCCCGCCCCATCGCGTCCTCTCCTTTAACGCAACACCCGCCTTTAAAATTCATCAACGAATCAGAAACTCTGACAGCAGTTCAACATGTAGACATACAGTAGTGCTGCAGCTGCTTTAAACAACATAAAATAATAAAATGATGATGCTGAAGATGCCACGGCAACCACTGTCAACTTCATCATCTTCAAACCAGCGTTTGTTTCACCTGTCGTCAGAAGATAATCCCCACATTACTGAGCTAGCTGCACCTCAGCACTAAAATCTCCACCTGCTCAGTAATAAACGCCTTCTGTCTGTTTCCTGCTATTTACAACCTGCGTCCTGCCTGGTTTGTGCCTTCAGACTTTCTGCTGTCTGAATAATGAATCACCTCAAACTTTTACTGCTCACATGATGAGAAGGTAACAGTAATGATTCAATCTTTTATACTCCCGCTAATACCAGTACTACTACCACCACTGAAAGTAATACTGCCATCATTTTACTGCTTCTCATAATACTGAGGAAAACTATTTAGTCACATTTAGCAGATTTGCAGCCACTAAAAGCAAAACATTTACATTGCAGCAAATTAAAACTGCTTAATTATACACGTCAACTATATTTAAAACAGAAAATCTGTTTTATTTGCCTTCATGATTATGTGATATGACTTTGTGCTAAGATGATATTGAACCTGTCCCACTGTGTCGCGTAGTTCGTACCTGACAACACACCTGTCACCAACGTGCTGACGCGAGTTGACATTATTTTCACAGGTACGTCGTCGCCTCTGTTCACACTGGTGTTTTTTTTCACACAGAGCTGTGAACGCTCACACAGAACGAGAGAGAAAGGAGAAGAAAGGTTTTATGTTCATTAATGAGAAGTCTCACAAGACTGAAAAAGAGCTTAAAACCACAGGGAAGCCCACAGGTCTGCAGCTACAGACGGCTGCTCACTCTGACTTCACACCTCGATTATAAGAATTAGTCATGTCGTCAGGAAACTGAAGCAATTACAGTCCCAACAACTAACAAACACAACCAAAAGGAAATGAGATAACAACAAGAGAAAATGATGACACAAAGATGAGATTGATGGGAGAGAACAACTGTGCAAGGACAAATATAGCCGGCCAAAGAGGAGAGAAAGTGAAAGAAGAAGAAGGCGGTCTGTCATCGAAGAGAAGAAGTGAAAGCAAACACCAAAAAGACAAACTGGAGTAGAGAGATACGGTGAGGAAAGGTTCAAGGAAAGGATAGCAGGAGGAATAAGTTAAGAAACACTGTATGAAAGGAAAGAGACAAATGAGACAGAAGAAGGGATGAAGTGGAAAAAGATAAGAGCAACAGAGAGATAAGACGTGGAAGATGCTGTGAGATAAAAGTGATAATGAGAGGGGAAAAGAGACAGAAAGAGTGTGAGAGAACAAGTCTTTCCTCTCTGTGAGAACAAACTGACAGCGCTGGAAACCCAGAGGGAACAACACGTCAGCAACGACTCAAACAAGCAAACAGGCAAGAAGCAAAGTGAGGAAATAATTACAGCCGCATGATGGACAGAACCAGATATACATCGTCCAGGACATTTTAATAGTCACTATGTTGAAAATGATACGTTATAGGAAACACCTGAGCACAGGTACGTGGGTAAAAGAAGAAAAAGACCAAGAAGAAGAAGACGAAGAAGAAGAAGACAAAGACGAAGAAGAAGAAGAAATCGACAAAAAGAAGACAAAGATGAAGGCGAAGGAGAAGACAAAGAAGAGGAAGACAAAGACGACGAATAAGGCGACGAAAAAGAAGACGAAGAAGAAGTAGAAGAAGACAAAGACGAAGAAGAAGAAGAAAAAGAAATCGACAAAAAGAAGACAAAGATGAAGGAGAAGAAGACGAAGAAGAAGAAGAAATCGACAAAAAGAAGACGAAGATGAAGGCGAAGATGAAGTAGAAGACGACGAAGATGAAGAAGAAGACGACGAAGACGAAGAACACGAAGAAGCGAAGAAGTAGAAGACGTGATGAGCCGAGTCTCCTCATCGCTCCACACAAGTCACATGTTTCGTTTACATCACGATTTTTCTTTCTTTTTTTTTGTGTGTGTGTTTTTATTGCCACATCAACATTTCCACCTGAGCCAGGTGTAAAACCAGGTGGATGGAAACATGCTTGTTTCTCTACAGGCTGGGTGACATGATATTAACATGTAGCATGTTATTAACATGTAGCGCCTTACACCTCAGCTTATTAATGATCACGAGCAGAAACTTTTCCTGTTTCTACTGTTTCCCATCAGCCCACCTGGTGTCAGCCAGCACTGAGCGGGCTTCACACTGATTTTTCTCCCTCTCACATCTAAATGAGGTTGTCACAGTGTCAAATTGAAGTTGATGGAGCTTCAGCTGCCTGCATCATCTGGGGTCCCTCCCGCTTTCAAATTTCACTAAATCAACATCTCTTCTCCTCCTCGCTGGCCTTCCCAGCACACGTCATTTATCGGATCATCATTCATCTTTATTTGAGGTGAAGCAGATTGAATCCACATTGAGTCCATCTTCTTCATCTTAAAGGCCAGCGTGTGAAATGCTTTTCACCATGTTTATGTCCAATATCACTCAGCAAACCCCTCATAAATATTAGCTTCTATATCTACATATAACATACATGTCTTTCACTGTATACAACATCATCAACATTTGGCTGAATAAGCAACATAAACTAATTCAGTGTCATCCCGCCACGTGTACAACAACATATTGTGTTGACAAGAAGAACAAACATGAACAAATCCACAACAACATGTCCAAATATTGACATATGCAGCAGTGCAAATCCACGTCTGGACCGTCCTCTGCAGCTGACAGATACGTCTACGCTACGAGCAGGACAATCATCGGAAAACACTCATATATTTTTATAGAGCTTTAAAGCAAGATTTCCGCTCGTTATTCAGGTGTATTTTTTGAGGTGTCCGAATCCAGTAACCAATAATAAAAACTGAATGTACATCTTACAATGACTGAAGCTGCACAGACGTTTATATAATATCTGTATCTGGATTCATATCAGTTGAACTAAAACTGAGGAATGTGAAGCAGAGTCTGAAGGAAGAAAATCTGGATAAAAACATGTTAGAAAACTATCTGAGTCATTCTTGTCCTGAACAACTGGACCTTAATAAACGGGTCCTGCTGATTGGTCGTGTGTCTGTAATTGAAGAGTCACAAGTTCAAGGTTTGAAACTGATTCACTCAACGTCCATCTTAAAGGAAAACTGTGTTTTTACAACCTGCTCCTCTCAACGTCGTATTTTAATTAGTCGTGTGTTTGTTTTCCTATCAATAGATATTTTGAACAATACTTTTATCAATATTTACCATTATTACATCTTATATATGATTACAACAAATATATTAATCACATCCACTGCCCAGGTACAGTAACGACTCCACTCAATATATAACATAGGTCTTATTTCTAATTATTTTAATGAAGAAAAGTTACATATTTAACCTTTAATACCTTCAACGTGTCATTTACGTGATTAAATGTTCATAAGTTTCAAGTCTCTGCAAGTTGATGAAATAAACAAAACTATGATGAAACATATGTGATTTATAGTTAATACGCATAAAACCTTGATGTGTGTGGTTCCTTCACCTGCTCATATCCTCATTTTTCTATCCTAGCGGGGACATTTGCTCCACATACGGTACAGTAGAGTAGCTTCAGGAATGCAACACACACGCACACTTTCTAGTGTGTGTGTGTGTGTGTGTGTACTTCATGCAGTGACAGTGATGTAACACAGGCTGACAGCTTGGAGACAAACACAAACTAATTCAGGTGGATCGTTGAACCCTGACGTGGAATCTTGTGGATTCCAACCAGGTGAGACAGTTTATCAGGATGTAAGTGTGATTTAATAAAAACCAAAGCTCAGTACAGCTTCATGTTACACAAGCAGGCCCACACCTGCCCTGAAACGTAACACTGAGCACAAAGTGGCAGACCTGAAACAGGTTCATGCACGGGGCACGTTTACCTGCAGCAGCGACACGCGATGCGTTTAAAACATGCTGCTGTTAGAACTACAGGCAGGAGGTTCAACAGATGCACACTTAACAAACAGCAGTCTTTGCTACCCACCAGCTCATCTACAGTAATATTAACCTTTATATACAAAAACAACAATTCCTCCAGATCAATTAATTTTTAAGTTTAAATAACTACTATTCTCAGAGGGTTAAAATGTCTTTTTTTGTACGTACATACATCTTTAAAATTACCAGATTTTTTATTTAATCGAAGCTACACAAACATGAATAAAATCACACGTTTCTTAGTTTCCGGCTCTGCTCTTGTGAATTTGTGATGTTTGTGTCTATTTTAAGTTCATGTGAGTCAGGAGAAAGTGTCTGTGTGTGAAGTGAAGTACAGGTAGTAATTTTACTTCCACACAGGATGTGATGTAAGACAGAAAGCTGGCGTTGGATCCAGGTGAGGTACCTCATCAGGCTAATCAGCAGGGAACATCCCATTACAGATGTTTCCCAGCTTAAACACGTCCTCAAGGCTCAACACGAGGTGCTGCCAGAAAATGGTGGATTAGTGAGAACTAAATGGGAGCTGTGTGTGTGTGTGTGTGTGTGTGTGTGTGTGTGTGTGCATGTTAGAGAAAAACAACTAGAAGAAAGAACAAAAAGCATCATCTTCAATATTCATCACTTTCATTTAAAGTCCAACCAATTTAAATATAATCACAAAGCATCTTAAACAGCAAAAAATAAAACTTCCACACGACATCAGCAGACTTCAGAAAGCAAAACCAAGAAAACCAACAGCGTCGAGTTCAGCAGACTGAACGTAATAATCATCTGGGTTCATCCAAGACGGTTTATAACAAAAGACTGCACTAAAATTCAGACAATTAAAACTTTATTCACACTTGAAAAGATGTGAAGACGTTTATCTGTTCGCATAAAACAAGACAGCTGTCAGCAGGTAGATGAGCACCTGACGAAGAAATGACATGTTACATAACTGACGGAGACGAGCAGCCGTCCTGCTCCGTTACACAACCACTTCATTACCAATAAACAAACTGCATTATGACACAGTTTGACTGGAGGACAGAAAGCTTCAACAGAAACTGAAGTTTCTTACATGTTGAACTGGAGTCATATAGTTAAACATCATATTAAACATCTTTCTACTGAAAATACACAAAACGCTTCTGTGAAGATTTCAGCCTCACGCTGCACAGATGAAAGCAGCTTATAGTTATTATTTATAGACCAGGGTCACAGATTCATAACCACGTCTTCAACGACGGTTTTACTATACGGCTGCACTCACACGGCTCTTTCACCGTCACACCTCGATGGCGGCAATCACTAAAAGCAATTTGCAGTTCAGTATCTGGTCCAAGGACACTTCAATAATTACTTCAACCTCGTTGTCCTGGACGTAAGCCTTATTAAATTAGGTCATATAGGTGATATTTTATTGTTAGCTTTATGCTAAATGTCTTTTGCTCCTTTGTGTTTATTTGTCTTTTAACATCTTGGTACCGTGTTGTAAAGCGTGTTCTTTTATTTTAACATGTTATCTCTTGGATGTCTGTAATCCATAATTAAATCATATTATATCATAATAATTATACATAAACCTGTGGTGGAGGCCTTATCACAACACGTTGTTTACACTGACGATGCCAAATCTAAGCAGTTAGTTATTTTGTCATGAAATATGAGTATTTGAAATATGCTCAAAGGGCTGTTTGAGAAGTTTTATGGACATTTAGATTTTGTTTTTTTATTATTAAACTGGGACAAATTTCAATTGTAACTGCTGAGAATCCAAGAAGCTAATTAGAGCTGCCATCTTCCATGAGCCTGGTAGCCATGCGAGTTTTATCTGTACCATGTGACCTGCAGAGACGTACACAACAACATCAGCAGACAAACAAGCAGCCCAACCTTCAGATTGACAGGCAGGCAGCTGTTAAAGGTCTGATCAGACCTGTGAGGCTGTAGCTGTGGTATTCAGCAAGTGTGGGCAAGGAGCAGACTGTCAGCTACGAGCCCTGAGAAGCCAACAGGCGGGTAAATCTGTAGGAGATACACAGAGGTGGAGGAGAGGTGCCGAAACGCTGCAGAGACACGGCTGAAAGTAAAAAACAGAGAGAGAGAGAGAGAGAAAAGAGGAGAGAGAGAGAGAGAACGAGAGAGAGAAGAGAAGAGAAGAGAAGAGAAAGAGAGAGAGAGAGAAAGAGAAAGAGAAAAGAGGAGAGAGAGAGAGAGAGAGATCGAGAGAGAGAGATCGAGAGAGAGAAGAGGAGAAGGAGAGAGAGAGAGAGAGAGAGAGAGAAGAGAAGAAGAAAGGAGGAGAAAATGGAGTAATAAAAAGGGGGCAGGAGTCTTATCATCATGACTGAAATTTTAACACGTGCTTTGAAGCCGGAGTGTAAAATTGAATTTATTGCTGTGACTGAAAAATGTTCAATACTTTCATCAAATGTGATCTGCTATTAATATTTTTCATCATTTCCAGACAGCACACACATGATCGACCACAGAAGAAGAAAAAGAAGAAGAAAGAAAAAGAAAAAGAAGAAGAAAAAGAAGAAGAAAGAAAGGCAGATGAACAGATAACATACAGGTACAGGTAACAAAACTCACACATTTTAAGCACACACACACACATTTCACTTTACATCCAGCACGTAGTATACGAATAAAAACAAGGGAAGAAGAGAACAGTGAAGTGGTGAAAGACCAAAACACGGTAAAAAAGTGACGGAGAGAAAGAAACAGTTGGAACTAATATAGCAGTCAAGAGAGAGACAAGCAGAAAGCTGATGAAAAAGAGCGCTGGAGGGGACAATGGTGGGCGTGTGTGTGTGTGTGTGTGTGTGTTCGGGGGTGAATTAGTCGAGTGAAAAAGCTGAGTCACATTCTTTTAAAAGCAAAGCGTTTTATAACTGATTGGCTCTACTCTCCCCCATCTGTCCCCTGTAGCCTGCGGTCAGTGCGAGCAGGTGACTAACACACACGCACACACACACACACACACGCGCACGCACGCACGCACGAAGCACATAGATGTGAATACTCATTCAGTAGCTGCATTGTAATAATTCATTCAGTTCATGCTACAAAAATAAAGCAACAAACATCATGTTGGTCTGAATGATAATTAGCAGCATTCAGCATAAAGAGCTTTGATTTGTTCTTTGAAACCTTAAAGATTACTGAAACCTTCTACACACACACACACACACACACACACACACACACACACACACACACACACACACACACACACACACACACACACACACACACACACACACACACACACACACACACACACACACACACACACACACACACACACACACACACACACACACACACACACACACACACACACACACACACACACACACTGAAATGTTGTTGTTTGCTTTATACTGTAATTTGCATGGAAAGGAGACTTGGAAAAAGATAATGATGAAAAGATGAGGGCAGCAGTCTCTAGTTAATGAAATAGAAGCGTCCTGTCACTGAGGAGGTTCAGAGAGGTTCACAACCAATTTCATTTTTCAGTCAAGTGACAGAAAACTGTGCCAATTCGTTTTAGTCAAACCACAAATACTTGATTGTTTTCATTTTATAATTTTAAATGATTATAAATTGATTTTTAAACTAGTATGTTTTTTTTGGTTTTCCTCTTTTGTTCCCTCTGAACATTTTCAACATTTTCTGACACTTTGGCCAAATGGCCACTTTTCCTGCCAGCGCCGAGGCAGGTCCAGGAGAAACGACACACCGCGGGATCTCTGACAAACATTACCAACTGTGACTACCACTAATGGCCTGCATGCTCCCATCTTTACATTATATATAAATATATATATATAGTAAGATGTGAAGATTGATATATCTGTCCCTTCCATACAGCCAGGAGACAGTTAGCCTAGCTTAGCATAAAGACTGAAAGTAGTGGGAAACAGCTAGCCTGTCTCTGTCCAGACATTCTGAATAATCTGCCTACCAGCACCTCTAATTACCTCTACTCTAATTCTAGCTTTAATTAACCTCACTAATTAACACAGCCTACGGGAGCCGGATCATTACTTCCGTTAAATCCTGCAGTCTTGTTGTGGCTGTGAGGTTGCCGGGCAGGATTATGCTAAATGCTACGACAAACAATTCTGCATAAACTAATAAACATTATATAACACAAGTTATTTTTTACTTGAGAATATGTTATGTTTCTATTAACTGCTGCATACGTTATAACCAAATAATCTTGTTACACTTCCAGTGTTGCTTAACACGTTATTAGAAATATTACATAACTAATATTTGACATTGAATTTAGTCTGTGTCAGTGTCTATCAGTGTTGTGAATCTCTCTTCTCAGATTTGATGTTAGTTGTCCACATTTCATTTTGTAGAAATAAAATAAAATAAAATAAAAATTATAAATAAAAAGAACTACTATGAAACGTACTTCAGAGACAGAAAGAGACGGCAGCAGAGCAGCGATCTCACAACACCCAAGAAGCAGCGGCGAGTCAGAAAAAGAACTTTTATGGGAGTCTTGTCTGTAATTATCTCAGCGTTTTGGATCCCTTTGGACTCGCTGCCTCCCTCCCGACAGTCTGCCATCTCTCTCTCTGCTTTGACTCGTCTCGTTCGACGAGTGCAAACACAGCCGGTGAGAGTCTAGCACCCATTTTAAAACATCTGTGAGTCATGAGAGAAATGGCCGACATCATACGTGTTGTCAGATACGTGTTGATGTTTTTAGGCCGCTGTCCTCCGTTTAGTTTTCATCGTTCCTGTTTCTGAACATAATGGGGAACGGAAGCTGTTTAATGAAGTGGTTAAATTTAAAGTTACGTCTTCTTCAAATATCTTTCAGTCACAAACACACTTCTTCATTAAAGAATCAATAAAGCATTTATCTAAAACCTCGTCATAAAAACTGAATCTGACTCATTCTTGGTTCTTGTGACAACTAAAACACACCTTACCTTCCCCATCAGAATTAACATGACCCCAGGACATCACAGCTCATTTAACATAAGACTGTCAGGTAGAAGCAAGTTTCTGCTGTCTGGTTGGGACCAAACGCCCGGCGAGATCTGAGAAGAATAAAATCCTCATTTACAGGATTCAGGCTGTAATTGCTTCGGATGTGATAAGGTGATAACATGAAATGAGGAGAGAGCTCAGGTTCTGCTGCAAATGTGCTTTTTCATGAGAAGAAAAATCTCAACAGGCTGCAGCGAAAAACAGGATTACAAGCAGACAAAATACACGAGGTGAGGCTGAAGAGGACATTCAGAAGGAAGAAATTAAAGGATTTCTATCTGTTTCAGAGCAGAAGCAGTGATTTAAGGGTCGAGTCCCATCTGCACCAAAACACAGAGACAAACATTCTCTATTAGAGCTGAAAACAAAGATGTTTATTGACTTCTTTCCAGACAGACACAACACAATAGCATCACTAACAACACCCACATAAACAAGAACATTTCAGCTTCACAAAAAGGTACAATTAGAGTCATTAATCAAAGTCAGAACTTCCGCTGGAGCTATTCACCTGAGAAGAAGACGTCTTACCTGCTCGTTTCCCGTTTTTTCCTTGTAATGACTGATTGTTCTCAGCATGTGGTGCCTACAATCACGTTCAGAATTATAATAGACTTGTTTACCACACACTTGTTGTTGTTTTTTTAATTTCCTGGCTGCTGAAAGGCTCCTGTTTGAATTTTCTTTTTCACACCATTTCATTTCCTTTTCTCTACACTTTCTCAGGAATGAGGCTTGATGATAATCGCGGTGTGAGTGCAGGAAATATTACACCGGCAGGCCTTCTTCCTTCTTCAAACATGTGGTGAAACGGTGGCGTTTCCGCTAACAGGGCAGGCAGAACGGGAGGAACTGATTTGCAGCATTGAATGGATGATGCGTCCTACCAGCAGTGATTGCAACCATTTAAAACCAAACTCTGAGGCCTCTTCAGCTTCCATGTTTTTTCTTGTTCTTTCCTTCTTCTTCTTCTCTTGGTTAAAATCCCAGTTTGGGAAAGGTCAGGGGACCGAGAATGACGGCTTCAGTGGTTGGAGATTTTTTTTTTCTTCTTCACAAAAGAGCTGAGATGAGAGCAGAGAAGTCTACATCGGTGTTATCTCCTGTTCCCAGTTACTCCCCTTTTAAAAAACTGCTCGTGTTATACGGTCTTGACTCCAGACGACCAGAGACTCCTTTCTTTCTGCTTCCTGTGTCCCTGCCGAAGGATCTTACCTTCTGAGATCTCGTTTTCCTCGGCGACGCCACCGTCCGGTCTCGTTTGTGACTGAACCATCTGACCGACGGCTGATCGCTGAGCTGGAAGAAACAACACATTCCTCATATATGTTATCAATCCATGTTGTATGTCCATACAACATGCTAGACCTGTAAACCCCACATCTAAAGTAGCCAGAAGTCTTTGTGGAGCCACTCGTACCTTCATGTTTGGCCTGAAGAGGTTTGCTCTGCTGAGCTCCGCGGATTGCAAAGATCTTAAAGTTGTATTCTTGAGAGGGGTCAAAAGGCTCAATGGTGAGCTTTGCTTCCTGTTTGGATATCTGAACCTCGGTCTGCTTTCCACCTGTTCAAGAGAAAAAAGAACAAACACTCAGCAGCTGAAGTCTGACGGTTTAAAAGCAGGAACGTCTGTAATTCATTTAATTATTCATTTAGCGATTTTACACATAAAGATATGTTTACAGACGTCGGTGGCTTTTATAAATCTGAGGTTATGGAGTTAGAAAGAAGTGAGGCTAGCAGCTCCAGCCTACATTAGCCACTACTGAGGTGTCAGTGGTCGAGGTGCATTGTGGGTAATGTAGGTGGCAGGTTTTGACCAGGTGTTTGAACTGTATAATTACAGAATAATCACTCTCTCTATTATCAGAATTTGATCCAGTAACGTTTGAATTGTTTCATTCAGTCGGCTCGGCCGGGTGGAGTTTAGGATGAGCAGAAACATGACAGACTTTTTCCTTCATGCACCACTGAGCAGCCTCCCTGGGAACGAATGGGACGCCATCTTTAAACGCTGCATCCACTTCTCCTTCATACATCCATGAGTTTGACAAGTATGTGTGGAATAAAAAATAATAACTGAATATCTCTGGTTCCACCGTCTGTTATAGGACAGCAATCTTTTAATGGGGAAACATGCCAACACAGTTTGAACAGCTCACTACTACAGAGAATACACCGAAGTACTGAACTGATATTAGATTTAAAGGCTAAAACTTGTAGGTCCTTCACTAGTTCTTTGATACTTCGGTTAATTAAAGTGTGTGAGCAAATTGGTGCTCGATATGATTATCAAACCACCAGATCAAACTTTATACACCTCTCTGCAGTTTAAATTGCTTCAAACTATTCCCAAATATGTGAAAACATCTTCAGCCGCGTTTAGTCGTGACGTGATGACTCAAAGTCAGAACCTGGCGAAGCCCTCTGGCAGCTTCATTCACGCCTGAGGCTCATCATATGAACCGTCACAGGTATCAATCAAGAATATGAACACTAATGTAATAAAGAGTAGAAATAAAAATAAAATATATGAATTCTGCACAGTAATCCTGCCAAATAATATGCTTGACGGTGGTAGAAGCAGACTGAAGATTTGGCAGCAGTCAGCAGTTTACAGGCTGAGGGAAGCGTAGGTTTTTATTTCCTGGCTTTGAAACAGCGTCTGTCATGTCCGCAGATATTGACTGAGAAGTCCAAGATGATCAGAGGAGCACGTGTTGATTCGTTCAGGCGGTTTGTGATGAAAGAAAAGTGCTTTTCCCTTTATTTTCTTTTTTTATTAAAGTAAATTTAATTCTTCCATCTGCTCTTTTAGTTTTGCTGCTGGTATCAATAAATCTCCTCAAAGTGTCAGTAAACGTTTGATAATCCAAAATCTGATCATCACCATTCGGTCCAACAAAACACGTGACAGCAGAAAAACATGCAGGTCTGAACGTGGATTTTTTTTTACACGTGTGTATATTTTTACAAATATGTTCTGCTAAATGGTTCCTATCATGATCATTTCTGTCTGTTTAAACTGAGAGAATGAGTCACGTCTCGACTTCAACCAGGAAAATAAAAGCTCAATGAAACCATCCAGCAGAGCGTTAGAAAAACCCCCTGCTGCTAAAGAAAATGAACTGAGCCTCGCTGCTTTTCCACCTTTACTGCCGTCTCTCTGATACCAGCGGCCGACAGCGAGGAGGCCCAGAAGGCAGCCAGTCCTCTCCACACACACACCTCCTTTCTTTCAAAACTAAGCACTACCCAAAGGCAACATGTTGCACAGCGAGCTGTGTGGGCATGTCTCTGAAATGAGGCCATCGTGCTGCAGTTAAATGTCAAGCTTATTTGAAAATCTGTAACATTACACAAAAGGTCTTTTATCACACGCAAGGTTAAAATGAAAAGCAGCTTCTGTGTCCTCCTTGTGTTTCCATGTTATCAGTCACACGGTAGAAAATATATCAGTTGAATGAATGAAACCACATCAACATGTTTCGTTTGTTCTCCACCTCCACCCTTCATCCTGCCCTTCAGTGTCTTCGTCTTTTTATACTTATATTGTCCATCCACCCGACTGTCCCTCGCGGCGCCGGTGCTCAGTGCATCTTATCTAACAGACGGCCGAGCTCCACCAGAAGCTACAGGTTTACTGGCTGACAACAACACGACTTCACCTTCAAACGTCAGGTCACGGATGGATTAAGAGTTTCCAGCAGTGTACGAATAAATAAATCAAATAAATGTTTCAGGCCGGTGTCTCTAGTAAAATGTCAAGTCAATAACAGATGCAGGAAATTCATTGTAACTCTGTTCAAGACTAGAAATGACTTTAACACACTTTCATGTTTCACTTCCACCAGAATATTAGAGACATCTGTCAATCCAGACAACATGCAGATATAGATATAAATAAGTAAAACACGTTAATTTCCCTCCTTAAAAACCCTCAAGATGTTTCCTCCTGTACTGAAAAGTCTCTGTATGTGCAACCGTTAGCATGCATGAAGACAAGCACACGTATGTTTGTGCACAAGGAGAGATGTGATTGAAGCACCAAAATGCATCAAACACCAGAGGACAAGAGGAAATCGGTAAATTAAATGTTTTTTGAGATAGAAATTCAACATTATTTTTATGCCTACAGTTACACTCAACGTGTTGGCTATGAGATCTTTCTCTTTCTACATTATCCGTCCTTCCTGTCTGGGTTTTTAAATGCAGTTTCCTTCTTGATTTAAATGAAGCAATAATGAAATTTAACTACATCTCCACTAACGCCCTGAAGGACCCATTCTGGACCTCAAACCTTACATTGGGAACCTTGTTCAACGGTTATATAACTCAAACTAAATAGAGTAGTAGAAGAAGTAGAAGACTTGTTGACTGTAATAATGTCCCTCTGCACTGCTAAACAAAAAAGAAAGAACAGAGAGCAACCAACAGGAAACAAACGGACTGAGTGGGCAGCAGTTCACACTGATTTCAAACATTTCATCATAACAATAAAACTATGAAAAATGCTCACAACCGCCTTCCAATTTCCACCACAGGTTATTTTGTCTGAGTGCAATAAAAACTCGGCCATGCTATGACGAGCCAAGATGTTGGAAGAATTAAAAAAACAACTGACGGTTATCTTCTCTTCCTTAAAAACAAAAACAAATACACGTTGTGGCTTACATGACATGTAACATGACATGCTGCATATGCATCATTGCTGTCCATCAGTCACTGGTTTATGTTGAACATATATCTATATATATCAGACTTGATGCATCATCTTCTGTATCTCTGCTCTGAGTTGGTATAACTGCATATTCACAGCTTTGGCCTTTACGATAAACTCCATCTGGAAATGCTGCCGTCACATTATCTTGCTCATATTTCTCGGATCCTGTTGTGTTGTGATTATTATAAACTTCCTGCTTAAATAAAGGCTAAATAACCTTAAAACGTGAAGTAAAGTTGTGTTTACTTCTACACAACACAACAGCTACCCTGATATCACATGATGCACTTTATAAACTCATCACACTATAATAAAAATTAAAGCTTATATCTTTGCATCATATCCAGAAACAGTAAAAACATGTGTAATGTTTTCACTCACTTGGCCACAGTTTTACTCATTATTATAATCACAGGCTGATAAACAGGGACATATTTACTCAACCTTATAACTATGATTACAGTCAATCTATGATATATATATATATATATATATATATATATATATATATATAATTCATTTCTTTGGAGTGTAAATGCAATAAAACATGCTGAGCCTCGCCAGCATCGGGGAAAACAAACGTAGATAAATGTCTCCTCAATAAACCCAAATCAGCCACGTTTCTTCTTTCTCCGCAGAGAAAATTATGAACCAACACGCAGGTGAAAATCACATAAAGAGGATTTGCTGTCCCTCGGGGGAAGACGTTCAACTACTGGGCTCCTTGTTGCATAACTAGAATTTTTGTCCCTGCAGCTAAAGACAAACAGCATAAGGTGGTTTGTAAAGGGACAGTTAGTGAATTAACCTGCACTCTGTTCACTCGTTTCACTACAAATCCCTTTGTGTTGTCTGAGGACAACATTGGTACAACTCTGCAGTACGAGCACAGACAGAGGTTCTTCTTCATTGACCTCTGAAACATCCTGCTGAAGAGCCCCTGAGCAAGGCAGCAGTCAACCAATCCATCACAGGTGTGGTACAACTCGGCTTCCAGGTGTGAATGTGGGCAGGCAGGACAGAAGATGAATGAATCAAGTTCAAACTAGAAGATTTTCTGTAAAGAGCAAAGCTCCACTGACACAATTCAATCCTCCAACTGAAAGCTGAAGCCTCAAATCAAACAGTTTCTGTTGCAGATTCTTTCTTTTTGTCCTCTGCAGCAGTCTGCAGTTTATTTGACAAACACCTCCTTTACATTTGAAAAAGTTGGAAACGATGATTTAAGTGAAGAAAAATCCAGTTTGAAGGAGCTCCAGGTAAACGTCTCACATCTATGTGTGCAACTAAAGAATATCTTTAAAAGTTTTAATCAAGTTTAATCAACACAAGATATTCAGACCGACACACGAACGTTTCAAATCAAACATAACCCTCCATCAACAAACAGGCGGCGTGTGAAAGGAACAGGTCACCATTTTTATGACCTCCACTTCCAGCCAGGTGAGTCTCACCTGGGTTTGTGGTGTAAATGACCTTGTAGCTTTCAAACTCTCCTTTGGGCTCCTTCCACGACACCTGCAGCTTGGTGGGACTCAGGACTTTGGCACGAAATCTTCGTGGTGATGAAACTGAACAGAAACACAACAAAATGAACAGCTTGACAACATAAATGTAACATTTGAAATATGTTGTAAATATATGAATGAAAATATCTGTCATGCAAAGTCCAAACCGCCAATCTTAATATTAGAAAACCCATTTTTTTTCCATAATTGATGTGTATTAGTGAATAACGTCCGTAACACTGGATAGAGTTCAACTTTGTTCAGTCAGTGGTTGATAATAAAAAGCTTTCATTTGGATTAAAGGATAAGTTCACAGTTTTTCAAGTCAACAGTCAAGAGTTTCTCTTGCTGTAATGATTCCTCGTGTTCATACCGACCATGAGAAGATCCTTCATGATGCACTAATGTAAATCCATACTTATAATATATACGAGGCCAGTGGATTTTGTGGATCATTTACACTAAAAGCACATTGGGAGGTGATCTTCAAACGTCAGCATGAACAGGACGAATTATTATAGCAAGAACAACATGTTTCAATGTGACTATTGCTTTAAGACGTGAACCTGTCCTTTAATCGTATATCATTTCCAGCAGGTACGAGTCGTCTTTTCAGCTCCACGTGGATGACATTGCATCTAATGTTGTGCTGAAAAGTGACATAAATGTCTGTTTACCGCCGACTCGTCACGTACAGCATCAGAAGCTGCTCTGCTTTTTGTTTCACGTACACGCAGCTGTTCATCTGCCGAGCGCAACAACACAACTGTGACTGAGTTAAGTTAGATTGAACTCCCTCCAGAGTTACGGCGGCGTAGAGGCGGCCGCTCCATCTGTGTTTTTAACACTTCAGACAGGAAAATAATAAAAGGAGGAAATCTGTATCTCATCCAAGCGGACGGATACACATCGGAGAGATTAGCTTGCACAGATGTCACATTAAAAAGCAAAGTTACATTCTCCTCCTCTTCCTCGTGTATTGACGAGCCCTCCAGACGACAGGGCTTCTTCTCGGCCTGATTAGTTGTTGGCTTCCTCCCACTTTTCTCTGTCTAGCTGTCTCTTAAAATGGTTTTCTCAAGCTTACACTCACTCTCCGTCTCCTCTTCTCCTTCCTATCTGATCCCTCCCTGTCCTAATCTCATTTTCTTTTCATTCTGCATCTCTTCGCTTTGAAATTGTCTTCAGGGGCGAGAGGATGACGAGAAAAAGGAGTGAATGTGACTTCCTTTTAACTGCAAGAAGAGAAAGAACAAAGGGCACCAAAGGGAAAAGGCACTGGAATAGCATGTGTGTACTATTCCTCTCCTGTCCTCAGCAGGAGTGTTTTCAGATGTACTGTACAACACAGAGTGACTGTAAAATATCCAAATCCACTTTACAACGGCCTTGACCTGTGAATAACGCTCAGTGTTAGTGCACCTTATTTTGTACAAGAGTGTGATCACATTTCACAGCTTTAAAACACTGGAATAAGGCCATTGTAAAGCACTGCAACGCCAAAAACCACATGTCCAGGGTCAACAAGCGCATCACCCCATCATTTTCCCACCGTCAAGAGACAAACCCCAGATAATAAAAACCGATCTCGTCACATTCACCAAACTAATTTAGTTAACTATAAAAAAAAGTCTTAAAATTAAAGAAAAGCCAGCGGGTGGAAAATCTAATATGAAACCCACAAACTCGTTCCTGTGTTTGCATCCTCATTATGAGGTGAGCCATCTGCTGCTTTAAATACCTACACTGTGATTGACGCCTGGTAGAGCGCAATAAACAAGAAGCTTAAAGGGATGGTTCACCCAAAACTAAATCAAAAGAAAATGCACCTTTTTTTTATTGCTGTGTGCTTGTTGGGACAGAACGCACACATGCTAACGACATAATGCATCAATGTTTGAACATTATTATAGTTTTTTAATGCGCCACCCAAAGTAAACAGACAATTTAATTTAAAACGATAAATATTGGAAGAGGAAGTGGCTGTTTTTTGTTTAGCTTTTCTGAGCTGTGCATCTGTTTCCACAATGCAGGATTTAGTGAAGCCGATAAGACCTTTCACCAAACACCTCGGCAGCGTTTGGGTGAACCGCCTCTCTGCGCACGTCATTATCTGGAGAAAACTACTCATGTAGGTATGCAAAGAAACTTCAGCACAGGAAGGATAATCCTGATTCCAACGGAGAGAATGTGAAGCCAGTGCATTCATCAGCAGGCATATATATTTATATACAAACACACATAAGGAATACTGTACCAATTATCTCACCAACCTGGGGATGAGAGTGAGGGTGGGGATTTCAGCTCGGGGTTTAGCTCTGTGTCTCGGAAACAAAGGACTTTCTCTCGTCTGGAGAGCGCTGCTCAAATCCTGATTGATTCGAGAAGCAGATTTCGCGCCTTTCTGTTTGTAGTGTAGTTGAAATGTGTTGATTTTGTGTGTTTGTGTGTGAACCAGTGTGATGTTCTTGTGTGTGTGTAGAATATGTCTGTTTGCCGGCTACTGGAAGCAAGTTTAATCTGTATGCACATAAAAATCTCTGTGCACCGAACTCAATGTAGCTTTGCTGTTTTTTTTATTTTTTGTCTCACGCCTTCTTTACAGCACGCACACACACACACACACACATACACACACACGCACGCACAGATCTTCTCCGTGAGATCGTATTCTCATGCAGAGACAAGTTTTGGATGCCTGGTGGAGACAAAAGGCCTCGCCTTGCAGAGATAGAAACTTAAATCTCATCTATTTTTAATGGAGAATCTTGTACAAACAGCCGAGCCGACTGTAGCTGAAGGTTGGAGACGTCTCCGTCACACCCGCACAAAGTGTGAGGACATTTTTAAACCGTTTCAGATGTTATCAGCCCGTTAAATGGCAGTCATCAGTCGCTATCACTCCCATTATAATGCTTCAGACGGGGCCAACTGCACCTACCAGTAGGTGCATAATAGGACAGTAATACAGTAATAATACATGTCGTTACAAAATAAATGTGTTTTATGTTGTGACAACGCTGTGGTTAAGATCCAGTTAGCTTTGTGTGACGGTAAAAATCTCAGCTGTAATATAACAATATAATATAATATAATATACTATAATAAAATATAATATAATATAACTCTCTAACCACCACCCAACATGCCTCCGCTAGCTAAGACAGTCAGCTCATCTGAACTACTCGCTCGATGGCGCCTCCAGCTTACTTCTCGGTGATCGACCATGTGAACAGGTGATAACGACCTTCTGAACCTACCAGTAGGTGTATGGGACTCCTTCTAACTCATATCTGAGGCGAATAACCACTGATAGAGCCCATTCAATCGAGTGATAACATCTGAAGCGGGTGTATTATTAGGTGAAGGGATGCTGCTGAGCTTTGAAAGCAGCTATGAAGGACGACGGGACGTTCAAACTGGTCTTTTACAAAATAACTTAAGACTCGTGCTGACATTGCCGAGAGCAGATTGTCTTAAAGACGCTACACGGAGCATCAGTAACTACACTGCTGTCACACTGCTGGATGTTTTATAGTGAGCTGCGTTACGCCATGAAACAATTACAGCGTCCAGAGCGTCTGGTGACACTGAGGATGAGGAGTCACTCATTGAAAATACCCAACATGTTCAATCAGGAGATGCAGTTATCCTTATTAATCTCCACCTCTGTCTCTACAGCGTCTGCTATGAAATCGGTGTGACCTAGAAAAGGAACCACTGACATCTGACCATATTCCCCTCTTCTCCCATTTTACCTGCAGGCACAAAAACCTGCAGAAACTTCTTTCATTATTTCTGCATGAAAGGAAACCACCAAAAGGTTGAGCTTAGCGGGACTCAGTGACAGGTGTTTAAAAGTAATTACTAAACACCAGACCTTACTTTTCTCATTGGCACAAACAAACTTAGTGAAATGTCTTGTTGGAAAAGGCTTTTTATTTGCTGTGAAATGTCTGACTCCTCTGAAACTAACAACATGCCACAGAGTTGAAGAAGCTCTCCAAGCTGTCTTTAACTCCTCAGCTCGTCCTGGGTCATCGCCGTAGCCAAGGCGAGTTCACCAGGGCCTCTTCACTGAGGAATGCTGCGGTTGCCTTCCTGTTTACACACACGCTGTCCAAACTGCTCTTAGTGTGACAGAGTTATTCTGTTGTTATCCAGACGGGCCACATTAAAAAGGTGCTTTCAGATAAGATGACTGATGTGACTGAACTGCCTGCAGTCACATCAGTTAAAAAAACTCACCACCCAGTAATCATATATTACCCATGGCGTTCACCCACGTCACACACAAACTGTGTTTACATACGACTAAAACTGCAACAGTAACAAATATGTTAATTAACATATTTAGCAGATTTTATTTGATTTTTATTATGATATTGAAGGAATGAGTGAAATATTTAGAGACAGTGTAATTGTTGTTTTCTCCCAGCGAAATATCTGAACTTCTAGTAGAAGCTACAGCAATATATTATTATTATTATTATTATTATTATGTTTGTGTTGAGGCGTTGGCAGCACAGAGAAACCTCCATGGTAACGTGACGCTTGTTTATTAATATTTCAGTGAAACCAGCACCTTCTACCAACCTTCACACAGTGCTTAACGTCCGACTTCAGAGCCAGATATCAACGTAGCGTCTAATTTTGTTTACCAATGCAACGTAATTTGGAAAAACATTTGTCTATTAAAAAGGTAGCCTGTGGACTTATTTATCATTTATAACTTTTATCTATCTATCTATCTATCTATCTATCTTTAGCTTTGTGCTTATATCACCATGTCAACCAGCTTTGGGTTTTACCCCACAGTGCCGAGCAGGTTTCACCCTGTTTCAGGTTCAACACTGTCAACACCTTTTAAAAGTTGGCTGATGCTGAATGTGTTTAGGTGCAGCATAAACACATAAAACATCAATCTTTTGTACTCCTTATTTTAGCCATTGTGCAAGATTGAAAACAGATACTAACATGTAGCCTAAACTTAGATCCATGGTCAGCTCTGTAAAAAGGGAGCGCAGTAATGATGATGATGATATTGAGGAGACTCGTCTTTCTGTTGACGAGGTAATAAGTGAAGTTATATGTTAATTAAGGAATAAGTTAATGGGGTAAGACATGACTTCAGCACATGGAAAATAGAAGAAGACACGATTATATGAAGAGCAGTAAAACTCACATCTTCAACCTGGAGTCATTAAAACAACAACTCCCCCAAATAAATAAATTCACAAGACGCGTGTGGATTAATTACAGCTGACAGTAAAACAAGTTTCCTCAGTATGAATTTTTGTATCATGACGTTTCCCTTTGAGACACACACAAACATCAACGCTGACACACAGTGAACTCATAATTCAACCTGATGAATAATAAAGTGGGTTCAAAGGCCAGAAATCCATTTAAATATTTAATATTAATGTGAAAGCAGAACGATTTCCAACAAGCGCTTCATTCTTCAGATGAGGAGATGACTGTGGCTCTTCATAGCCTCATTTAGTAGAATATACACCAATATAAAAACACTATATAAGCACATTATTTTACTGACATATTGTCAGTAAAATAATGAAAATGGCCATGTGACTGAGGAACATTAATGGATTATTGGATTATTTATACTGATGCATCCTGTGTAAGCAGCATGTTACTGTAGTAGCTGCGTTAAGGACTGGACCCCGACCAAAGGCTCAACAGATAAAAATTGACTTTTCGTTGTTTTTTGTGATGCCTTGTTGAGGGAACAGCTGGCATAAACATGAAAATCTCAGTTCAAAAATAACTAGGAACAAAACAGTAAACAGTACAACATTTTCCTCTGAAACGTAGTCGAGTCAAAGTATAAAGTAGCAAGAAAAGTAGAAGCAACCGGTATTTGTGTTCATCATCATCATCAGCTCAGTGGCTTTAACAACAAACAGGGTGGCATTAGCTAGCCCAGTTTCTATCTCTACCTCTATAATGGGAAGACCTAAAGGACACCAGGGTTAGCACTACTGGCCATATTTCACCCTGCGCGGCCGTGTGCTGAGCCCCCTGTTGGCCATGTTGATCCTGCTATAGGAGGGTACTTACCTTGGCCCTGCGCTGGCTGAGGAAACACAGAGACGAGAACGAAGCCGAGCAGGCAGAGGCTCAGTCTGAGAGAGAACTGCATCCTGATACTAGCAGACAGGAGGACACAACGCACCTGAGGGGGGAAGGGAGTGAGGAATGATAAGAGGGAGGATGTAAGAGGAAGGGAGACGCAGGAGGAGGACAAATAAGACAAAGACAAACTATGTTATTTTATCGATCATGTTATCTATCTAAACACAAAACTACCAGTCACATTAATATCAGTTAGATTTGAGTCAACTTCAATCTACAGCAGCTGTTTAAAACGTCACATTTTACAGCATTTTGTTTTAATAAGAACAACAAACAGCTTGAATTTTTATTGTTGTATATCAAAATAAAACTGTGCTGGAAAGGATTTGATTTCATTTGTTTTCAAACTAGTGAATAGATATATGAATAAATAATATATCATTATACTCATCATACTGGATGGAGCTATAAATATAAATAAAGTACTGTCTCTAAGTAGATGAGTACAAAAATAAAACAGTACAATCACTGTCATGCACACATATAAGCCATCTGCGCTGCATCAATGATGAAGGTGCTGCAGGTAACACAGCTGTCACCTGTCCAACTGTCCAACATGGGACACTAATAAAAGGACACGTGGAGATGTTTTCATAACTGGAGGCTTGTTTTAATTTGTTGGTGTCTCAGTAGGAATCTGCATTTATCTTCTTTCACTGCTGCAGCAAACTTTTAATTTCAAGCAATTTCCAATAATCTATTGATATTTCCAGCATGTCAGGGTGTAAAATCAATGAATAAAAACAGATTTAGGATTATAAGTATGTTGAGCTGCAGCGCAGCTTAAGAAAAATCACTATAATATCCACAGAATAAACCCTCAGGGACTTACAGCATGACTCAGGTTCAGTGGATGTTAAGATATTGAAACATTATTTTATGTCACAGTTTAAAGCCTTGTTGTGACACTATTGCTTCTAACTTGTCTCATGGCATCAATGAAGATCCTTTAAGGGTTGTGTGTTTGCATCCAACTCACTATGATCTACTGTACATACAGTAAGTATAGTTGATATGCAGCCACCGCCTGCTGCAGGCAAACACATCATATAAGACATGTTAGCTGTTAACAAGCCACTTTCTGTTTGCAGTATATAAAAGCAGCGGAAGTTTTAGTTAATTGAAATAAGCACAGGTGAGATCCGCACGTTGCGCAATGATGAGCATAACTGTGCGCACAGCGAGGTGCGGATAAAGAGGTGCGCGGATCTCCACGCTGCTTCCTGATATGTGTGTGAATAAAGAGCAGCTGTACCTTCAGATCATATGTGTCCAGGCTCGGCAGCTCTCCTCCGGACAGATGTGTGACTACAGTCCCCAAAGCGACTCTGATCCACTCTGTGCACCAACTCCCAGCTGCTTCTGTCGACCTGCAGCCAAGTTACACAGCGTGACGCATGACACTTCCGGTCACACCTTTCAGAATAAAGTCCCTGCCTCAATTTAGTCATTTAGTTGCTACTTATGTCCAGTTTGATGCTCTTGTTTTTTTTAGACATCATCTTTCTCCATAACTGTCTTTATAAAGTGTTATAATTGTAGCTGTTAATTAATAAATCACTATTATAAGCGTCCTTAAATAGTGATGAAAATACAAGATTGAGAGAAAAAAAGCGATGCTGTTTCGCTGTAATTTTTTTTTTTTTTACATTTATCAGTGAATTAAATTGACCGTTTTTAGCCCTACCGACTGCAGTTTAATGTTAACTCAACTGCCAGTTAGCTCTCATCCTTCAGTCATTTCTCTAGCATGCCTGTTTAAAAATAAATACCTGTGATAAAGTATAAATCTCACCTTTAGATATTATAGTTATGAAGTACTTGATTCCAGAAGTATTAATCTTCCACTGTGTCGTGCTCCCATTTTATTATTTTCTCAAAATAATACGTCAACACAGAAACAGGCAACGTTTCTGACTAATCCTGCTCGTCTGTCATTTTGTAATGGCAGGCGGCGCGAAATATTACAATTACCCATGAGCCTCGGGCGCTGTTGCTATGGAGAAAAGCCGTATCGTTACTTATCGTGACCCCAGATTAGCAATAATCATAGACGATGATTTACAGTTATTTTTCAGTACATAAAAGTTGATAGTAACATTTGTCAAGTTTTGTTCAGCATTTGGTTGTACAAAAAGACCCTCTAAGGAGTCGGCCAGTCGGTTTTCTGGTAAGTACATTTCGTTTTAATTGTTTTAAGACTGTTTTTCGCGAGCCATAATTAGCATTAGCATTAGCTAATGCACCGTGCTAATCAAGCTAGCAGCTAGCGCTACTCTCTCGTCCAATTACACTTCTGACTCAAAAAAAAAAAAAAAATAAAGATGGCGACGGTCAAAATACCCAAGTCCAGGCTTTTAAACTACATCCTGTATTTTTTTTGCAGTCTGTGGTTGTTATAGAAGTTACTGAATTCATCCACAACAAAGTCAGCTAATGTAAATTAAGGTGTTATTTCTTATCTAAATCTAAAACCAACTTGAAATGTTTATGTATATAACCAACTTTTTTCCCTCACACAGTTGTTTATTGTTTGTACTGATGGATTCATGTTAGAAGAGCTCCAACTGTGAGTCATGTCATGTTGTCAGTGGGAGAAATTAATGGGATTGTATTTGCAGAACCAAGAACGCCTCTTTACCAGTAAATTGTCCTGTAATCCAAATGGCCTGGAGGAGTGATAATAATAGGCTATAGAGGCTGTACTGTATCAATAGTGGGCTATAGATAGTATTGCTTCAGTGTTAGTATTACACTGGTTAGCAGTGGCAGAAATGCTCTGCAGACAACATAAACATAAAGATTATTTTTGTGTCTGCTGTAGAATCATAGGAGATGAAGTTTTGTTGTTTTTTGTTGTTGTTTGTAGAACATTATGTCAGTAGTATTTCACAATCATGTTTGTTTGTTTTTACAGGTTTCCACCTCTTTAGAGATGAGGCTTTCAGTTCAGAGAAACCCAGTTGTCTGGTTCATCTCCAAATCCCCACCAGTCTCCTACTCATCATACCCACAGGACTGCTGTAATCCAGCAAAATGCAACAAACCCAGGCTTTCACCAGGAAGGCATGGTAGGTGTCCAAAACATACAGCTTCATCTTTTTGGTTCAAGAGCTTTGCTTTGATTTATTATAGCAATTTATCCTCCTCCTCTTATGATTTAACCTCATTTTTAAATCTTGTGTATCCTTATCTTGAGGTGATCTGTTGAAATAAATCAGATGAAAAACTTTAAAGCTTTTTTGCCATTTTGGGTTCAGCCACTTCCTGTCTCGCTGTGGCTGTCACCATCTAGCTTAACGCTGCTGCTTGCTTCCCTCTCAGTTGAGACTTGCAGCGGACTGATGGGTGTTTCCCGCTTCATTCACCATCCACCCCTGCAGCTATTCATTCCTTTTACCTGGTTTAATGTGAGGCGAGGCAGCAGAAAAATGTGTTTGAGTGGCTGGCAGGGACAAAATGTGTATTTCTGTGACCCCTGGCTATATATGTGCTGTCGGACTCTCCAGGGCTCCTGTTAATATGTTAATATGGCTCTTTCTGTGCTGGCAGATGGCTTGTTGTATGAACTAAAAGTGAAGGTTATGAAAGGAAAAACATATCAATGACTTTCAACGTTCATGGAGAGAAAATCACAGACCTCAATGCCCAAAAATGTCATTCTTTAAAATCCAAATCTGCACAAGTCAAATTCCTCTTCCTTTTGTTTCATAATAATAATAACAGTAAACGTTATGTATACAGTATAGAATAAAAAAAAGTCGTAATAAAACAGAAAAGACATGTTGAAAATAAAGTAGTATGGTACCAATTAAATAAAGGCCTTTTCAAGTTTTGATGTCACGATGATGCAGTTATATTCAATCCAGTGTGCTTTTCCCTCGTTTATACCTTCATGTGAGTAAAAAAAAACTTTTACTATGTGGCGTAAGCACAAAGACCGAAATGCTTTGACCATAATTTGCCTTTAATTATAATGTGTTAGTTTCACGAGCAGTGTAACTCTATGGGCCTTGAATTCCTTTAGATGCTCCAGAGCGACACAGTAACGTCCTCGAAGGAATAACGTCTACATCTCTGCACCTCGGTTACGATGAGCTTGTTTGTTCACCTTTTAACCAGCAGTAGAGTCAGAGGTCTCTAAAGTTTTCTCTATATTATCATAATCATGAATATTTAACATGAGTAAAATTATGTTTGAGTTTCATGGCTCCCAAAACTGCATCTTGAATAAACAGTTTGTCATCATGTGTTTTCCTCAAGTTTGATGCTTTTTTACAATCAAATATGCTCCAATAATCCTTAAACCCAAAATTTTTGATAAAAAGGAAAACCTGATTAAAATATAATAAATTCTGTGTGGGGCTTATTAGTGTTATGACGGGTGGTAGAACCGGCCCAGAACCACAGGAGCTCAAGTGTTTCAGACTGAGGCTGAACTGAGAGGCTGCATAAAGGACCAGTATGAGCTTTTCAAAACTGTAAATCATGCACAGATATTCCAGTAGAGCCCCACAATAAAAATATAGACCTGGAAATATGCATGACCCTCAAAGGTCATAGTCTCTGCTTGCTAAATAGATACTGTGTTTTTTTTTTTTTTGAAAAGAGAAAATGAACCATGCTGCCAGTATCTTCTCTCACACAGCGGACAGTGTTTTGCAACCAAATCCTTCTTTTGTGAATATATAAAAAGAGTCTCTTCTCACATATTAATAAACCAGAGGGTTGAGGCTTTATTATTTAGTGTGGGGATACTGGGATAATGCTTCACTGACGGTGAGTAACCACAAATGAACTCTGAAAACGTGACCCTGCTGAGAATCACAGGTACACTGAATGGAAACTAATGATAGTGTGTGCTCCTGTAAAACCTAGTAGTGTATTATAGTGTATTTTATTTGCTTTGTTGATTTTATAAAAACAGCTTTTGTCAGAAAATGACTTGTGAAGATGTACGGTGGCCGTTTTGTGCTGCTGTCTTGTGGTTTTACAGATTTTACTCTGTTGTACCCTGAGCGTATTTAAACCTGCATGAACATCGTTTCATTTGACTGACATATCATCAGCTGATATGATAATATGTTGAAGTATCCCCATCCAGCAGCTACGGAGCAGCATTATCATTCATCTCATGTTTCATCGTTGTTTTAAACACTTACCTGCTTCACATTCAGGAAGCTGCCCAGTACAACCACCGTCTAGCTCATGGAAACCTCACTGGTATCTCTTTTATTTTATTTATTATTCAAAAACTATTTTTATAATCAATTATTCAAGCCTTTTTTTTTGTTTTTTGTTTTTTTGACAAAAAAAAAGTTCAAATTCTAGAAATGTTTTTTTGTTTTTTGGATTGTTAGTTAAACGTGACATTTTTCACAGTTTCACAGCATCTTTCTGAATGTAATGAACTATGTTTTTAAGCATTTTACAGTGTTGCATGTCTTTCACAAGCTGATATTACACGATCACCCCGCCTGACCTCATCACAGCCTTGTTTCACCATATTTACATGATGCTCTGTGTCTAAACTGCGTCAAGGGCTTAAATAAAATTCTTCTTTAACCTTCCTCGACCTTCATTAACATTTTCTGTTCATTAAGTTGATTTAATAAGCAAAATCAATAATTAATCAGAGCTTTGACCTTTCCAGAGACATTAGAGATGATCATATCAATTATTTCATTAGAGCCAATCATATAATGGTTTGATCCTCCGGTTCTTCTGTTTTTCAAGCACTTCCTTCTTGTTTCTACTGGTTCTCGTTACAGATACAGGTACATACACTGGTTCCTACGCTGATGTGGTTTTTCATAGTTGATACTGTGAGCTGTATTGGTTTCTAATGCTCACATGGTTTGTGTGTATAGTCTATAAAGGTTTTTGAATGGTTCCCTCATGTTTATAATGGTTTCATTCAACGCTTACTATTGCATGCTGTAAAGGTTTTGAATGGGTTTTCATTACAGTCTGTAATGCTATCTAGCGGTTGTTGAGGGTTTCTCATGGACTCCTTGCAGTGGTTTATAATGGTTTATTTTACATGGTCTGATGTTTGTTTCTACTGTCTTAATATTTACCATTTGATCTCTGAGTTGGTTCATGCTGCTATGGTCTTTTCAGGTGTCTCTGATGTTTTCTCTATAAAGGCTTGATTTAAACATTACAGAGAGCCAAAGTGAAACTGGAACTTCAAAGTTTCAGAAGTAAGAAAACCAGTAGTGGATGTAGAAAATACAGAAACCTTGTCTAAGAATATAGATGAAAGAAACCCTGAATGGGAGATTTACAGACTTTTATTCCATGTAGCCGGTGTTAAAATATAGCCTCTCCACATTTGGTCTACTTCTCGGCTCCTGTTGAATGTGTCTCTGCAGGCCTGGAGAGGAAGACCATTCGGCTGGAATTCTCCAGAAATCCCCAGGAATGCTGAGGAATAGCAGCCTGTCCTACTTACCGCTGAGAGGATATGGTTATGACAAAAGAAAGAAAGTGAGCGCAGGGATCAGTAAGGACTGAACCCTCCCCCTGCTTCTACTGTCAAGGAGCTCATGAGCAAAGCAGCAACGCATTGAAGTTTAAAAAAAAGCCTTTAAAATCCCTGCAGCACTTTTAACGTAGTGGCGTCCACTTGATCTATAGCGTTAACCCCTCATTCTTGGCTCCAGTAGTTTATGTTCTTGAACCTAAAACGCGTGACCTCTTGACTTTGACCTTTTTTTATGAACCGGCTGATAACCATCAGTCAGTGAGAGGATTCCCCGTGGTGACTACAGAGTGTCAGTAATGATAGTGATTTTCTTGGGATGTATTTCACAGACTGAAACTTTAGTTCAAACATGTGCACTTGTGAACGGCGTCTGGTAATGCCATAACTGCCGGTTTGAAATCATAATCCAGACTTGTCATTTGTGGTTCCACCGTGGTTGAAGGAGCTCCCCAGCTTCTGACAGCGGTGCGTTCAAGAAACACCTGAAAGCTCAGCTTCCATTAACACCTCAATACTTAACTGATTGTTGGACTCTTGTTGGTATAAACCTTCTGTCCTATGCTCTTTCTCATTGCATTTGTACCCGTTCTGCTAAATGACTGAATGTAAACATAAATGTCAGATGATACTAAGGCGGCGGAGTGAAGAATCAGATCGAAACAGTTTTTCAAATTGTTTTGAACTGGTATCTGTAAGATGTCAGTTCTGGTCGTCTCCAATTTTATATTCTTACATCCTCAATAAATCTGACCTGAAGGATTAAGGGCTAAAAGCAACAGTGGCAGCTGGTACAATACCTGGATAGACAGGATACTCTGGGTGGGTAAAGTGAAGTCATTAGCACCACTAATGTGCCCTTGAGCAAGGCCTTTAACCCCGGCTGCTCCAGTGGTCAGCAGGTCAAACTGTGGGCAGCTCACAGGTGTGAATGTGGTCATAGCATTCCTGAAAAAGGGCGACTGGCTATCAGAGAAACCTCCCTGAATAAATAAAGACCTTGACTTAATAAACTCTATTAAGTTCTATCAGGATTTTTTAATTTTTCTACAACCTACCAATTGTTAAATCTTTACCAGAGAAATTGTCTCCCGTGTATAAAAGATGTTGGTTTGAAGTCATGAATATGAATGAATGTAATTATTCTGGACTGCAGGGTCGCTGCATGCACAAGTGCTGCCCCCTGCTGCATCAGAGGTGTAGCTGAAACAGCAGCTGCAGCACTTTATATTCTGAAACACATGACCTTCAGTCAATAAGTCCCTATGTCAGGTGACAGTGTCAATCTGTAATCAATCAATCAATCAAGCCTTCATTTACATTTTATTCATATTTCTTATGAGAAATGCAGCCTAAAGTAGTTTAATCAAATTAAATCAAAATGCACGTGAAAAAATAAAAGAAAGGAGCTTAATATACATTAATTATTATAAATATACACATAAAAGTAGTACTATATTAAAACCTGATTACTCTCTGCTCAATGTGTTGTGCTGCACATCAAGGAAAGTGAGACGTTTATTTCTAATAAGGATATTTAGTTTCTCTGCAGCAATGATATCATTAAAACAATATTCAACCGTGAGTCCAGTAACCGCCTCGATGAAAACCATCACTGAAGATGCGACTGTGTCTCCTGCAGAGAGCAAAACGCTCCCCACTGAGAGCTATTTTCATCTTAGCAAATCTGGAGTCGACTACACACAAGAAAAATAAATAAATTACACGAAGTCTCTCATACACACGCACAAACGTACACAAAAGCATCTTAAAAATAGATGTTAAAAAAAGTATAAAAGACAGAGGAATACAGTAAGAGAGACTTCAAAACAAAGCACTTCAGTTCAAGTCTGTGCCCTCGCTAAGTTGTTGATCTTCCCTCACACTTCTTCACAGTCTTTCCTTCCTTTCTGGGAATCACGGAGCGATGGAAAAGTCAACAGCCAAAGGAGGGGCGCGTGTGTGTGTGTGTGTGTGTGTGTGTAGGCCTCTGTCATGCATACAGATCGTGTGTTATTGCGCATGAAGGAGGCACATGGGGTTAAAACCCATTAAACTGATCATCTACAGTGATTTTATTTTATAAATATACATTTTTCTTCTATCATCAAAAATGTGATGTGCAGAACCAAACCAACAATACTACTACTAACACAGTGATCTACTAACAAGTATTGATATATCGGGTATTGATACACACACATGCTGTACTTACATTAGTTGGTTTGGTTCTGCACATCTGTTGATAGTAAGAACAATATAGAAAAAGCACCAGCCACATCCTTTAAAAAAGTCTCTTTAAAAAAACATAAAGTGATGAGTTTTAAGTTAAAATAAAGTTAGTTTGGAAGAGATAAAGAAAGTAAAGGCCAGAGTTTCTGCTATCCAGACGTGTCATAGTGACCACAGCTAGAGCCGGCAGCTTCACTGTGTCTTTCTTCATCAGACAGTTATTTCATAATGGCCGTGAAGCTAGCACACGTGCACAAACATATCTAAATGTCATGGCTGGACCACTGTGTGCTTGGGAGCCAATTAACCAAAAGGCCACATTGTGTTTGTTTTCTACTGACACTCCTTTCTTCACAGAGTCAGTTTCTGAGGGTTGTCATCAGCTGTTCATAAAGACTGTTCATTCATTCAGCGACTATTTCAAACTTTACAAGCTCATAATTTAGAAGATGCGAGCATGTGTTTGTCTTTAAGTTAAATCATCAGTCTTCCTTTAGTTCAATAACGACTTCAAAACAGTAATGAGTTCATCTCCTGTTTCATTCTTGTGTTTTTGAGTCCCTCGTAGAAAAACCTCAGACACACATCAGTAACCCTGGACATGGCAGCTGGTTACTGTGCTGTCTAAACAGCCGTGTTTCTTTCATTCCTCAGTGGTCCGTCTCCTCCATCACCTCCATCACCACGGTTCTGGGTCCTGTTAGGATTAGGTTGCTGACAGTCCGGTAATCCAGATTGAGAACGTTGAGACCGTTGACCGAAACCACAAACTGACAAACCTGGAGATTAAGAAGAGAAGAAAACGATAAGAAACAATAGGAGTCATAAATATATTCAGACCTGCATGATGATACTGACTTCAGTTTCCAGGTGTGATTAGATTAATTATTAAAAATATTCTGCAATGCCACTGTAGATGTAAACTAAACTGTAACTAACTCAGAAACGTAGATAACTGTTGAAGTCAGTGGTAACCCTGCTAATTTATATAAAATACAGGTGATTTCTTTCTCCTAAATAATTGAGGGAATTATTTTCTTTAAAGACTACGTTTCTCAAGATGCCTGCTGTACCTTCATCCCTGCAGCAGCAGCTGGACCGCAGCGCTCCACAGCCTGGATGTGACACGGCCCGCTTCCTCTCACCACAAAGCCCCAACCCACAGCATCACCCACGATCTGAAAACACCGAGAGAGGTCTGTCACACATTTACATGAAAGCAAACATGGCGGAAAAACAGAAACATGAAATATGTGCGCATTTAAAAGTGATTCAACTACATTTGGCTGCAGAAAAAAACTGATTGAACAGATAAACACGTTGCAGGATGTTGTTAAATACGATATGTTGACGTACTGTGAATGTTTTCTTGATGTAAGGTCCTCCTGGTGTTTGCAGCTCCTCTGTGCTCACTGGTCTCTTCAGGACTGACCATGAAACAAAAGTATAGATGTCAAAATGGATATTGAGTAAAATCTTGCCTGTTTTCAACAATGCAACCAGAAAATAAAACGACGCATCAAAATCAAACAAAAGAGATTACGATCAAGCACAATTACACAAAATACACAGATTGTTAAAAATTGTTTTGATTACAAAATTAGTTTTAGCTACTTATTACTGAAGTTAAGCGAATCCAGCAAATGCGGACGCCTGACGTCTGTCTCTCATGGTGTTTAAACCCAGATATAGTGTATTGTTGTCAGGGTGGGTTCTTCTTTACCTGATTTGGGGTTGGAGAGTGCTGGGGAGGAGGAGGAGTTACCAGAGAGGCCGACTCCTCTCCTGCTGTATCTGCTTCCATCACTGCTGCTCCTCAGCCGGGCTCTCTCCTGACCTCCACATCCTGCTGCTGCCACCGCCTTCATCTCCTTAGAGGGGGCGACTGATGGAGACACACAGATGAAATCATGATGCTTTCTGAAGCCATCAGGTGACGAGAAACTGACCCAGTTTTGTGTTTAACTTCCTCAATTTAATTTCCAACTATTCTGCTTCTGTTCAAACATGTCTTGATAACAGCCGATGCTTCCTTAAATAGAAAAGATAAGAAAGTCAAACAGAGGTCATACTGATACATGGGAGGAGGCGACCTGCCCTTTTTACTCTTTTTACTCTACCATCATACAAAGTGAGCAAATGAGTGTCGCATATGTCCCCAACTGCTCCTCTGATCAGTCTAAATGACCTTCTGATGACCTTAAAGAGGACATATCCTGCACATGTGCAGCTCTATATTTATATTCTGGCTCTACTAGAATATCTCTGCATGATTTCCAGTTAAAACCTCCTTATTGATTTTATCCTGGTCCTTCATGTCAGAAACAGGCCGTTTCAGCTCCTGTCTCTTTAAGACCCGCCTCCTGATGTGCCCACTCTGTTCTGATTGGTCGGCAGCCACGTAAACAAAATATCGCCACTTCTTTTTCACCGTTTTTACTCAAAATAGAAACTTTAGGAATCTCAAATCCTGTAATATACAAGTAAACAACAACAGAAGTATTAAAGGACGGCGGTTTGTGGGCCAGTATGGCGTCAGTCTGAAAACGCTGCCAGCAGAGCTTTAACAGCAGGTTTACACACATTTAGAAACAAGTTCAACTGCTCTGATTGGACCATTAGTTTTAAATTAAACCCTCTCCTTAAAGAGTCTGTGTATGCCACTGCATACAGACACACAAACACACAAACCCTGTCTGAATGTCCAGGACCTGGTTTCATCTCTTCAGTGTAAACTGAGGAATAAATGATGATAAGATGGTTGAATGTAGTTTCACCGTGAGTCAATGTTAACACAGAAGCATTTCCTCAGTGGTCATGATTTCTAGCATGAGATGAGATGACCCTTCATCACAGTCTCAGACTTTGGGCCCATTCAGGTCTTCAGGTCTGACGGCGTTTCTATTATTTATTTATTTAACAGGGCTCATTATTAACCAACAGATAGAGACTGTAAATGAGCCTGTTGTCCCAGATGTTAAAAAGTCCCATTTTAAAACCACTGCATGTTGCATTGTTTATATTATTTAATGGACATATGCTTGTTGTTGACATTGAGCACAAATTTAATTGGTTCATTTTATAATTGGATGACCCAGTGACCTCACACACGTAGATAATAAAACGATAATAAAATGATGTGCCTTTGTCTCATCATCACACTCATACTTCCTGTTCAGGGTAATAACTCATCCAGTAATTCCTCTTGTAGCCATAGTTACGTTTCTGGGATACATAATATTATCAAAATAATGTGTAAACAGTATTTGTGGTATGTAGTAATTAAATAGAAATGTCGTCCCTAAACTGATCAAAATGTTTTGTTCTAGATTTACTCTTCTGTCAAATACAAATTAATCAAACAGTTTTGATACCATCCGTCTTATGGTACCAGAAAGATTAAATTTTATGAAAATTATAAACAAGCTCTTGCTGTTTGAAATAAAATGGCACAAAATGACAGGTAGCACCGTCATATAACGCTAAATAAACAGTTATACAGTCAAGGCACCACAAACATTTAAATAAAACATTTAAATCAAATAGAAAATAAAAATGAGATTTTTGAAAAATAAAGTAACACAACTAATAAACTAGAAAATTAATTTAACACAAAAACAGATCAACAATCAGGACTGTTTCTCATTAAAGGATGAGACAAATCCTTCAGCAAAGAGGCTAAATTCAAAAGTTAAACGAGTCTTTAACTTCCTGATGCGTTGATCTCTGATTCGTCTCTGATTTTCAGCCTCAGTGAGGAAACTGAAGCAGTTCTTACCTGCTGTGCGAGGTCCCATCTTTCCTCAGTGGTTTATCCAAAACGTAAGACGTTTAACTGCTCAAATAAAGTGTTAGAAAGACGAACAGACTGAAGCTGGTAAATGAGTCTGAGCTCAGGCCAGATGACGGCTTCATGCGTTTTCTTAATCAGCTGCTCAGTTAAAGCTGTGTGTGTTTACAGATCTGAAAGCGAAGGGTAGTCATCCGGTAAAGAAAAAAAGTGTGTGTGAGCTAAATATTAAACCCTTAAACAAACAAGGTGACACTCATCAGGAGGGAGGAGGAGACACATATTTACTGTCTCCAAAATAGGAAAGTAATATTAGCAATACACCGCAGTTTACACATTATTTCAAACATAAAATAAAGAAATATTGTTTATTAAGATGAAATAAGAGTTTGCAGAACAAAGATTTCAAGAGATTAAAAAAGTGCTAGACACAATCTTCACAGAGTCATTGCATTTTAAGATAAATAAAACATTAAACCAGGAACAATAATGTACATAAAAACTATTTTTTCATAACAGATCTGTAAAAAAAAAAAAAAAAATCAAAAGTTTTGGAAGTTTTTTGATGGATAAGAGCAGACAGTGTTGCAGGTTGCCGGTTTGAACCAGTTATTTTAACCTCTGGTGCTGGTGTGTTTGTGTGTTTATGTGTAATTTCTATTTTTACTAACTGAACTAGAACTGAAGCTGAATTATAAGAATAATAACTGTGTTTAACTTTTTGTTCTGTTGGCAGTTACAGGCGATACAGTTTGTGACTCCTTCTGATAAGATTGGTGGATTTCTCCTTTAAAAAATCTCCGTAAACGTTGCACAATTTTAAAAATGCTTTTGTACAAAATGGAGTTGATTAAAGTTCGAAAAGCGTAGACGTGTAAAGCCTGAAGGAAAGTCGTTGCCTAAAAATGCACCTGAGCCTCGGACCTGGTTGCCATGCAGACCGTAGGAGGCTGCAGCTGGAGGGGAAAGTGAAACGCAGAGATCATTTCTGCTCTGATGGACAAAGGCAAAAACAGATTTCCATTAGCTGACATGCTGCAGAGGAGAAGTGCAGCTGTCTGACTTAGCAGCATGTTCAAAGATGTGTTCAGACAGCTGAAGAGAAGACGTCTGGTTATCAGACGTATCAGTACGGATCACGTATGACATATTGTATTGATCACCTTCAATGAGAAAAATGGCTACAAAATATGAACCATTGAAACATATCTAAGACGTCTGTATTGTATTATCACTCTTTTGTCATCAACATTATTCACTTTTAATGAAAGTGTAAAACAATAACAACAAACAGGTCATATTGAGAGTATATTGAAATATGCAGTGTATAGAAGTCTTTAGGAAAATGAAGGTAATTGTTTGTTTTTGTTTTTAGCTCATGTTTGTACCTATATCAGCAGAGTCACTTGGACAATGTGACTGAGAATGACAACAATGAAGAAATATGCGGCTGTTGTCACCGTCGGCAACAACAAGTTGCAGACAGAGTAAACATGTTTCTGATAAATCCACATTCTGTTCTGTCTGCAGGAGAGAAGGAAAAATATCAGAGACATTCCTGAGTCTTTAGATCAGAGCTGATCACTGATCAATCACATCATGAGTCAAACAGCCAACATGGCTGCTGGAACTGAAGATAACGAGGACAACAAAACAAAAACACAAACAAACCAAAGAAGCGTTTACAATAACAAGGTTCATTTATGGAACTACTTAATGTTAACAACAGAAACACAACTGAATTTAAAATATAAAATATTAATCTGTACAGGACCTCAAGTAATCACGTAAAACTACGTATATAAGTCTATCACCTGATATTATTCTAAACAATAATTTGACCTTGTTTCTCTGCTCTCTGATGTGTAGATCAATCATTTCCTCTGCATTATTCCAGTTCAAACAGTGATCTGCATTACTGGAAGTCTTGTGGTTTTGCTCCTACAGGTCAATAAGTCAACTGTGTGATAGTGTCATTTCTTCACATTCTGGTCACCGTAGTTTAATATAGCTCTTATAGCTTTGACATGAGAAGGTTTGAGAACTGACCTGTCAAAAAAAACCAACAAGCACAGCAGTGACTTGACCTCTGACACAGTGACCCCGCAGCTCTAAAGATCAGAGATAAAACACCAGCATGTCTGCATGCGTTCATTTATTTCTTCACTTGATTCAGTCCAATTAAGTCCATCATTGATGGACATTTCAGTCAAATATTAATATTCTGAGACATTTTCCTCATTGATGATGCAACATTATCAGCTTGATGATCTAACGCTGTTGTGCCTCATTGATCTGAGGGATCAATAAGCTCCCAGGCTGCAGCACAGAGAACATCACAGTCAATATACAACGTGTGATGCTGAACCTTTAACATGCTGTTTATCTGTTTTCTTTCATGGATTCACGATGTGTATTTACTGTAAGTGTATATAGTTTAAGCAAGATATACTTTATTAATCTCAAACTGGGATTAATAAATCTATATCTATCTAATATAACAAACGTACCATTTTAAGGGCTTTATATGCAATCATTTCGTGATCATTATATCACTGTGTGCAGTTCTCTTGGTATTTGTACAGTAACTCACTGTGGTCATTTGAGGACAGTTTCATCTCCAGCTTGCTCCGGTCTTTCCTCTACTTAGATAATGATGCCCCCTGCTGGATGAAAGCTTCTCACACACTCACTGTTGAAAGGGTTTTTTCTCTGAAGCACCTCCCTGCTCATCTTTCCTTCCTGTTTTTGTCTGTTTGCTTTTCTGTCCATATTTTTGGATTTTTAAAAAAACAAAAACTTTCTGGTACAATGCATACAAAGATCAATCGTGAAACTTTAAGACAAGATAAACATAATTTCATTGAATTATAAGGACTGGAAAGGCTGCTACAAAGTAAAGGAGGAAAAAGAAAAAGAAGTACTCTCCATAGCTGTAAGAGTCTTTGCTTCTATGTAAAGTTATGTGTAATTATTCATTTATTGTAGGTTGCTTATAGCTGTTAAGGATGCAGGAGTCTCTCCCATCATGCACCGGGTGACTGGGTGAAAGGTCACCAGGTTTCTGCAGGCCTTATCATGCATACTTTGTTTGTTTTGCAGAAAATGTTTTTCTGATACTGGAGGGTTGGAGTTGCAGTGAGAGAGTATGACTGCTGGGAAAAAAGAGAAACATGGAGAAAAGTAAAGAGGAGCGAAGAAGAGGTACAAAAATGTAGTATTAAATAATATAGTTTTAATAAAAATACTGTTATTATACTGTTTAATTAGTGCTGCATTATTGTCATTATTATACTCCTCTTGATGACCAACAGGGAGCAGCAGCGTTGTAGCTTTAAAACATGTGAATTTGTGCTTTAGCTTCACTTCCTGTTCCTCTTACAGAACGTTGAACTTATGTATGCATGAAGAAAACAGACTGAAACACTGAAAGATCAATGATGCAATGAGAGAAAAGGAGAAAAAGGATGAAAGGATGAGGTCTGATTACTATAGATCAAAACAACAATCATGTCTAAATATGTAACTTCACACACATTTAGTCATTTTATAAATAAATATTATATATAACACTTGATGATCAGTCATCTAACTGAAAACCAAAACTTCTATAAATGCTCGTTATGCGCACAGCGGCCTAGGACACGTATGTTAATTGAGACGTGAACATTGGAACAAACTGTCCGAGTGTGTGTGTGGGTGTGTGTGTGCGTGTGTGTGTGTTTGAGCATAGTGGGGCAAATATTAACTTTGTCCAAAGTACATAACTGGTCCTGAATTACGATGCACAAAAGTGAGCAGAGTTAATGTATTTAAGCCTCAACCTACGGTGAACTTCAAACTCTCTTCTATAACTAATCTTCTGTTTGACACACACACACACACACACACACACACACACACACAGCCTGTTTGAAACCTTATTCTGTCCTATTAAAAACCCTTTTATCTAGAAACGGTCATTCCTGCTCCACTGACATTTATCTGTTCATCACGTGCACTATTGTTGAGATGATAGTGAAATTGATTATCGGTAATAATTGCCGTTATCGTTGTTCCATACTGTGGTAATTATTTTCTTTTTTTACTGTTTTTATAATAATGAACAAGCAGCAATAGTGTAATGATTCATGTTGGATAAGCTGATCTTATGAAAGGCTGTTTTAATTAATAATAATCTTAAGTGTGTGAATCAAGGTCAGCAGTAGAAGACAATGAATGATATCAGTAAACAGGGAACGGATGGAAGGAAACCTGAAACTTAATATAAACTATAATTACCCAGAGTTCAGAAGTAGACGGTGACCTAAGCGTCGGTGACGTCAGTGTAGGTGATCGAGGCCTTTCTTCAGCCAGAAGAGAGATGCTTTCTGGGGCTACGTAGTCTGAATCCTCAGTGCTTTGATCCAGGATGACATGACCTCATCGCCGGCACACAGAGCAACAGATGTCAGCTCTTGTTCCTCCGTTTTATTTGATAATCAAGTTTGTGTTTTACAAAACTAAATTTAAAATGATTCACTGTGATTAAACCATTTGGGTTTTGTAAGTAAACAGGAAGAAAATAATCAGATTTTTAGTTGACTGTATCCAAAATACCTCCATGTGAGATTAAAACACTCCTAAAACTTAATCCTGATTAAAACTTACATAAATACACACGTGTATATATGATGTGTATTTATTTGGAGTTACATTTAACATTGAATGCTTCCAAACTAACAACTAATGAATATATTATCTTCTGGATTAAAACAACTCCCATTTCATACAATAGAAAAGGTTAAAGTACAATTTGACAAACACACTTTGTTTTTTTTTAATATGTAGAAAACTATTATTCATTATTTACAGAAAACATAAACAATATGAGGACTCAAAAGTCTTCTCAGGAAGAGGACATGACAGTTTCTATAAACACATATATCACTTTAAGGCTTCATGGACTGCAGATGAAAACTAGCTGCTGGTGCATTTAAACTGTCCCTGTTACTTAAATCAATAAAGTAATTCAGCATAAAAATGAAAATTAATAAAACACAAACATCTGCGGATGTTGCTGAATGCCTGTCGGACCTTACATGTCCACATCCTGCTGACAGCTCCAGGTGCACTGAAACCCAAGCAGCCAGGATCAGCAGCTAAGCATGGCCTCAGGTGATGAGTGGCAGGCCGGCCAATCAGATCGCTTGATGGCTTATGGAAGGTAATCTGTGCTGGGGGCAGATCATGTGTGTGTATGTGGGTTTGTTGTCCACCATCAAGCACACAGACACACACACACAGAGCTCTGCAGGCTTCAGAAACATGTGAATGACTCTATTGTTGAAATGTTTGTATTTTGTTCATGGCCATGAATATCATTTTGCACGTGTGTGTGTGTGCTCATGCATGTGAAAGTTTATGTCTGTGTGTGGTCCTTGTAAGATGAGGACGTTTTCCCTGAGGTGGTGGAAGGACAGATTACTGTCAAAGCCAAATAGCAGCGTTATTTCAAAAGCCCTGATGTGAAAAAAAAACAAGGATTTCTGAGCTATTCATCAAAAATCACAGGGCAGATAAACATCTCACGTCCAACAGGAGAGCTCCTGTCACAGCGTGGCGTCTTTGTGTCATTGTTCAGACTTACAGCTCGCTCTGTGTGCAGGAGCTCGGTAGCTGTATGACTGCACAATGTACCAACAAACACGGCCTAGTTAATACAGCCTATACAGAGATTTACTCTACTAAATCAATAATTTAATTAATCATATAAAATCACAATAGCTTAATTTCCAAAGGCCCAGACACCTATATATGCTACATTAGCATGCTACGTTAGCCAAGTCCTTACAAATCTCACCAGTCGCCACTTAGTTTTAGAAAATAGTCTTTTTATTGATTGTTAGTAAATAAAAACATAAAATCTATCATTAAAAGTGTAAAACTTATATTGTATATACAGTACTGTGTATTTTAAATTTATTTTTATTTTTTGTTTCGTCAAATCTTTCAATGATCGAAGAAACAGGCAGATGTAGTGATTATTTATTTAATCAAATCTAACTAACGTTTCTAATTTCATCACAAATATTTGAGAATTTAATGAGAAATAAATTTTTTTCATCCTTTGATTCGATGACGGCACCTCCTAGTTTATTATTAAATCGATGGGATCACGTCAGTTATCTGTTTTAATAAATAAAACCAGGAAATATTCACATTTAGGATGCTGGAATCAGAGAAAAACAGTTGAAAGTTTGTTGTTTCATTATTTTTTACTTCAGTATATACTATATATCACCGCTGATGCGCATAAAACAACTAAATCATCAATATATTGTCCTTGTAACTGGAATCACTAAGAACTGGTGATTAAAGGTAGGATGTGATTAGCTGAAAATATAACGTGTTGAGTGACACATTTGATAAGCAGCGTCCTGGCCGCTCGTGACCTCTGACCCCTCGGCTCAAACGTGAACATGGATTCACTGTTTAAATCAAACAGTGAACATTATGTGTGACAGGATGAGTCCGTCTGACATATATATATACCATGAGATGAGCTGTCATCATGCTCCCCTGAAGATGCACCCTGCTGGGTGTGTTTAACTACATCTAGCTGCAGTATTCTTTATTCTGCATGTGGTTCATTTCTAACTTCATCAGCATAAATCACTGTCTCTAGATCATGTCATCTATAAACCTCCTCTGGTGCAGAAGCCCGTGTATTGCTTTAAGACAGGCTCCTTTCTTCTCCCTCTCTCCGGATCACTGTAGGAGTGGGTGACTCTCTCTCTCTGTGTGTTGGACTCACTCTTGTACCAGAGCGCAGCTGTCACCATTACTTCATGCTTATTGGCCCCAGACCGAGAGAGGCAGAGGCAAAGCAAAAGGCAAACAACCGCAGAGATAGAGAGACAGAGTTGGACCCCTGCGCTCTGCTCCATCGATCCGCAGAGGCGCACAGACGAGCTCCGGTTGTTTTAAGGGGGAATGCCAGAAGTGGATTCACTGTTGAGATCATGCTACTGGGCATTTTGGTAAGACTGTGACACTTAGCTGCTTGTTTCTCTTTGTTGTTGTGTTTTTGTAGCTCTGTTAAGTGTTTCCCAGCTCAATCATTCAGATGTATCGATCTGTGCGCGGCAGGGCTGCACTTTGCCGCACATCAAGCGTCATGTGTGGAGGGTTTATCTGGACAGAGGACGTTACATAACGGAGGGTGAATTATGGAGCTGCTGGAGCTTTTCTTTAATGCTTTTTGGTTTGTGACATGACAGAGAGGTGTATGAAGATGATGCTGACGGATCAGCTTATTGTCAACACATTTGTTTACCTGGGGGAGGTAAAGGTAAACAGAAGCTGTAGGTTAATGGTTAGCCTATATGGACTGTCCTCGTTTCCGTTTGTCTTGACATCATCATCATCATCATCATCATCTCTGTGAAACTCATAAGCAGCAATGAATCAAAGTAAAAGCTGAAAGTTGTTGTAGTTGTTGTTTTAGGTAAAACAAATAAACAAACAAATAAAACAGAACAATAAAATAATATAGACATGCAGTTATCACATAAAACCAAAATTCAACAGAAATATATTTTACTGTATTATTAAGACATTTAAAGGCTGAAAGAGGAAGATCACATGTGATATTTAGCAGCTTTTCTCTGTTTTATATCAATTATAAAATGACATCTTTTGTGTTTTTAACTGCTGGTCAGATCAAAAGTATATTTAAAATGATTTAAATAATTCATCAAAACAATAACTGACAGATAGTTGAGATAATAGTTATTTGCAGCTTAACTACATGTCAGTAAAGTATTAAACCTCTTCACACTTCTAGCCAGAGGAAGTGATGGATTACGTCAATATAATGTGACTTTCCTTCATTTTATAAGGTGATTCTGGCTGATTAGGAGGAGGTGAGTTGATGTTGGGCATCGTTCTGCATTTAAACTCTTTCACCATCACATCAGGCATTTTACTGATTATTTTAACTCAAATCCTGATGTTTGGTGATGGCAGAAGTTAATGGGAAGGATCGGCATATGAACCATCCTTGGTTCCTCTCCTCTCCTCTCCTCTCCTCTCCTCTCCTCTCCTCTCCTCTCCTCTCCTCTCCTCTCCTCTCCTCTCCTCTCCTCTCTTCTCCTCGGTTCCTCTCCTCGGTTCCTCTCTTCTCCTCTTAATATTCTAATATTTGTTGAATGCATTACTTGTAATGGGGTACTAGTAGTACAAGTTATTAGTACCTCCATAGGAAACGTCTCCGCTATCGTCACACTGACCATTAGTAACATTGTGTTTGTGTTTGTGTTTGTGTTTGTGTTTGTGTGTGTGTGTGTGTGTGTGTGTGTGTGTGTGTGTGTTTCTGCAGGTAGTGTTTGTGTTCTCCCTGTGGGGAACCGAGGTCAGCAGAGCTTATGTGTTTCAAGCGAGTCGACCTGTAGAGGGAGGAGACATCCCGTCAGCTCACACTAAAGGTGGGAACAGCCTCACGTCATCACTACTTATTATTACTGTTATGTACATTTCATTTATCCACCAATGAAACCAGTCATGACACTTTAATCCAAACTATTTGAACTGAATTACATTGAAGGAATATAAATGACAACATTCACTTTCCTGTATTTAATGATGCTGCATTTATGAATTATGTTGATGAAATATAAAACCCAGACGACAACTGAAAAAGCTGCTGTGGATAAAAGATGTTGTCAATCTGGTTGTTTAGATTAAAACTCTCAGACACACACGCTGCTATACATGAATACTATTGTTCTGCTACTATAAGTGAATTCAATGCACTTTTTCTTATTATTGGAAGCAGGTATTAATTCTGTACTTGTGTTTATATATTTTTGCTTCATAGAGCACAAAGGAACTCAAACCAAACGCTGTCTGTAAACCAGGAAATCAAACTCACGTCTGTAGTTATGTGCAGTAACCTGCCTGTTGTGTCCTCCCTCTAGTTGTCTCAGAGTGGGTCAGCTCAGCGGGCTCCTGTAAGGGGAGGTGCTTCGAGCTGGAGGAGGCCAAACCTCCAGGATGCAGATGTGACAATCTGTGTAAAACCTACTACAGCTGCTGCTCTGACTTCGACGAGCACTGCCTGAAAACAAGTCAGTCTGATACAGTAACAGCATGTTTCTTTATGTTCTGCACTGTGAAGAATAAAGCTGCTGTTATTCTAGATTACATCCTAGACAACAAATATGAAGTGTGTAAGAGAGTATGTGTGCTTAGGTAGCATGTTTGGTAATGTTCTTCTTCTTCTCTTTCTTCTTCTTCTCTTTCCTTCTCCTCCTCTTCTCCTTCTTCTTCTTCTTCTTCTTCTTCTTGAGTGTACATGCTCACCTCCTCCAGGTACCACTGCACATATCCCACACAGATATGTGTCACTATGAAATCGGGAGAAAAAGGGTTAAAAATAGGGAGACTGTGTGTAAGCAGTGTAGTTATACATTCAATACTACATTTGTTTAGAGTAGTACTACAGTATATCCAGTGCTCAAATAGGTCAGTGTACACAACATGATAAGTGCTTTCTGTTGCTGATATGACGGGGACAAAGGCCACGTTCATCAACCTGCTGCTGACTTAGTGAAAATCTGAATCTGAAAAGATTGTTGTAATTCGGATCTTGGCAGGATGCAGCGAGAGCAGCTGCAGTTTCATCTTGAAAACATTAAGATCAGATAATTGGTAACAGACTGTGTGTCCCTGAGATTTGAAGAGTCTCCATTTAATATATTGATTTAAATTGAAAAATGTGTGGTTATAATTACGTGAAATATCATTTTCATTCTTCCTGTGTCCCAGTGGGAGGCTTTGAGTGCACACAGGATCGCTGTGGGGAGGAGAGGAATGATGATTACGCCTGCCACTGCTCAGAGGACTGTCTGGCAAGAGGAGACTGCTGCTCCAACTACAAGTCGCTCTGCAAAGGTACATGTATGACGGGATTTCTTATTAACGTTGACATTTACATGTGCATGAAGGCAGTCGGTGATGACTCTCTGCTGTGGTTTCTTTCTGAGGTGAGACTTCGTGGATTCAAGGAGACTGTGAGGACATCAAGAGTGCCGAGTGTCCTGCAGGGTGAGTCGGAAACTGTGATGAAAGTTGCATAAAGCCTTCGTGTCTCCAGAGGGAAGCTGTGAGCTCTGATAAATGACCTGAAGTGGGCTGAAGACTCTGCTGGAGGTTAGCAGCTCCAGGCTGTACTGGGGCCTCCCTGAGGGGAACTTCCCACCACTACGTCGCTTCAAGGGCTTTGCTTCTGTTTGCATTCGTTCCATCAATAGGAACATAGACAGAGGTGACATAAGATGTCTGGTGGTCCCTTCTGTGCAACATCCAACACGACTAACGTTTTACATGGTCACGATAGCATCAGTAAGGAAACCCAGACGTCCTTTACCTCAGCAACACCCTCCGTGGGGGGGGGCTCATGTAGTACCTCCAGCATGTTGTTGGTCTGCCTGGAAAACCTCCAGAGGGAGGCGTGAAAACAGAAACGTCCAAAAGTGCATATTAGCTAACCTGTCCCTGGTGAATTTTGTCCATGTTGTCCTTGTCCCCCTCAGCTTCATCCGTCCTCCCCTCATCATGCTGTCTGTCGACGGGTTCAGAGCTTCCTACCTGAAGAAGAGCAAGTCTGTCATCCCCACCATACATAAACTCAGTATGTCTTTCCTCAGGTCTTCTTTACTTCAAATATGTCTTATTGAGTTTAACACTGAAAGGTTTGTTTCCTCTCAGGGTCATGTGGTACGTCGGCACCCTACATGCGACCCGTATACCCAACAAAGACCTTCCCAAATTTATATACTCTAGCCACAGTAAGTCACCCCGTAATGTGAATGTGACATGTAGCTCCAGGAGGTACGGTAACGCAGGAGACATGTTGTTACTGTTATGATGCTGCTGCAGGACATTAACTGTGGGATGTCTTTTCAGGGTCTTTACCCAGAATCCCATGGGATTGTGGGGAACACCATGCATGACCCAGTGTTTAACGCCACCTTCAGCCTGCGCACCAGAGAGAAACTGAACCACCGCTGGTGGGGAGGGCAGCCTGTGAGTAAATCCAAATAAACCTCGGAGGCGCAGTGACGTGATGAAAATAGTTTAGCCTGAATCAGATTTAAGATTGAAGCGGTGGAACAGCAAACGTCTCTCTATCGACAGCGGACAAATTACCTTCCAACAACAAAAATAACTAACTTATTTACACTTTGTATGTTGTGTATTTTAACTACACCAGGATGAGTGCTGAAACTGCTCGATCTTCTCTTTGTGAAGTTTTTGCATTTCACTTGATTCCCATTTATACAAAACAGTAAAGTTAATTGTTCTCTTCTATAATAAAATCAAACAGTATGTAGTGCATATTGTATGCTGTTTACTTTGTTTACATATGAAGCTGTTTTGTTGTGTGTGTGTTGCAGATCTGGATCACAGCAGAGGAACAGGGAGTCAAAGCAGGCACTTTCTTCTGGCCTTGGTACTTAAGTTAGTACTGGAACATTTTTCAATAGTTTCAGAGTACGAACTGAACACTGAACTGATAACTGACGAAGCCTAAAAGATGTTTTATTATTTATTAATGGAGCCACAGTTTTGGTCAAACAGACGTTTTATTATCTTAATTTCTAAATCTTAATAATAACAAATAAAACCCAATGTGCAGTTTTCAGTCTACTCAAACATTTCAGGCTGGATTTTAAACTCTTTTTTAAAATTCTTGAAAGTTCTTGAAATATATGCTAAAGCTATGGCTGATTATTTTTTATTTTTTTAATATATATGTATGTTCAGAGCTTTTTCCTCTTTATTTATTTGAAATGACAGTGGAGACAGATCCATTTCCATGCGTCTCCATGACCTAATGATCACGAGGGCAGAAGAGACTGAGCGCTTGTCACACGTTAACACGTACACACACAGACACAAGACAAGACCGTCACACACTCACAACAGAGGCCATTGAAAGCTCAAAACAGCAGCGTTGAATTTATTACCAAAAGCCTTGTGAAACCAGAGCAAAATAAATAAACAGTCAAAATCAGCTGTTTTTAAAAGAAAACTAGAAGCTAAAGTGATAAAAGACAGATTATTTACACTGTGAAGAAACTGTTTTATTTGTGTCGTGTATTTTTAGACGTTGACACTCGGTTGTGTTTTTAGGGTGATTCCTTTGGAGAGGAGGATTTTAACCATCCTACGCTGGCTGCATTTACCTGATGATCAGAGGTGAGTCCCTCAAAACCCTCAAAACTGTTAACAATCAGCGTCTAATGGAAGAAATGTTCACTTAAAGGCAGTTAATGACAGGAAAGCAAGCAAAATGTACTAATAACAATAGTAAACCAGCTAAATGATTATCTATAATCAATGTGTTTAGTTGTATTATCTTTGTTTTGTTTGTCAGTTTATATTATACTCCATCTACAGTCATAAAATCATCCCATCATCTGTATCAGCATCTTAACTCTTAGAAATAAACATTAGTGTTCAACGGGTTTTTTTCTATAAGGTCTCAGAGCTTCAGTCAGCTGGAGTTAGTCAACATGTCTGGTAACGCTGGTGCCCATTTCACAGCTTTACAAATAATCTGACTCTTCAAACCTTGTGCGAACACCCAGCAGCCTCTAAGCAGCTGTGTAAGAAAAGTTATTGACGCCCACAATGCAGGCGAAGCTACAAGAAGACAGCAAAGCTTTGTCAGCTTGCAGTTTCCACAGTGTGAAATGTAATTAAGAGATGTCAGTTTAGGAAAAGCTGTAGATGACCAGAGAGCTGCTCACATGCTGGTCAGAAAGGCAAATCAAAACCCAACATTTGATACGACAAAAAGGATTTCATGGAAAGGTGGATCCATCATGCTTTGGGGTTGTGTCACAGGAAACATTGCAAACATCACAGCGTCTTCTACAACAAGATTATGATCATAAACACACCTCAAAATCCACCACAGACGACCTCAAGAGACTGAAGGTGCTCGAACATAAAAATCTGTGGGTCGATCTTTACAGAGCTGCATGCGAGGCAGCGCAGGAATACAAGCAAGAAAGAATGAGATAAAATCCCAGACAAAACAACTGCTGTGATACCTGCCAGAGGGACGTCACTGCTGCAAACTCTTTTTGTTGTTCAGTTTATGACATAAATAGTAACTATGCATTGATGTTTGCAAAGATATTGTGTATTATTTTCGTTTCCTAGAGAGATTTTTTAATTAAAGAGTCACAAACGTTTTATTTGTTGAGGGGAAACCAGTTTGGTCCAGTATGATGTGTCTTTAGGGGAATTTAATACTTACACAGAGTGGAAGTGCTTTTATATTTAACCAGTGAGCTGGAAAGTGTCTGTGTTGAAGATAAAGTGTTTTAAGAGGGTCAGTGGAGGGTCAACAAGCTGATAAGTGTTTTTATAGTGTCATGACGCAGCAGAAGAGGTTTTACGTCTTTCTTAGTTTCAGCAAGTTGATAAAAGACGTGACGAGTTTTATTTTTTATCTTAAAAGTGTTTCCGTCTCTGCTCTGTGTCCAGGCCGTATGTTTACGCCGTCCACTCCGAGCAGCCTGACACCTTCGGCCATCGACTGGGGCCGCTCAGCAGCGAGGTGAGCGACGGACACGGCCTCACGTCTGTAACTGTAACTGCATTTGTCTTTGTATTTTATCCTGTTTGCTTCTGTCTTTAGCTGGACAACCCGCTGAGGGAGATCGATAACATCATCGGTCAGTTGATGAACGGCCTGAAGCAGATGAACCTGCATCGCTGTGTCAACGTCATCGTCGTAGGAGACCATGGTACGAGCCCGGAAACACCTGTACAGCAGCTTCAAATGTTAAATATAGACGACACAGGAACATTTTTAGATCCAAAAATGGGTTCAATACACACAAATTACAAAAAGAGACTTCCTGGTTTGTGTATTTTCTAATGAACTGTAATTTATTAAGAGACGTCTCTGTCCGACTGAGCCTTGTGTGCCATGTGTTGTAAGTAGACACACAATCCTCAGTGGGGAGAGGGATAAAGAGTGTAACCAATGTATTGCATTAGCCTGGTGAGCTAACAGTCAGACATTGAATAAATAAAGCCACACATAGCCTCAACTCTTTGATCTGGTTCTGTACAGATCTCACTGTGGACAGTTTTTATTGGAACTAGGACATTGTTTCTGGGAAGACGTGTTACTGTTGAGTTCAAATTGTACTTTTCCACAGTTTGAGAAGCACATCTACCTCCTGTATATCCAGTATAAGTTACAAAACACTCACCATGAACAGAAAAGAAGAAGAGAAAACGTGTTACTTTTAGGTGAACTGACCCTTTAATAATAATAAACACCTTCCCCTCTGTGTCTCAGGTATGGAGGAGGCCCACTGTGACAGGACGGAGTTTCTCAGCAGCTACCCGCTCAACATAGACGAGATCACACTGATCCCCGGCTCACTGGGCAGAATACGACCCCGCGACCCCAAATCCACCACATGTAAGACCACGATTACTTTTAAAAAACGATTTTATGTTGGATGAAAATCGTCTCAACTGGTTGTTTCTTCTTTCCAGATGACCCCAGAGTCGTAGTTGCGAACCTCACTGTAAGTATCACATTAAAACAGGCGACTGTGTTTCCTGTAACTCCTCCAGCTGTCGCCTGTGTTTGTCTGCGTAGGACAAACGGCGGTCCGGTCGTTCACCTGCATTTTTGTTGTTTCAGTGCAAAATGCCGACTCAGCACTTCAAGCCGTACCTGAAGCAGCATTTACCCAAGAGGCTTCACTACGGCAACAACCGCAGGATCGAGGACGTCCACCTGCTGATGGAGAGGAAGTGGCACATCGCACGGTAGCTTCATTAATATACACCTGTCATTCACCATAACGTTACATATGTTACAGTAGCTGCTTCACATACGTCACAGACATAAATAAATACAATAAAATGGCAAATTATATACAATAACTAAACAAATCAATAAGAATAGAGTGTGAAGTTAAAGCTCTGATATCTACTGAATCCGCTGTACTCTGAACAACGATAGACTCATGATAGGTTGAAGATAAAAGGTCTTTTTGGGGTAAAGACTGCAGAAACATTTGTTTCAGGAAAATGCCCGAAAAATTGAGGCCTCGATGTGGATTCTTTGGTGACCACGGCTTCGACAACAAGATAACCAGCATGCAGGTATCGTGCTTTTTATCACACTATACCAGACTTATAATGTATACTATACATTATTGTATTTCACCTTATGAACCCAATAAAACCTCCAACATTTTGTCTCCTCTCATTTTAAAGAAGGTTTAAAAATTACAGTACCAGCACCAATAGCAGCACCCTTAAAGTGATACTGATACCTATAGAGTACTTCATTCACTCCATTAATCATACGTTGCATTAAACTGGAGAACGCTTGAAGTGATTGGCTGCCATATAAAAGGTTACTTGGTACTAAAGATAAAGTAGATAAAGTAGATAAAGTTACCTGATGGACCCACACAGGTAGTTAAAATGTCCACTTGTCTTTTATTTTCCTGGCAGACAATCTTCTTGGGTCACGGTCCGAGCTTTAAGTTCCAGAAAAAAGTGTCGGGGTTCGAAAATATAGAATTATACAACGTCATGTGTGGTAAGACTGTGTTTTGTTTTAATATATATATATTGTGTTTATCATTTATGTTTATTATTGTGTGATTGTTGGTTCCTTGGATCTATTTCAACCCACATATCCTTAAAAATAAGCTGTTGGTTAAATATATAGTCGCTGTAGTTATAGTAAAGTTTTAGTTTCATATATTTCACCTGTGATGTTTCTCTCACTACAAGATGAAACCTGGCTGATTATTTCCTGATTGTCACAGACTTGTTAGGACTGAAGCCGGCACCAAACAACGGCACATACGGCAGCCTGAACGACCTGCTGAAAGAGCCGCCGTACCAGCCCAACATGCCGGACGAAGTCACACCCCCGTCGCCCCTCGTCTCCGAGGCCACTGTGACCCACGACCTGGGCTGCAGCTGTGACGATGAGGTTAGCAGAGGACAGTGATGTGTCATTATTATTATTTGTCCATAAGGGGGCAGAAAAACATCAAAATAAACTGACGTCTTGTTTTTTGTTTCGTCCCAGAACAAAGTGGAGGAGATCATTAAAGCCGTCAGTCCTGCTCCTGATGGACTCTACAGCTACAGTAGGTGTCTTTTATTTATTTATTATTTATTATTATTATTATTATTTATTATTATTATTATTATTATTACATATTATTCGGTATTTTATGAAGGCCTTGTGTGTTTTTAGCATTCAGCGTTCTTATCCTGAAGTTAAAATGTTCATTATTAATCATCTGGTTTCATTTAAAGCAGCAGCTAAATGTTTAATCTGATGAACCCACATTGAGTGTGTGTGTGTGTGTGTGTGTGTGTGTGTGTGTGTGTGTGTGTTTCATACAGACAGCACTCACCTGCCGTTTGGTCGACCAGCGGTGATGTTTGACACTCACTACAGTTTGCTTCATCACCTGGAGTTCATCAGCGGATACAACAAAGAGCTGGCTATGCCTCTGTGGACAGCATACACACTGCCACGACAGGTACACACACACACACGTAAATACAGGCACCACATGTCGTGGCATGTAGTGACTGCTCGTTATGGACACTGCTTTATGTCAGCAAGAACATTATGTTCATCTTTTACAGACTTATTCACCGTTTGGTTTGAATGAAAACTTTGATTTTCATGGTTCCTCCTTTGAAAAGATTCCTTTGAAAACTGTGACCTAATATATGTCATGCTTGTACTAACAGTGAGATAATGTTTCCTCGCAGCCTTTCATTTACCTAATCGTGGCGCCAGTTGTAAAACGCTGACGTCGGCCACATCAACAACACACTGCACAGCACACGTAGTTGTATGCAGTGAGTGACGGTGTGTTTAACGGCTTGTTAAAACATGTCGAAACCGCACAAACATGCAAACATAAACATACCTGCGCCCAACAACACCATTAAACACGCAGACTCTGACTCTGTGTTTGTTACTTGTTGACAGGAACATGTGGGACCACAAACACTTTTCTGCTGTTTTGCTACAGATGACATCAATTTTCTTCTTCACCTGTTTTTATTTTTCTCTTAATTTTTTAACCTTCGTATGCAATAAAATGTGAACCAGACCAGAGTAGTATGTAGTAAATTAGACTACATGACTCAAATTAATACAGATTTTTTATTAGTTGTGACTGACATCTTCGGGATGGTTTCAGCCAACATGAAAGTCAAATCCAGCAGATATGTTTCAACGTTACAGTGTTTTTAGAGCCAAAGTCCCTCTTTTTGTTCCTATACTTCCACCACAGCTCAACAGGGAAACACAAAGAGGGAATTTGATGCTAAACAGACTGTAAATGTGTCAGATATCCACTTGATATGACTAACTCACACTGATGAAGCCTCAGAGAAGCTTCACATCACTGACACATATTGTTAGTAAATCACTGGAGACGATGAAGATGAGTTGATCCTGTCCCCGTCTGTCTCCTGTGTGTGTCTCTCAGGAGGACATGACTCCGGTCCCGGACGTTTCTGCCAGCGTTCAGTGTGTCCGAGTCGACTCCAGAGTGTCAGCTGATCACAGCCTGAGCTGCACCGCCTACAGCCAGAACAACCACCTCACCTACGGCTTCCTCTTCCCTCCAGGTACACGCTCTGTAAAACGTACATATTGAACATTTAGAAATGAAACATGTTGTAAAACTGTAGATGTGCCTGTCCTTATACATGTTCAACAAATCTATGATACATGATAATAAAATATCCTTTTATATATTAAATAGTTTATGTAAATGGTTCCTCTTTTCTCTCACATTGAGAACCACTGATTTAGATAGTCGTCCAGATTTAGAGGATGAAGGTAAAGTTACAGTATTTTAGTTATTGTTGTAAAGATGGCAACATTTGATTCAGTTGAAAAGGCTTCTTAGTTTGGATGCTGTGATTCGTGTGTTTGTCGGCAGAGCTGGCCTCGTCTCCTGAGTCTGGATACGACGCTTCGCTCATCACCAACACTGTCCCCATGTACCCAGCCTTCAAGAGTGAGTAACACACTTCACCTCTTTCACTGTCTGGATCTTTGAATCTGGGGCATCGTGGTGGTAAAATAAGTGAAGAAAATAACGTGAAAACTCAAAAATATCAATTAAACAAATGCTCATAAAATGTCCATATAAGGCGAGTTTCATTCAGACATCAAGAGGCAACAACTCTACCGTTGGTCATGTGACACTCTGTTCATATGAGGCCCAATGTGTCTGTAAGGAGATTACAACCTGAATGAGTTTGAATTGTTGCATCTGACACCTCAATAAAACAAAAAAGGAAATGTATGACCCTCCAAAGTGATATGTCCTTCTGCATTATCCAGATGTCTGTGTGTATCAGATTTATTTGTCCAATGAGACAAAGCAGTAATGTCAACTCTGAGCAACGACTGCCTGGCACCCATTTTTCCTGCAGAGATTGACTTTCTTATCAGGGAAAAACACGCAGCTGAGTCACTGGCTCATGCAGATACTCATTATATATCATTGTCAGAAGTAAATTCTGGTTTCATCAGAATTTCGGAGGAACCGTTTGAGTTTTCAGCTCACGCCAGATAAGTGAAGCTCTCGTTTAAGGACACAGAGAGTTTTTAACATTTTTATTTTCTATCCTATTTAGGTTGTTAAATTTACTTTAGTCAATTCTTTAACTATTTTACTCCTGTCAACTTTTCTTTCCACAGTGGTTTATTTATTTAGCAGTAAATTTAATGAATCACTTAAGAGCTTAGATATAGTAATTATGTCAAGCTTTACATGAGTAAAATGTTGAATTAGATAATTAGATATAACAGATATTTAACAGATTCAGTGAATACACAGAGCTGCGTCTGTGTAGCACAGAGATGAGTATTTATTGACAAATGATAGAGGGAGGACACGCTTGGGTACAATAAACTATCAAACCCAGCTTTTTATTTATATAGCACGTTGTACACAACACAGCTGGTCCAAAGTGCTTTACACAGAGGGAGACAGGACAGCAAGAAAGGAGAAAAACACAGTCCACACACACAACTCAGTTTGATTTATATAGCACCAAACAAGAGTCGTCTAACAATACTTTTCATGTGAAGAAGGTCTCGTTGTTCTCTAATTGACAGAGAAGCATTAACAAGAACTTGACAACAGCGGGGGGGAAACAAACAACTCCCCTTTACCTGGAAGAAACGTGCTAAGAAGAAGGATTTTAAAATCTATTCCACATTTTACATTGAGTCAGTGCAGAGAAGTTAATATGGTAGAAATATGATCTCTTGTTTTGGTTCTGGTCAGAATATGTGCAGCAGCATCTGGACCAGATGGAAAGTCTTTAGACTTATTAGAGCAGCCGGATAATAAGGAATTACAATTATCCACCCTGGAAGTAACACATGTATGGATTAGTTTTTCTGCATCTTGAAGCAGGATGTTCCTGATTTTAGCAACATTATGTTGGTGAAAAAGTCAGTCCTTGAAATATGTGTATTGTGGGCATAAAAGGACATATCCTGATCAAAGATCACTCCCAGATTCCTTCCAGTGGAGCTGGAGGCCGAGGTGATGCCATCCCGATCATTAGTTATATCATTAGATAATGTGTTTCTAAGGTGTTTAGGGCCGAGCTGATTGATTTGATTGATAAATAGAATTGGGTATCATCTGCATAACAATGAACATTGATAGAATCTACTTGTTGACAGAATATATAATATTATATTGTCCAGAATCCTTTTTTGTATTGTATAATGCGTACACAAAGGTCAGTTCAAAACATGTGCGTTTCCTTCTCACCTGTGTGCAGGAGTGTGGAGTTACCTGCAGGGGACCCTGCTGCGACGTTACGCTGAAGAAAACAACGGCATCAACGTTCTGACTGGACCGATATTTGACTACAACTATGATGGCCTCCGTGACACCACAGAGAAGATAAAAGAGTAAGTAAGAAATTCTGTAAACTAGCAGATGAAAAATGCTTAGTGCAAGGTCTATTTACCTTTTTCCAGCCACATCTTCATCTGTGGATCGAGTGTGTTCAGGTAGAGCAGGTATACAGGTAAGGTGAAAGGAGAAAGTCTTCAGATCAACACAGTTAACAGAGAAATATCGAAAGTTACTTCAGGAGTATTTTAAACAAGATATTTGAAAGTATGTTAAGCTCACTGCAAAAATGTTAAAATGTGCTTATAATATAAAAGAAATACTAAGTAGATTTATTTTATGTTTAAGTACTTATGAGCTCAGGTTAAAGCTAAAGGCGTCAGTGAAACGGTGTCCTAGATCTCACTGAAACAGATTATAGGAGTCTTCAGAAGAAAAACAAGCAAACAAACAAAAAAATGACACAAAGCAAAGTTACGAATAAAGAAAACACATCAAATGAAACACAAGTACCGATGTCACCCTTATTTCATTAAACTGTTTGTACTAAAAATCATCACGACAAATGTTTCTGTAATTTTGATTGTTTCTTCATAATGTTTCAGTTTTGTTGCAAATCTGATATTTCCTTTTACAAAATTAAAACAAACAAGCAAAAACAAGCTAATTGGCAACAACCAACGGTGACTTTAACCGGTTCCTCCGTGCAGGTCTGCGACCGACGCTCCACCCGTTCCCACACATTTCTACACGGTGGTGACAAGCTGCCAGGAGCTGAATCAGACGGTGGAGGAGTGTGACGGCGCGCTGAAGGTCTTTTCCTTCCTGCTTCCTCACAGACCGGATAATAGTGAGATCTGCAATGTGAGTCCAAACAGGCCCAACAGGGGGCAGCGTTGTCTCAGCAGCTGCATGGATACAGTTCAGATGAGGCTCCTCTGTAGTATGAGTAGAGGAGGAAGGAGGTGGTGCTTTAGTTTGACCTCCACACTGACTCCTATCTATGGTGACATTGAGGGGTTTCCCCTCTTAAACTGTGGATCAGTTTTGTTGCTTTATTTTGCCTGTTCAGTAAATATCCTTATTTCCTTATCCTTATATTTCCTTATCCTTATCCTACATTAACGCTCCTCTTTTAGGTACATTCATGACTTTTACAGATAATCCTGATAATTGGACAAACTCAGAGGTAGGATGAGTCAGTCAGGAGTCATGTTGCTGTAATCGTCCTCCTGTTCATACTGACCATTAGAAGATGCCTTCATAATACACTTACAATGGAAGTGACGGGTGCAGAATTCACAATGACTCACAATGATTCACATGTTTGTTTTTGACATTTTTGCCGATTTTGTGGAGGATTGACAACAACAAGCTGGACTTTGACAAGAATGAACAAACAGTTAAAAATAAGATAAACTTTAAAATTCAAAATAGTTTTCAGCCCTAATATTAGTAATGAGACTATTTAAGGACAGCAGCAGGTGAACTCTTTTATCATTTTGGGATCAAGTTCAGTTTAGTTGTGTAACATATAAGAAGGTCAGCATGTGGGTGTAGGAATACTTTAGGAACAACCATTTTCATCAACCATCACAATCAGCCTCAAGAATCAGTCCACATGACAAAGGTCGAGTGACTCAGCTGCATTTCAAACAGTGCCGTGACATTTCCTCCTTGTCTTGTAGATTATAATTTGCATCTTGTCACCTGCTATGCTTCAGGGATTTCTTTTGACAGTGACAGTGATCTTTGTTAATGACATGTGTTCAAGCAGAAACAGAAAGAAACACTCACAAGCTGCAGTGTAAATACAAAATGTGACTCCAGTTAACTCCAAAACTGCCTTATCAAGCTTGCCTGGTAATCTCAGCCAAAGGTGTAAGGCTCAGTCTGGGAAAATCATGCAGACTCTGTAATAAAATGAAAAAGAAAAAAAGATCCATATTTACACACAAGAGTGACGTCTGTATTTAAGTAGTTTTCAGCCCAAAATATAAGTGAAGTTTAACAATAACAAATATTAATTCCAAAGCTGCAGTTTTAACACTGATGAGGTTCAACTTGGAGCGTCGCTAGGAAATAGGATGCTAAATGTAAATATATGGCTTCCTTTGCACCCAACAATAACATTATGGAGCTCATTGCAGATAAATAGCCAGATATTATTCCAGATAAATAATAGCTCAAAGCAGAGTGAAAAGTGAACTTCCATGAATCACAACTGAAACCGAGTGTGTCAAATCAACTCATAGCTTGTTTCTGTAGCTTCTGCAGGTTTAAACATATAGAAAAATACATTAATTTTTCAAAAGAAAAAAGTAATAAAAGTGCTATAAATGGAAAATTAACTGGATCATTTAAAACATAATGAAAACTACATAAACCTACTTAGTTTCTTCTTATAGCTCTACTTTCTTACCACTTTTAATGGAAATTGATGGATGTGTAAAATCAAAAAATAGAAAAGAGGAAGCGTCCCGTCTTGTGTTAAACAAACTTCCCCAAGATCTCAGTTAAACTAGATGCTGACCTTTCCTCTCTGACTGCTGTCACTTCATGTCTTTGACCTTGTGACTGTGTATTGCCAGTAAAGACATTATGCTCTTACTTCTGTCATTAATCATTGTCTAGTCATAAGGCACATTAAGTATTAGTCATTAGTCAGTTAAAGATGACATATCATCAATGTGGGGTTTGTGCATCACTCTCTCCATAAAACCGTTAACCAGGAGTGTTCATATTTCCCAGGCACTAAAAGTATAATTAAAACTACCATTTCTTTCCACGGTAATATTTAGGGTTTGTGGGCCATAGATAATAAAAAACTATATAATAGAACTGTGATCAAACTGTCTCTCCTTCTCTTCTCATCACACATTTCACTGTGTCCAATACTTTATGGCCAAATACATGCAGCATTGATGAGATTCCCATCAGCCTTCATGTCTACGTTCCTGTCTGTGTCTCTGCAGAGTGCCGAGGAGGAGTCGCAGTGGGTGGAAGACCTGCTGAAGCTCCATACGGCCCGAGTCCGAGACGTGGAGATCCTGACTGGACTGGACCTCTATCGATCCACCAATCTCACCTACACCAGCACCCTGAGCCTCAAAACGTACCTGCACACCTTCGAGAGTGACGACTAAACGCACAGAGAGACAGACACATACATACAGGATGCCGACCCTGCATTGTCTCTGCATCCTGAAGGAACTGCCTGAGAATTGTTTGGAGAAGGGAACATATTTTTTGAAAAATTGAAAAGATTAAAAGAATGGTTTGGCAAGTAGTAGTTTGGAAGATTACAGCAGGAATATCCAATTTTATATCCACGAAATCTGAAAGAATAAGCTAGCACAGGAATGATGCAGGATGGGGGACTTTTCCAACAGCTGCAACATTACATTTCATAAATACAGTATTTACATCTTCATGTGCACGTATATGATCTTACCAGTGTTTTAGCTATTTAACGATAAATGGTGTGTACTTTATATTCCTAATGTTCGTCCATCGCATGCTGTAGAATTGAACATTTTTAAATTTGTCTTTTCTTAATTATATAACTCAATTAGTAGACTCTTACTTTTATCGTGTAACTGATCACTGATGAGGACTTTTCATAGCGATCTGTGCTCAAGATAACCTTGCAATTACATTTTCAAGCTGTACAGAAACAAATAGAAGCTAATGGCTCCCTAAAAATACATGAAACAACCTCAAAGTCTACAGAACGGCTTCCAGTAACATCAAGTATTTATCATTTGGCTTAGTTTAGCCTAATGGTTGAACAGCTGTCTATACACAAGGAGGAAAAGCACTGATTATAATAAACCTAATTTTTAAGATAATGACTGTAGTGGAAAATAAGACTAGTATTACCTGCTCAGTGTAATTTCCCCTGAAAACAACCAGATTAACCATTAAAATACACCAATGAAAAACACACAAAACACACACACACGTCCCAGCTGATTGTCTAGGTGTATATTTTTATACAATTTATCATATTTATTACGGAGCAGATTAATTATAAGAGCACCTAGTGTAACAGTATGAATCCAGAGCAGCATGAAATGAACCACTGATCCTGCCTGTTGTTTTAAATCTCTACTTTAAATTCTACTATTTAGTCGCATCATTTCAACCATTTACAGCATTTAGAAGTGAAGCTGATGCTTATAACTCTTAAAGCAAAAACACTGCAGTAGATCTGCAACACATTTAATGATTATAATGAACATTTATATTAATAAAGTTTTACTTTCACTTTCACGGCAATCCTGCAGAATCTTTGGTTCTCTGTGTCCCCAGTAAAAAAAAACGATTAATTCCCTTCAAGTCATCTTCCTGCATTCATCTTATAGCAGCAGTCAGAAACTGTTTTTACACGGATGTGTGAAGATAACCAGGCTGTAGATGAAGCCGTGTTTATTCCTGTAGTCTTTCAAATAAAAGCTGTAGAGGACTGTAAAACGTTGAATGACTGGGATCGACTTCTTCAAATGTTTGAACAGTTTAATTATTATATCTATATGTACGTCTACACAACAGTATCTGAGCTCTAACTGAGTTTCTATGTGTTAATTAGTTATTTCAAGCTCACTAGAGCACCAATGCAGTCAGTCAGTCTGATTTTAAAACACCACGTGGCTTTGTAGGAAGATTAATAACCCCGTATAACATCTACACATGTGTTTAATAACAGATTCACTTTTCTATGGTGAGTTGAGTCAGAACTTCAGTTGTTTTCTTCAGGAGAAGATTTCCTGTTAAGCTTTTCCACATTTAGATTTAAAACATGGAAAACATGCTTCCTGGAAATCTGTATTCATTCAGATTCAGGCTAATGTATGAAATTATTCATTAGTTTCCAAGTAAGCGCTGGCAAAATCTGCTCTATGAATGAACGTCATACAGCTTGTAGGCAGGCAGAAAGACAAAAACCCTGAAACCATTACACCGTCACAAGATGCCAAACCGCTGACATTCAACCAGGAACCACAACTACAGTCTTTATTTAACCCTGTGAACTCAGTTTCTTGTTCTTCTTCTGCCTCGAGGTTTGGCTTGTCGAGATCATCTCGAACCAGTCTGACCTCTTCTGTCAGAAAAGGTTTCACCACCAGAAGAGTTGAAATCACAGCAGATTATGAAATACTTAAACCACGTTCAAAATCAGTAAAATCACCTTCCTCTTAAGTTACCGCCACGTGATTGGCTGATTAGATATTTGCATTAACGAGCTGTTGAACAGCCAGGTGTACCTGGTGAGTTTATAACAATAAAGATACAGTAAAGTTCAATGAACTAAAATATAATTCAGTTATTCACATATAAAAACGTGTGTATTTCAGTGTGTTGCATGTCTTAAGTTAATAATTACACACACCTCGCTACCTGTTCACCAGGTGAGTTAAAAGGGTTATCATACGCGGTTTGCTGGACTGAATACACAGAAACGTGAGTTTATGTCAGTATTCTGACAATCAGTGACTTGTTTATTGCTTGCAGCTGGTCCAGAGGTCACAGATATATATCTCATCTTCAAGAAGAAGAGGAATGTGTCTCTGTGTGTCTGTGATCCGACGGCTGCAGTCATGGTTTGGGTGAAGGAGCCTCAGAAAAAGAAGAAGAAGATCATTGTGAGTATTGACTTTGAGAGGATGCACAGTCATCTGCTAGAAGCACATACAGGTGGAGGTGTTTGATTGACTGCAACATGTGATATAACATCATGTGTGTTGTTTTTAATTACCCAGTAAGGCTTACACATGAATATTTGATATTTCTAGTGAAACTCATCAGAGCTGCACACAAACAGAAGCACGTGTCATCGCACAAACAGCTCAGTATGAATGAGTTGTGTTGATGTTTTTGTTTATTGGTCTATTGAGAAAATGTTGATCATTGTGTTTTTGGCTAAATAAATATCTCACAAATCAAAAATCATCTCATGTTAAAACTGCAGGAAAATACAAGAGAAGGGACGAGACACAGAACAACACGAAAAGAAATACAGAAATGTATGTGTTTATCTTTTTGTCTAATGTGTGTGTGTGTGTGTGTGTGTGTGTGTGTGTGTGTGTGTGTGTGTGTGTCACACAGATTGGCGTCTTGGCTGTATCAGCTGTGACACTAATCCTCGGTCTTGGACTCGGGCTTGGATTGGATTTGCAGAAATGTCGAAACAAAGGTTCTGTCAGAAACACACTTGTGTATATTTTACTGTCATTTCCTCTCTCAGACTCAGAGTTACGACACTCTGAACTCCAACTTAACTTAACTTCCTGTTTGTTTGTCACTTCGTGTAATGGCTGATTAGTCATTTGTTTTGTGTAGTGAGTCTCAGAGATGCTGCAGCGCTCAAATAATTTCTGAATGACTCAGCAGCTGATTGGACTCTTCAGAGGAAGCTTGTCAGGACCTGTCAGAGTAACGTTCAGCATGAATTTATCAGATCACATTTTAGGAAGTCATCTAGTGAGAGCGGGTGATTTTCACTCACACATGATCTGCTTTGTCTGAAACTGAGTTGTTTACAAATGCTTTGTCATTTTAAGTCACACCATCGTGATTCACAGCAAAACATCACATGGAAATATGAACTTAAACTTAATGTAACAAGTCTGCGTTGTAACATTAGCAGAGTAAAGTTATAATATTACAGTTATAATGCAGTATTTCAATGTCCTGAGCCGCTAACATTCATATATTCTATATATATTCTATATATATTATATGATATATTTCACTGATCCTCCAGATGTTTGTAGCGACGGCGTCTCGTCCTCCTTCCTCGCCGTGTCTGCCTCCTCTAACACATTTAGCCGAGCTCAGCTGAAACACACCGACCGCGACACACAAACTACCGGCTAACGATAAATACGGTGAAAGTGTTTTCAGGACTAGCGACCAATCAGAGGTCACTAAGATGAACGTGTCGCATGTCGTCGTTCACCTGTTGAGCTTTCTGAGATAATTGGTGGACGTTCTGGGGAACACCTGCTCTGATTAGATTAGACAGCATACCGTATTTTTCGGACTATAAGGCGCATCTAAAATCAAAAATTCTCAAAAAATAGATTAAGACATATAAATACATATAATACTAACTGTTATATCTATAGACATATTAGATAGTATTAGATTGCTAATAATGTATGATTTATGAGTATAATGTGTTAAGCTATCTTTAAAGTGTGATGTTAGAATATGTGTGTTAGCATCGCCGCTAGCTCCTATTAGCATACTTGGGTAACTCCGTTAGCTTTCCAGGCTAGCACTGGTTTAGGGATGATAATGTTTCAGGTTTATGACCTGTATGATAAACACGAGTTATTGATTATAGGTGGTTTTATTATTCATGTGAACAATAATGACGAAAGCATTTATCTCATTACTGACCTAAAGCCACTGCTGCCTCCACCTTGTTCTGGCCTCGACTTATTTAACTTTCCACTTTAATTGAACCATTATTTAATAACCTTTGAACCTCAACGAGTGGACAACACGCCTTTAGACATAAATGTCTTCACTACATGTCTCCATCAGCATTAAATTCAATGCTTTGTGTCAATATAACAGAGGACTCTTCTTCTAACTTTAGTTTTAATTAAACGAGATTATGAAACGGCACCGATTTATCCTCTAACACAGGAAGCTGCTGTAACCAAACCTCTTGGCTAAATAAAACTGACTTCAGGTAAAGTTTTAATATTATTAGAAAGAAGTTATAATATGAGAACAAAGTTGTGTCTTGTCTCGTTCTGGTTTAGTCGTGCCCCAAACATCGTGCAGGAATCGTTGCAGCGAGCCGTACGACAACGAGATCCCCGGCTGCAGGTGTGATGACAACTGCAGAGCCAGCAACAGCTGTTGCTACGACTACCAAGACATCTGCACCGTGCCGAGTGAGTCTCAGTCTTCAGTCTCACTTCTTTCATTTCTCTGTGATAGCTGGAAAGTTTACTGAAAACATTTTAAAGTCTTCTTGTTCCTACAGTTGAATGTTCGAGCTTCAAGATCATTGAACTTTTTTGTTAAACATATCAGACACAATTTCTTAGTATTTTATATACATCATATGAATGAATCCATCTGTGTCTTTGCACTTAACTTGAATGTGATGTTGATGTCCTGCAGCTCAGCTGTGGGAGTGCACGAACCTGCGCTGTGGAGAGAAGAGGCTGACCGAGAGCAAATGTCACTGCTCTGATGACTGTCTGTCTGCAGGAGACTGCTGCACCAACTACCAACATGTCTGCCACGGTCAGAGCGAGGAGGGGACTCACCTCACATCAGACCCATCTTTATTATATGCTTCTGACCTCACATCAAACCCATCTTTATTATATGCTTCTCACCTCACATCAGACCCATCTTTATTATATGCTTTATTTCAACTCAGAGGTGCATTAAGACCTCATTTACAGTGTCCAGGATCCAAAGCATCAAGAGACAAAAAGCAGAATTAGAAAAATATAGAAACAGTTATAATTTAAACCAAATGAATCAACTAAAATGAAAACAGCTGAATATAAAATGTGATGAAATCAGAAAAACTGCATTTTAAAGATCAGTAAAAGCAGCATCTGCAACATAATAATAAAAAATAAATAAATACAGCAACGAGGGGACGTAAAGGGTTAAAACAACAACAAATAAAGAAAACTCAGTGTCTGTCACACCTTACAGGTGGGTGGGTGGGTGGAGGCTCCCAACAGCTCATAATAAACAAACAGCATCTAAGAGTCTAATGTCATCATAATCCAGGGATGATTAAGGTCATCTTCTACAGTATTATGTACTATTAAAGGTAATTTGTAGTAGATTATGTATTATTAGAGTACTTTGTTACATGTGAACATGTTACATAACCTTCTGTGTTTCCTCAGGGGACAAAGAGTGGGTGGAGGACACATGTGAGGACCTGTCAGGCGCCACATGCCCAGCAGGGTAAGTATACAGGCCAAACCTGTAATACAGTATGTAGAAGCTTTATGGGATCAGTTTAATGTTCACTAACTCATTAATTAATTTGTCTTAATATGTTTCTGTTCCTGATTGGATCTGGTTCCCTCTGGTTCCCTCCGGTTCCCTCTGGTTCCCTCTCAGCTTCAAGCAGCAGCCTTTGCTCCTGGTGTCTTTGGACGGACTGAGGGCCGAGTACCTGCGGACGTGGAGCACACTCCTCCCTGTTCTGGACAAACTCAGTTAGTGTCTTTGTTTCTGATGCTGATGTTTTCATGAGTCATTTTCAGTGATTTATTTCTTCAAGTTTCATTCACTGATGAATAAGTTTGACTAACAACGTATAAATCAGCATGCAGATGAATGTTTCAACAGTTTCAACAGTTTTTCTTCCCTCCTTTATGTCACAGAGACATGTGGAACATCATCTGCATACATGCAGGCTGCATTTCCCAGCAAGACGTTCCCCAATCACTACACCATCGTTACGGTAACGATACAAACAAACAAAGGGGACCACACGGCAGGATCAGCTTTCAGATGAAGCAACAGAGGGCAGACAGTAAACTCTCCTCTCCTCTCCTCTCCTCTCCTCTCCTCTCCTCTCCTCTCCTCTCCTCTCCTCTCCTCTCCTCTCCTCTCCTCTCCTCTCCTCTCCTCTCCTCTCCTCTCCTCTCCTCTCCTCTCCTCTCCTCTCCTCTCCTCTCCTCTCCTCCTCTCAGGGTCTCTACCCAGAGTCCAATGGTTTGATTGACAACAACATGTATGATCCGGTGTTTAATGCCAGCTTCAGTCTGTCCAATTCAGAGAAAGACAACCCTGACTGGTACCTGGGACAGCCTGTAAGTCTCATCAGGTTTGATTTACTTACTTACTACTGAGCTGAAACAAGAATCATTTGATCTCTTGTCTTTGTTTGTAGATTTGGCACACAGCAAAGTACCAGGGGCTGAAATCTGGGACTTTCTTTTGGCCAGGATCAGATGTCAAAATCAACGACAGCTTCCCCGACATCTTCCAGCTTTATAACGGGTAAAATACTGTATGACGGGAGATATCGAAGGTTTTAAATATCATTAATATCAAGTATAAACATTCTGGACCAATAACCCATCCCTGGGGTACTCCACAGGTGACACCGTGTCATTAATTTGCACCCTATTTTTCATAGTAGATAAAACTTTTCAACCTATTAAATATTATCAATTATATTACATTAAAAAAATGCAACACCACCAGTTTTATTTGTCCGATTTACACTAAAATGTTTAAATATAAAATCAGCTCCCTTTTAATTTGTTAACCAAGTCTCACTTATAACAAATAAAAAGTCTTTTATTTTGTATAGAAGCTTCTGCTATTAATATGTATGGTTGAAAAATGCTCCAAATGAAGTTTATTAAAGTGATTTAATACTAATTGATTTATATATTTATATAATATAATATATCAACATTTCAACATTGATTTCTTTCTTTACGCTTCAGTTACAGCGACGCAGTAACAAAGTAGAAGCTGTCTGATCGCATTGATTGAACTTTAGATGTGTCATAAACCAAATCAACGTTCAGATAATACTCTGAATGTCAAACTGCTTTTCCTCAGGTAACATTTTATAGTTTGGTTTAATGTTTGCTCAACGTATCATAAAATGTATTGATAAATGAATGGTTGAAAATGCTGACTCGTTGCATATTAAGTACCGTACGTCTGGTGAGGAGCAGTTTCCGTCACGTACGCGTCCTGGCTTCCTTTCTTCACAAACAGGGACCACACAGCCCGCAGCTACCTCCATGTTTACATCCCCAAAACATTATGGGAACTGCAGTTCCAAAACAAAGAGCATAATTATCTCCTAAATCAACAAAGACAAGGAACAGATGATAATTATAATGATAAAATGATAAAAATAAAGTGACAAACCCAGTTATGTTAACATTTGTCATTTCCTCTCAGTAAAGTACCGTTTGAAGAAAGAGTTTTCACTGTGCTGAAGTGGCTGCAGATGCCAGACGATGAAAGGTTAGTTCAGCAAACTCAGCACGTTATTTCTTACATATGATGCATAACAATAATCCTCTGAGGCCGTGCGGGTCGACCCTTCAGAGTAAAAGTCTCCTTGTCTTCAGACCAGATTTCTACACGTTGTACCTGGAGGAGCCTGATAAATCTGGACACAGCTTTGGTCCTGTCAGCGGGGGGGTGAGTTCGGATCAAACTGATTCAGTGATTCACTCAATTAATTTATTTACACTGCATGAATACAAGACAGTGAAGAGCCCCATAAAATACCGTATTTTTCAGGCTATAAAGCGCAACGGATTATAAGGAGCAATAAGATTAACTTTATTCAACTAATTTATAATAACTCTCAGTTGTAGGTTAACACAAAAATACAAGTTTAAGTGGTTTTGAGGTTAGTAAACACGACCAAAGGTCATATATAAGGCGCACTATTGATGTTTGAGAAAATTTAATGATTTTAGATGCACCTTATAGTCCCAAAAATACGGTAATGAAATCACACCACATCCAGACCTGTAGTTTTATTCTGGAGCTCTACTGGAATATATTTACATGATTTACAGTTTACAAAACTCCTTATTTATCTTAAACGGACCCTTTATGCATCTCCCCAGTTCATCCTCTGAAACAGGCAGGAAACCAGAAAAGGCTTAATATTCATCAACTAGTTTTCCATGTTGTTGATCTTTATTTTGCATAGATTATCTGGATCATTTGCACCAGGTATGAAGAAGTGTTATCTGGTTATCTGAATGCTATGCTGCTCGTCTCTCACACACGAAGCGCTCGTGTTTTGTTTTTGCAGCTGCAGAGATGCAGCTTCATGTGCCATCATGTGTGTTCAGGTTCGAAGTGTGTTGCACTCAAACACTCTGCAGTGGTTTATATTATATATTATGTGTGTGTTTTCTCCAGGTGATTGAAGCACTGCAGGGTGTCGATAAGATTATAGGTCAGCTCATGAATGGCCTCAAGCAGATCGGCCTGCACCGCTGCCTCAACATCATCATCGTGGCTGATCATGGTAACAAACAACAGCTGCATGACTTATTCATTTTATTCTCATGAAGTCATATCGACAAGACGATGAAAAAAACCTCCAGTGTGAGCATAACATACAAGGATTTATTAAAATAATATGCCGTTGCAGGTATGGAGGACACAAGCTGCGACAGGAAGGAGGTGCTGCAGGAGCTGGTGGGCGACATCAGCAACTACTTTGTCACTGAAGGAGCGTTCGGACGCATCAGAGCTAAAACCAAAGACACCGTTTGTGAGTAAATATTTATTCATGCAGACTGAGAAATCTGATGAATATGTCACTGATGCTTATTGAGGCATTTATACACACATATATATACAGTTAGTTGGTTTAGTCCAGTGGTTCTCAAACTAGGGGTCTGGCCCCTCAAAAGGGTCACAAGATAAATCTATTAATCATTGATTGTTTTGGTTGAGCACACACAGCGGTTTTCTCACATGGAGATGATTAACGGGAAAGAGGAAAACACAGAGTAGATGATGGATGTGCAGTAGAAAGTACCTCAAAACTGTACTACTGATATTAGTTAGAAGTAGTAATAATGATATAATCACTGTGTTTTTCTCTGTCAACAGTGGATGCAGCTGGACTTGTTGCTAACATGACTGTAAGTATTTCAGCTTCTCACTAAATCTTTAAATGAATGAGTTGAAGTGAAATCTTCGTCTGTGTTTTGGTGATTTTAGTGTAAGAAGCCAGACCAAAAGATCACGCCGTACCTGAAGGCCAACCTGCCCAAACGCCTCCACTTTGCCAACAGCCGTCGCATCGAAGACGTCAACGTCCTGGTTGACCCACAATGGCTGTTTGAGAGGTACCCATCATGCATCTGTGCTTCACGTGTCCTCCAGTTTCAGTTTGATGAGCAAAAACAAATAAAAAGTCATAGTCTGCATAAGAGGAAATCCCCGGTCATCACACATCCTTCCTTTATCTTGGCACAGAATCAGAGTGAATGTTTTCTGTGTGCAGATATCCAGGATCTCTCACATTTTGCTCTGGAGGGACACACGGCTACGACAACGATGTTGAAAGCATGCATGTGAGCATGATGTTGTATTTGTCATCAGTCAGCAATAAACACACAATAAAACGCAAATGTGACTCATGTATTTCCCTGATGTGCTTACAATCACATATTTGTTTCATTGTTCACGTTTTCTCTCAGGCCATGTTTCTCAGTTATGGACCCAAATTTCAGTACAAAACAGAGATTGAACCCTTCTCCAACACCGAGCTGTACAACCTCATGTGTGGTAAGGAAAATGTGATGATAACTTTTGGCTTGAGTCACTGCAGTGTTGTAAACAGTCATTACTCCATGCAGATGTGCTGCAGATTTCTCCTGCTGAAAACAACGGGACCCACGGCAGCATGAATCACGTCTTGAGGCAGCCCTACTACACACCGACGTTCCCGCTAGAGCAGAGCGGCCCTGCTCAGTGTCTACTTGTCAGCCTCGAGCCTGCAGATGACCTGGGATGCTCTTGTCCCGCCCTGGTGAGTATCATCACATTAACATCTCATGATGTTGTGATGAATGTCACGTGAACTTGTTCTACCTTGTTTGGAGGCTTTTGGAACCAAGAGAAAATCCCTCATGCAGTGCCTCCATAAAGATAAGGGTCCTACTCCGTTGTGTTCATACAGTGGATATAAAGATATGTGGGTTTAGTAGAAACGTTATGATAAAAATATGTCTGTCTCACACTTATAAATCAGATGTGTCTGGTCCTCGATGGCTGGCTGAGTCACCTTCAAAATAGTAGAGACAGAGATGGACAGCATAGAGATAAAAGATAAAAAAGAAAAGAGAGAAACTGATGAGCTGGAGAAGTTAAAGAGACGCAGCGGGACGGTTACTAAACTTCATTTATCATTTGGTTTATTAAACCTCAGTAGGTTTATTAATATATAATGTAAACCCCTTCATCGATTTATTATCTGATACTTTACAAGAAGAAAGTCGGAAAGAAACACCTTGATATCATAATATTTAAATTAATTAAATTAATAAAACTTAAATTGACGTACAAATAACAACATATCTGTGTTTCTTTATGCCAAAACCTCCAGACAAGCGTATGATGTCATATTGTATCACAATTCATTCTGTAAATATGTATAAATATATATAAATATGTATAAATATATATAAATATGTAAATAAATACATCCTAAAAATAAAAGTCAACTTCCTTTAATTTCCATCTTCTCTCTTCAGACTGGAAACGCCACCAACAGCCGCCTGAATCTGACGACAGAAGAAGGTTAAAATTGAATCAATACAACAAACATGTTTCCTCGTTTGTACCTTCGGCGTCTCAAAGATCTCTAAGAGATTTGTGTTTTCCAGGACTGTAAAAATTCAACTGCACTTTTCCTCTTTCAGAATCTGCTGCAGAGAGGAAGCACATGCTGTTCGGTCGCCCCCAGATGCTGCAGCCTGGACAGACTTACTGTGTCCTCCACCAGGAGGGATTCATCGCCGGCTACAGCCACACAGCCTTCATGCCTCTGTGGAGCTCCTTTACCATTGACAAGCCGGTAAGGATGAATACCACCTGAGGTGTTTGGCTCCATCACTGTGGGCGGATAAGAATACAATAAAGATAAGATAAGCAACTCTGCGCCACAACCATCGCATTTATTGTCTGATACGTTTGGCTGCACTTCCATCCATCACATAGTTTATCAGTGTACCTTCTTGTTTCCATAGTACAACAACAACATTCATGTATTATCAGCGTACTGCTTCCTGTGTGTGAATCATGGGTTGATTTTAACTCTCTGTTTCTACCTCTAGTTGGATCTGGATCCGTTACCACCAGTGAAACCAGACTGTGTGCGGGCTGATGTCAGACTCTCAGCAGCTCAGAGTCCTACATGTTCCCAGTATGCTGCTGCTGCTGCTGACGTGACATACGCCTTCCTGTATCCACCCAGTAAGCATCACAACACAACACAAAACTCCACCTACACAGACTGAAATACAACCATAGTCATCGGGTATCATGTGTGTAGACGTGCAAACATGCAGTCATTCACACGAAGATCATTTGTTTTGTTTGCATTTACCATCTATCATCTATGCATTTATGGGTCTATCCATAATGAGAAATGGAGGCCTTATTTTACATCAGAAAGAAGTAAAACTCACCTGGATATGAACTATAGGTCATGCAGCCAAATATTTGATATCCTGAAACTGTTATGACTGACTAAACACGTAATAAACCTCTAAAACAGCATCAAGGAAAACTTCATATTGATAAGATACGACAGGTGCTTATCACAGCTCGCTCTGTATTTACTAAGTATAAAGATTAGACAGCGCAGCAATAAATACAGCACGGAGCATAATTTAATATCATTCACTGAGTTCCTCTTTACTTTATCAAGAACAACTTAAGATCAACAATGGTCCAGTTCTGTGGAAACCAACATTTGCCTTTCAGCGCCACTGTGCTGATACACATTTCCTGTGAAGCTCGGTGGAATTTCATTCTTTCCATTTGCAAGGTTTAACGTTCACGTTCGTATGACCCTGTTTGGTCTGATTGTTTTACATGCTCCACGCTGTCACTGGTTCCTGAGTCACAGCAAAAGTAAATGAAACACTGAAAGACACCACAAAGGTTCGCTTCATTAGAAATGGCCTCCGGTCTCTCTCTTAGTTTGGCTTCACATGAAACCAGTTGTGGGTTTTCATGGGAATCAACATTGCCTTGGTCCCTTATTTGTATTTATTTAACATGGCCGTGTTGCTGCAGGCGAAAGGCTGCTTTCCACACAGCGGCTTCGCTTCTTTATTGTTCTTGATAACCAAATTAGTTGCGGTGTGTTTACAGATCTAAATATGACGATGGAGCAGCAGTATGACGCTCTGCTGATGAGCAACGTGGTGCCAATGTACCCTGACTTTAAGAGTAAGTCTCTGCTTAATATCAACTCTAATATACAACACCAGTGGATGGTATGAAGATAAATTATGCTGAAATACTTTTCCCATCTTCCTTTTCATTTCATTCCTTCTTCTTTCTTTCATTTTCTCTCTCAGAGATCTGGGACTACTTCCACAGAGTCCTTCTACAGAAATATGCCTCTATTTACAACGGCATTAATGTGGTGACAGGCCCTGTTTTTGATTACAACTACGATGGCAAATACGACACCCCCGAGCAGATCCAGCAGTGAGTATCAGTACCTAGTGACGAGGATGATCACTAACACACTGGAATAAAACATTTTTATCCAGTTTTGATCTTCCAGGTCTGTGATGGATCAAGATGTAACTTGTATGCATCACTCTTGGCACAAAAACCTTGGAAAGCATGTTAACAAATGCTTTTCTTGTTGCTCGGCTACAGCAGCATTAAAATAAGAACAATAGTGAGCTGTTTGGAAACGGCTTGAATCAAGACATAAACAAGAAACAACAATGTTCAAGTACGTGGAAGCAGAAGAGTGGAGGCTGTTACAGCAGAAGAAGGGTGGAGGCTGTTGGGTTTCCACATAGATCTGGCCATGTGGTGTGTGTGTACATGTATACTGTATGTGTGTGTGTGTGGGACGATGACTTTTCATGAACTTTCTGTCTTTGTGCGACTCCAGGTTCGTGCCGGGTACCACCATCCCCATCCCCACACACTATTTTGCGGTGCTGACCAGCTGCAGGAACTCAACACAGACTGTGCGTGCCTGCGTCAGTGAGCTGCAGACTGTGTCCTTCTTGCTGCCTCACACACCGACCAACTCTGGAAACTGTAAAGTAAGAACCTGTTTCTGGAAAATGATGCTTTATTGACGTGTTTTATTCTTTGTTCTACGGGTGAACTCACACTGAGCCATTCAAGTTGCCATAAATCATTAGTTGGCCTCGGTTGCACTTTTTTTTTGGAAAGAATTGCTTTTGTCAGACTTTTATTTTTTGTCTTTTTTTGTTTTGTTTTGCATCAACAGAGTACAGAAGATGAATCTTACTGGGTGGAAGATCACATGTGGTTCCACCAATCACGAGTCAGAGATGTTGAGTGGATCACAGGATTGGACCTTTACCAAGGCAGCAATCGACCAATCCCTGAGCTACTGCAGTTGAAGACCCGCCCGACTGCTGCCATTCACAGAAAACAATAAAAAAAATATTTTCAAAATAAAACTTTAATATTTTAGGAATAAAGGTAATAACCAAAATTAATTTTCAATATTTGTCTTACATTGTTTTATCACTTTATCAACACTGGACTGACTGATTTATTGTTTAGGTTTGTTTAGCTGATTTAGGATCATGTTGATGTGCTGATTGGTTCATTAGTTCATTGGTTCATTGGTTCATTAGTTCATTAGTTCATTAGTTCATTGGTTCATTAGTTCATTGGTTCATTAGTTCATTGGTTCATTAGTTCATTGGTTCATTGGTTCATTGGTTCATTAGTTCATTAGTTCATTAGTTCATTGGTTCATTAGTTCATTGGTTCATTAGTTCATTGGTTCATTAGTTCATTGGTTCATTGGTTCATTAGTTCATTAGTTCATTGGTTCATTAGTTCATTAGTTTTGTGCAATCAAGTCAACTTTCTGAACTAAGCTACATACTATTTGTTTTTTGATTTACGGGTATTTTCATATGATGCAAAATTCTGTTATATTTTTTGAAATAAACGAATTCTGAAGATTTTGCATGAATGTTTATTATATTTTATTATTATATTATTATATTTTTATATTACTAAGTGAATGAAATGGTTTCGACTAGAAGATCTTGCAAAAATAATCCTGACGTATTCGGCTACATCTGCAGTGAATCGTTCCTGACAGGAATCATAAAACGATGGATAATATATTGGTTATATTGGCTCCGAAATGTTCAGTTATTGGGAAATCCTTCCAAATAAATCAATAAATACTGATGAGGTTCAGAGCAGCAGCCAGATGTTCACCACACTACAAATAACACAGTCAAACATTTCCCATCCAACCAGCTGTGGTAAATAATACACATATGTTCAGATTAATCAATAAAGTTAATAAATGAAGATCAAATAATACCATTAAATGCTGCGTATACACTGATTGATCAGTAATAACTATGTACTTATTATATGTTATATATATAAGTAACTCTGCCTGTTGTTTTGGACCTTTCAGGTTGTTTTAGTGTCAATCACAGTTTCTTCTGTCACATGACTTGTTCAGCAACAGCGCCCCCTCCTGATAGAAATGTGCAGGTTACACAGCAGCATTAAACAGAGTGAGTCCACTTTTCTACTCTGTGTTGTGATA
>CM072879.1:19702500-19922500 GCA_036937835.1 Pampus argenteus
TGAGGTCAGTTTTATCAGGGCCAATGAAGTTTTTTATACATAAAGAATAAATATAATTGTATTCATGTTGATGCCTGTGTGACACTCAAATAAAAATAATCTCAAATATATCAGTGGGAATAATTTTTATTTTAAAATCTCACTTACACATTCTTCACTATCGTTAATTCAAATAGTCTGTTTGGTACCAATAACTGAAACTTTGTTACCTTCATTAATAATAAATTAAGAAAACAGGTTTGCTCACAAACACAAGCACAATTATGTAATTTTGGGCTCATGATCTGACTCAAGGACAGGAAAATCCAACCCTGTCGTCATATAGAAAATAGATAAACAACTGAGCCGGCACCCAGTTTCAGTCTGAAGCTCTTCAATTCTTACAGATACAAAACTTTTCCTGGAAACATTAATAATCATTTCCAGATTCATGAAGAGCTGCACACAGAGCCAGTAGAAGCTGAGTAGAAGCTGAGTAGAGTCGTAGATTATATTTATAGAGCTGCAGTGTGCCAACTTCCTGAACGTCAGAAACAAATATAATAAAATAAGACTGATGAAGGTAAATTCCTATAAACAAGAAAAATACACCAGCAGCCTCCACTTATTATAATTCATAACAAACTATAATCTAGTTGTAAGATGATATAAGAACTGATGATTCATAATAATGAAAATATTGTTTCATTGTGGTTATGATCCAGCCAGCGAGACGCATCACTGACTCAAGTCTGTTTTATATTGTTAATGTTACAGTAAAAAGTTAAATTCCCTGAATGATGAATCTGTAATAACAACTTCATATTAGTAATATAAACATGTAAATCTGAAAGTGAACAAATCCCCTGTAATCTTATCTGGGTGAACACACACACACACACACACACACACACACACACACACACACTAAGAAGTTCCTGGTTTTCTGTGAATGCCATTTCAGAGAAATCCAGGAACTTCTTGGTATCAGCTGATGTTATTGTAGGTTCGTCTCTGGAAACGACTCCCATCATCAACCATCATGTTAAATGTGTTTTAACTGGTGAAGTCACGTATGTGTAACTCTGTGTCAGCAAATAGAAAACACATGATGGAGTTAAAAACAAAGACGAGGTTTGGAAGGTGGCCTTGTTTTAGGAATCAGGAGGAATCAGCAGCTTCCTTCTTCTGTGTAAAGAGGTGCGTTTGATTTATGACAGCATACTTTACTAGATGCTGTATAGATGTAAAATGAAGCGAGGTTTAAAACGATCTAGCGAGAACACAACAGACGGAGGACAATGTTTGATTGGTTGGGCTGTTGTCACGGAAACGTAAGTTGGGAACATTACTAAGGTTTTTTCCTGCCTCATGTAGGGTGTTTCCATTTACTGATAAATCCATCAGACTTAACTTACTATGAACTGACTAAACAAAGTATGTCATCACATCACCTGCATTCAGCCTGTTTTTATAGGCGTGTTAAGATACTTCTAAACCATAATTAATTACTTGGTTCTGTTTCATATCCAGTCATCCAGTCATCCAGTCATCCAGTCATCCAGTCATCCAGCCATCCAGTCATCCAGTCATCCAGTCATCCAGTCATCCAGTCACATCTTGTCTGGATGCTGAAAAACAATAAGATTTACATTATTAAAAACAGTTAAAAAACAAAGTAAAATCCATTTAGTCTAATCAGAATTCAGACGTTAATCCATCATAGTGTTAATTAATTCACTGCCTGAGTGTGTGTGTGTGTGTGTGTGTGTATGTGTGTGTGTGTTTATACGTACTCGTGTGTATTGAGGGAAGTGTTTCCACTTTGAATCATTCTTGCAGATCCACCCTGTAATCTGCAAGCATTCATCATGCTGGTTGACATCATTCATTGTTTATGTCATAACTGGTCCAACCATCACAGCTGGTTGTTAAGCAATAATTAAGTCATAATCTTGAGGATTTTAATAAATGATTTGAATAAATATTGACAGTTTATTTGGATCTCTGATCAAGTTACCTCCAAAACTGACCTATGTCACTAAAGTGTTGCATTAAGGGACCGTCGTAAAATATGAACTATGTACAACTTTAGACTTTTATTTTCAAAATCATTTTTTAGTAATGATGCACATTTTAAGTGCATTAGTGTGTATGATAGCATGTAGATTAATAGCTGAAGTTGAACCAAGTCTCTGGCTGTAAACTGGCTGTTTCCTTGCTGCAGTTGTAATCAGCTGGAACGATAAATGATCTTCCATGATGTGTTTAATCAACTATAATCATATTGTTTGTATGAAGGTACGGACAGTTCCTGCTTCCAGCTTCACGTCGATCCAGTGACTGCTGCAGCCTGAAACCTTCTTCTGTGTGTAGGAACACAGTAATTACCTGGGAAAGCCCCCAGTTCCTGTAACTGACTCTACCTTCACTTTCATTCTGTGAATATGAAACTTTAAAATTACAGATGTTCATTTTTTGGGATTTAAAAGTTGAAAAACAGTCATTGACATAAATTGAGGATATCCAGAGTTAAATTCAGAGTTTCACACTTACAAATATTAGAAATTATTATTTAAATCCCAAATTTGTCAGAGATTTAAAATATGTCTGTGTGATTTTATCATTTTACGTCATGTAGCAGCCAAATTATGTTTTAAATATTTTACTCAAAGTAGTCGTCAGTCGTTTTTTCTTCTTATCCTGCTAACTGGCTGACGTGTGATTCATATGTATGGGTCCATTTTCTCATAATCTCTCTATAATCTCTAATAATCTAGTTTGTTGTGTGGGTTGACGGTGTGGCTGTGACACAGCGTCTGCCTCAGATTAAAGATATAGACCTGCAATACTCTCATGCATGATTTAGAAGATTATTAAGAGCCGTGTCTTCAGTGTTTGCTCAACATTTGCTGCTCTCACAGCTGCCTGATGAACAAGATGCTATTGTTCTGCTGAGCCGTGTATTTACAGCTAATAGAGCCTTTCCTCCGTGTCTGTGTAGTTAAATGCAAAGCGGCTGCAGAAACCTGACAGTCATTTCTTTTTCTATAACAATATAACAACAACATAAGAAGCTTTTCATATCATAGTGTTTGCCTGAGCTTATTTGCAATGCTGTCACTAGTTATAAAGGTCACACACAGTCCAGCAAGGTATTTTTAATCTTTTACTGTACTGCAGTCACTACTTAAGGCAGAACTATAGTATGCAAAGCTTCTCCGCTGTTGTTTCCTGGCATGTGTAATTATATTGTAACATATTTACATATATTTATCATCTTTATCTTGGATTTTCACCCTTTATTTTTCCTTTCCTTGACATTAATATGTGGACTGATATCACTCAGTCCAAACTTCCAGTCTTTCGTTAAAAAGGTTTTTCTTTGTGTCTCATGAAAATGACCTTTTCAAAGCCACTTTTGAGTCAGCGAAGTCTTTGCAGCGAACTTAAAACAACAACGTTGTAGTCAGCTTCCTTCACAGCCGCTGACATCCACTTCACCCAGAACGAGCTGCTGAGCTCAGATATAAGTGTACTTACAGTAATCAATGTGTGTATACGCAGCTACTGTCGAGGAACACATTACACAGTTTGGTTTTATTAAAGCCTGAAATATGTGGCCACATTTCCTCCCTAAACTCTCTCCACCCACATCTTAACGAAAACATGTGTCTTTCATCAGTGAGATATGAAATGAATTTCTTTGTAAATGTAAGTAAAAAATAAAGAATAAGTAAAAACGACTGTGAGGTTTAACAGCCAGCTGCAGAAGGAGAGCGTTCAGCACCTTGGACAGATCGAGTCCCTCCGACAGGATTTAAACTTCTTGTCCAAATCATCCAGTTCAAACTTTTAAATGAAAACTGTGACAACGCTTCCAGTTTTAAGTCATGTAAAAACAACACATTGGATTCCCAGAATCCAGATATGTTCTCTAAACCTCTATAGTGCCATCTACTGGACAAATCAAGTGTTGCAACAATCTGCTATTCAGCCAAATTTATCCTTAAAACTGAAGTGTATCTATTAGAAATGAATGAATAAAATGAACTGTGTATATTACATCTTTGATCAGCTGGGATGTTTTAACATTTGATTTGATGAGGACAATGAATATTAATTAGAATATGTACAAAAAATGTCTGTTTTATTCCTGGAAACTGTATTTTCTGGGTTGTTTTCAGGACACGTTTCTAAGCGTGTTTCATGCAGTAGTTCTGCAGTATTATATATTTTAGGTTAAGAATATCAACATTTGATTAAATTTTTTCTAATTGACATCTTTATAACTTTATTTATTTAGGATACAAGAACGCATGTTTGTGCTTCATGAAGCCCTATCAGCCTATAATCCTAATGATAAGTCACCTTTATAAAATATGCTGTTATTTGTGTTTCTATGGAAACAACAAACCTTTGTTTATACTTGTTTTATTTTTATCATTTGTACCTGAGGGCTAAAAGATGTACGCTAACTTCAATAGTAACTTATTAACTTTACACTGACACATATCTGTGGTCTAAAATTAAAATTAAAACGTATTAAACCGACAGGGAGCAAATATTTTTATTTTGGTGCATGTGTGTGTATTATGGCAGTGGTTCCCAACCTCAGGGTCGGGACCCCCACAAGGGTCGTGAGATGATAGGACGAGAAAGGATACAGGTAATAAATAATTGTCAAGCTTTCTTCTAGTTTTGCTTCATTCCTTGTGATTATTGTTTTTCACAGCAGGTCACCTGAACGGCCGCCAGGTGTCGCTGTCCTGCAGCTCTTCTCCGGTGGACTGCAGGTCACCTGAACGGCCGCCAGGTGTCGCTGTCCTGCAGCTCTTCTCCGGTGGGCTGCAGGTCACCTGAACGGCCGCCAGGTGTCGCTGTCCTGCAGCTCTTCTCCGGTGGGCTGCAGGTCACCTGAACGGCCGCCAGGTGTCGCTGTCCTGCAGCTCTTCCCCGGTGGGCTGCAGGACTGCAGGTCACCTGAACGGCCGCCAGGTGTCGCTGTCCTGCAGCTCTTCTCCGGTGGGCTGCAGGACTGACTGAGTGAACAAATGTTTGGATGAAACCTGCTTCACGTTGAAACGGCGCGTTTCCATCAATCCGTTTCCTGTCGTTTTAAACCGGTGTAAAGAACACGTAACGTGCGCGTGTGCGTGTGACGTCATCAGGCATGCGGACGGTAACGGTTAGTGGAGGTAAACAAGGTGTCGACAGGTAGCCACCGTTAGGAGGAAAGCGGGACAGCACCTTTTTTTTAACCGTATTTTGTCACTTCCTCCGGGGGAACGTCTCCACTCTGAGCCGCTGCTCGTCTCGTTGTTACCGGACAACTCTTCGCTGTTTACGTCGGTAGAAGAAATGTCGGAGGAAAAAACGGACATTCCCGCAGAGCTGCTCGGTAAGATAACGTTAACTAGTTAACTAACTAGTTAACTAGTTAACGGTGAGACGGTAACTTTAGTTGTGCTTTTACTTTGAAGTTCCTGTAGTTGTAATTAGCTGCTAAATCACAGCAGACGATGAAATAAGCAACAAAAAGTTGATTTAAACTCATCAATATGTGATTATATTGATTATAACAGGACATAGAGATGCATACAACCACCAGAACATCACCACACATTCTATGAAGCATATATCTATATATATATCTATATATATTATACAGATAAACCTTCATATACTCACTAATTCAACTGGATAAATATATAAAAGCCATCAACATTTTATTTCATATGTGTGTTTTTCAGCATATCAGGTCAGTAGTTGTTTTCATGCCCTGAGGGTTGGGCTGGATACCTGAGAGTTTGTCCTCTGCCACTTCCTCATGTGAAGCTTTGGGAAAGAGGCGTGTCCTGTGAAATTCCTTTGGATTGTGAGATATAATCTCCACAGACTGTCTGGAGGACTGAGTGTCAGAAAGTTAAAAAAAACCACCCAAAACAGCAGTAAATCACAGCCTAGAAACGAACGAGGCAGTGAGGCGGCTGGGTTGGTGAAATAATCACTGATGTTGAGTTAAAACTCTTCACATACTTTGATATCTATAATCTAAGAATAAGATGATAAAAAAAGGGCTTTAAAAGGTAAAAAAAATCAAAAGTAGACCCAGAAACAGGTGATGAGTGACGGCCCCGTGCTCGGTGGTCCAGTCTGATGAAGGAGATGATGATGATGCTGCACTTTAAAGACAGAAGAAGAAGAAGAGACTCACACAACATACACAACATACACAACATACAGCAAAGACATGAGTCATGTGACTTCTTCAGCCTTCAGACCAGAACTGCAGAATATACACAAATATGTCTCATTTTATTGATCATTGATTATTGAGTCATTGTTTAAGTAGTTGCAACCCCAGTCTGGATAAATCCACCAACTGAACACGTTCAATCAACAGTACAAAGATTTAGAAGTAGTGATGTTCAGTCACGTCTAGCTGATATCGGCTGATATCGTGTCAGTATCGGCCCCAGTAGTCGGCAGGGAAACTCCTGGTTTTGATGTGACTGTGTTGGACGGACAGAGGAGTCCATGTGTTTCTGATCAGCCTCCACGCTGCTGCTTCGTGCTGTAATGTTTTCATCCTCCTCATGACCTCATCACGTGAGGAGGAGGAGGAGGAGGAGGAGGAGGAGGAAGAGGAGGAGGAGGAAGGCACACTGTCATTAAGACAGGCCCACATACTCTTTTCCCTGTTTCCCCCTCTTCTTTCTCCTCCTTCCTCTCGTGCTCCCTCTCTCTCTCCGTCTGTTATTTAATCGTTCTTACTCCTTCACCCTCCCCCTCTTTCTCCATCTGTCCCTCGTTTTTTCCCACCGCTGCTAACGAAAACAGCAGAAGTTCAGCAGACCGCTTTCCCAACGTAAAAACGGAGCCAAATGAAAGTAGGAGGATCCACGTCTGCCTGTCCACAGTGATTCATGTTGTTGGTTAAAAAGGAAGGATGGCCTCTACAGTCACATGCTCCTCACACCACGTTTAGGTTGGAGCAGCCACAGCTGCATCCATCACGGCTTCTACCAAGCTGTGATTGTAAATGCAGCAGATGAACAGAAAACCTGCTACTATTATAATGTCAAGTTCATTTTACAGATTTAAAAGAAAAAATACCAAATATTTGATCTGAAGCTGCAGGACTAAACGTGACTATTTTACAGGGTGTTTATTAAATCTTGTAAAACTAGTGAATAACATCCAACATTTGAGGAACAGGAAGAAAAACATGTAGAAAAGCAGATAAATGTGTTGCTGTATGATTATTGTTTACATGTTGTTTTGTGTTCAGATCAAATATGATCTTCTGCATAATGCAGATCCAAACAGGACTTATTATTTATTATAAATACCATAAATTACAGTGACAGCTTTTTATATATGTATTTATACTTCTGTTGTAGAGTATTTCTGTCTAATTAATGTTTTTATTAAAGCTCTAAAAGCTCAACTAATTAGTAAAATGTTTTCATGCAATTATGAAAATAAAACCACTGATTTAGTCCAAACGTCCTCTTGTTGCTCCACATGTGGGATTTGTTGACAGCCTGAATCTTTCCAAACAACACGGTACACTGTGGATACTGCAGTAATGACTGATGACCACAGTAAACATCATTTCCATCTCAATGAAACCCTCGGCTAGTGGCGTGTTAGACGTCTTTTGTGTACCGAGTTGTAATGTGACCCCTCCAGCTGTTGATGCCGATAATTGCCAGGTGTCCTGTAACCTTGTTGTGTGTTGCAGAGAGCGTGCGGGAGGCGGTGGGCCGGAGGGTGAAGCTCACCCTGAGGCGCAGAGTCCAGCTGGAGGTCAAAGGTGACAAGGTGGAGAACAGAGTGCTAGTAAGTGACAGCTGGCTGTTTGTTTTCTGAATTTTTATTTATTGCCTCTCAAAGGTTCGTGTGTGCAATAAAATGTGATAAAAATGAGCCTCAATAAGGAAAGTATTTCCTTCTGATAATCGCTTTCAGGCTTTTGAAAGTTGCAGCAGTCATTACTGTTACAACATCTGGCACATTTCATCCAGGTTGCTGCTTTACAGATGCACACAAGAAATACAAAGAAAATGAATGTTTTAATATGATACACAGCAGTATTCTACCTGGCGTGTACCTGGCCAGTAGGCTGCGTTGGATCCACCTTTTTATCTGTAGTATTATTTTGTGACAACACCTTTGTTTGAATGTGGCCTTAAGCTAATAAAACACTCCTTGTGATTCTGAATAAGATTTTAGAAACGTGGAGATTCATTCAGAGAATAATGTTTGACGGTTTTTTCAGGTTAGAGCCTGAATGCACCGTTCACACAGTTAACGGGAGGTTTGGAACAACGTTGTGTTCAGGGACATTCGTCCACTGGCCTTTCTCTGTTTCTCTGTGGTCGTCAAATACTTTGAATGGCTGCGGTAGCTCGGTCTGAAAGGAGCTGCTGCTGTGAGTTATGATCATGTGATCATATGGTCTGACTGTCAGGCTTCCTCTGCAGCTCCACACATACAAACCTTTAAATAACAGACAATATGAGCTTGTGTCTACTATTAAACTAACATATATGTAGTTCACTTTCCTCAAAATGAGAAAATCTGATGGTTTGGTCAAATCTTTGCTTACAGTACAAACCTTTAATTAACAAGATCCACTCTCTCTTTAATTGGAAATTAAATTTGGAGAGAATAAATAATAATAATAACTAATAATAACTAAATGAATAATTCATGGAACCGGGAGCTTTTTTATTTGACTCATTTTAATTTTCTTCTTGGAAACTTTAAAACATTCATTTGGCTGCTTTGATATCAAACCCTGGTCTCAGGATCTCCTCACCCGCTAAAGGCCGCTAACAAACCTACGTCCATCTGACATTTTGAAGGGTATTTATCATGATGTCTCCTCCTGCATGTCACTGCAGCAGTATGAAGAGCCATCATCGTTGTTTCCACCCAGATCAGTGTCCTCAGTCTCCAGTTGACTGAAGCGTTTAGAGACTCGAACCTCGTCCTGTAGTTTCCTGTATTTGTCAAACCCTTCATCTGTTGGGAAATCATGGATGACATATTAACGTAATGAGTCCGAGCTGCTTGCTGTGTCCTGTTATACTTATTCTAATCTAGACTACAGAGTGGAAGAGGTGAGTGTTGCTGCAGCAGGTATCTGGTTTCATAGACGCAGGTATGTGAACTCGCCTCGGCTCGCTGTGAGTGTGAATATGAAAACGTCCTGAGACCTTCTGGTTACGTCTCACTTTACCTTCCTGCCTCCCACGTTTTCATTTCATTTTTTAAAATATATGTCTTTTCCTTTGACAACATACCACAGCTCTGCAGCTCCTGTTGGGACTTGACTAAAGCAGCTCACTCACAGCCACAGGGCACACACACACACACACACACACACACACACACACACACACACACACACATTCCTCAGTGTAGATCCTCAGATTAGAAACCCACACTATAAGTTCTTGAAATGAGGCAAAACGCAAATAAACACAGATTGTTTCCTGCATGAAAAAATAAACCAGCGGAGTTAGGATGAGGACGGATGATGCTGCATGTTGAAGTCAGTGATGCAGGTCTCACGTCTGCAACAGGTCCCCTTCCTTCATCCGTCCTTCTCCCCATCATGCTATCTGATTGGCTGTTCTCTGACCTTGAGCACATGTGACCTGGCGAGGCCTCGCTCTTGTGAATACCGCAGCTCTTTTAATCCCACTGGAGTGAAACCGCGACGGTATCGTCCATTTCAAACCACGACTCGATGAAAATACGTTACTAATTTGGTCTTCCAGAAACACCCTGGAGTTGGCTGAGCACGTAGCCGTGACTTCCTGTCAGAACACAGGTGCAACACGTGTTGAAAGATAATACATGTGATTATCAGTGAAAAAGCCTCTTGTGAGGCCTCTGTCAGCTTCAATAGACGAAAGCATCTCGCTGCTCATATCTGGACTGAAAATAAGTCCGTCTGTACAAAAGTTTGTGTGTAAAATATATTTAAGAAGCTGGCCATACGTCAAGATTCAGTGTTGTAATAAGCCGTGATTTAACTTCATTATGTGTCCTTATTTAAACAACATTAAACCTTAATATTTGTGTGTTTCTACATTTTGTTTGTATTTATTCAGTTTGTGGTCATTGAAATGCACGTTGTGTGTGTGTGTGTGTGTGTGTGTGTGTGTGTCCATCCTCAGGCTTTGGCATCACATCGAGCGTATCTGCTGACGGCACGCATCCCTTCCAAGGTTCGTATATCTGTGTGTGTGTGTGTGTTTACTGTCTCTCCTCTTCTTCATACTACTCATTCCCCTATTCTTCCTCCTCATCCTCCTCCTCATTGGTTTGCCTGGAGTTACCTTTTCTCTTTCTTCTGTTCGTTTCTGTCTTTCTGGTTGAGTCAATCAGCCATCGATGTTCATTTAAACATGTCACGTTACACCACCTGTAACCTCATAACGTTGTCTTTGGTGATTTAATAACACGATACTCGTTGATAGGGTCAACTCGTAGGTAGGGTCAACTCGTTGGTAGGGTCAACTCGTTGGTAGGGTCAACTCGTTTGTAGGGTCAACTCGTAGGTAGGGTCAACTCGTTGGTAGGGTCAACTCGTAGGTAGGGTCAACTCGTTTGTAGGGTCAACTCGTAGGTAGGGTCAACTCGTAGGTAGGGTCAACTCGTAGGTAGGGTCAACTCGTAGGTAGGGTCAACTCGTAGGTAGGGTCAACTCGTTTGTAGGGTCAACTCGTAGGTAGGGTCAACTCGTAGGTAGGGTCAACTCGTTGGTAGGGTCAACTTGTTGGTAGGGTCGACTCGTTGGTAGGGTCAACTCGTTGGTAGGATCACCTCGTTGTTGGTTTTTGGCTTTTCATATTTGATTGTTTAGATTTGTTGGCCGCCTCATCCTTTAAATTGAATCTGTATTTAAACAGTGTTATTCTACTTCCTGTTGTGTGTATTTTACTAATCACGTTCCATCTAATGAACCTGCATTCATGCTGCGTCTGTATATTTCCTCTACTTCTTCTTTCTAGTTCTCTGTTCATATTCATTATTAGTAGTTATTCTTTCAGTTCTCTCTCTATATATATACATGTCTCTCTACCCAGATGAGAACAGATCCCACCATGTGGAGACATCTGAAAGTTTTACCCAGAATGCAGCTGTGAGAACGCAGCCTGTGGGAAAAAAACACAGAGAGGAAGAAAAGTAAAAAAAAAAAAACACATGCTGGAAACATTAAAAGAACAAAATGTTTCTAATACAGTTAACAAAGTGACAACATGTCAGATTAATTAAGACACTTTGAAGAGATAATAAGTAACTTAAGCTTGTTTAATCCAAACTGGTCCCTCAAGATTTAGAAGTTATAGAAGAAGAAATAACAAACAGATTATAACTAAAAAAACACCATTTAGTAACCTGAACTCATAAACTTCCTCGTTTTAAGCTTCATAAACCGCTTTAGAAACTCTGAGTCATCAGAGTTCCAGTTTTCAGATCTAATTATTGATGCGGTTGCCTTTTCTCATGTAACCCTCCAGTGTTTTGGTCTCTGTGTGACTGATAGAAACACCTGCAGTTCAAACCTGGGTCCTTCTTAAAGGTGAAACCATCTTCACCCTGATGATGAAGGGTTTTAATAGGTGAAGTCATTTTAACGTTTTCACATCCAAAACATAAGATGTCTGGACATTTATTTATTTACAGTTGGGATAAGAAGCCAAATGAAATCAAGTAGATATCTGCTAAACATGCAGCCTTTTTAATACAAAATATGCTTTTTGTGTTTCCTCATTGAGCAGCTGTGAAACAGGATGTAACTTTGGGAAATATCGACTTGATTTGACTTTTCACCTCTAATAAGCTTCAGGTGACATGTTTTCCTAACCGTAACCCTAACCCTAAGGTCACGCTTGTCACACTTCTCCAAAGACATCAGTTAAAACGCAACCAAACCCTTCAGGATGAAGGAACGGTGGTGTGATAACACACACAGCACTTGTTAGTAGATCTGTTCATTTCCAGCTACATCTTAGTGAGTCAGCACCATCTGCACAGAAACGCGTGAAGAAACTCCACCTCTGAACAGTCAGAGAGCTGCGTTGAATGAAAGCTGAGATAAGCCCACATCTCCCTCTGCCAGCTGACCCCTGATCTGTTGCTCCAGTGCAGGCCAGCGGTTTTTATAGCTGTGTGTGTGTGTGTGTGTGTGTGTGTGTGTGTGTGTGTGTGTGAGAGAGAAACACAGGGTGGTTTGTTCCTCGGCGTGTACAGTCCCAGCAGAGAGAGAAAAAAGACAATGCAGGAATTTAACAGCTGGCAGGGAGAGGAGGGAGAGGAGGGAGGGGTCTCTGTTCCTCCTCTTCATGGCAGTGAGATAAAAGTCCAAATTCATCTACTATTTAACTTGTTTTATACCTTTTATATCTCACTATGTTCGGTCCCCTTTCTCTGTGTCTGTTGTCTTTCTTTAACTTCAGGTTCAGAGTCTGCTGTTGTTTTCTCTTTCTGTCTCTCTGGATTTAAAGCATGTAAATGTGTGTGAGGCTGGACGCTCCTCCACACATTAGTCGGTGATACTTTTCCATTATTTTTATGTTCCTCTTGTCTCTGGATCTCCAGACTTTGTTTGTGTCCTTATAATCCTTCATAGTTTTGCATCTATAAGTGTTTCTGATGTCATATAAACGATAGATGTACAGTACATCTCAACATCTCATTGGAGGATTGTTGAGTAGATTTTATAATGTACATATAATTATAGCTGTAAAGTGTGTGGAGGTTATGGTGACACACTAATCTAGTTAAACAAGTTGGATCTTGATGAGGCAGCTCAGTCAGCCTGAACAGTCCAGTATGTTATCAAGCTGACTTTGATTGAACATGTTAAAACCAGCTTCTGGTATGTGGAGCCCCCCCACTAAACATGTGATAGTTGACCATGTCATACCAAAGCTACGGGCATTAATCTGCTGCTGGTAAAGCCTCCGCTCTCCACCCAGATGTTGGGCCAGTCAGTCTTCATGCTGCTGGCTTCGTGCAGGGGGGGGGGGGCATTAGCATGTAGAAACAGGAAAGGGCCTCGCCTGGGCACGCTATTGTCTAAAATATCATTACTGGAACTTAACGAGGAAAAACAAACCAAAAGTAAGAATACAGAAAGGGGTGTACACATGCTTCACTAGCGTGTGCTAACTGGACGTGCTAACATGATGGCCGCCTGTTACCTGGAGACCACCTGCAATAAATGAAACACATCTTCCCTGTTTATTCTTCTATCTGTCAAATCAGAAGCTCAACATCTGAATTACATGTCAATATTTAGCATCAAACATATCCTATATGTGTGTGTGTGTGTGTGTGTGTGTGTGTGTGTGTGTGTGTCACTCTACTTTCAGTCAGTGACAGGGTTCATACACACATCATCTGTCTGCTGAATGTTTGTAGGAAAATATCCTCCAGTTCTCAGGAAAAAGCACATCAAGCCGTTTATGTTTAGTCTGTTTGTGGGAAGTTAGAATAAAAGTCTCCCGCGGGACACATGACTTCTAGTTTTATGATTTGGTTCATTTTAATTAAAGGACACAATGTTTTTTCTTTTCCCTGTTTTTGCTGTTGTAACGCTTGTGTAGGTAGTAAATGTACTGTACAAATACATGAATCACCTGATGTATGTACACCTGTATTTCACAACATGTCTGTCTGTGTGTGGTCAGGTCGAAACCTCCTTCAACTACCTGGATATCCAGGGAATCAGCAGCAACAGGCCCACTCAGGTACACACAAACAAACTAAAAGATACACACGCATACACCTGACCACACCTGTGCTGGATGTTTTCATATACACAGGTATCACTGATGTCTTTTCTCTCACGGCATTTCTCTCGTCATACGTGTAGTTGGTGCTGGAGTGTGAGCGCGGGCCATGGAGCCTCCGCCTGGGCTCGGTGGAGGAAGTAGACGAGGTGATCGCTCACATCGGAGGCTGTCTGCACCGGACCTGCCCCACCGGCTCACCTGTGTAGGTACCACACGAGAGTCTGAGCGAGCAGGAAGAGAACGAGAAAGACGGCAGACATGTTGTCGATTTTAAAACGGCACAAATTATGTTGCTGCAGAAAAAAAGCCACATATGATTTGAATGATATGAAAGGAAACATGCAAAAAAACAAAAAAATCGATTATAGCTTCATTTATTGACCAAAAAAGCTCATTTTAGCACCTTGAATGTTTGATTTTTGTCTTATATCATAATAAACAGCATATATGTGGCTTCCAGGCGGTTGGCTGGATAAATTGATGATTGATTGATTGATCGATCGTGAAGTTTAGAGGTAATCTTTCCTCCTGTTGTAAGGAAGGAAGGTGATGAGGAAGCTGAGTCTGAAGCCTGCAGAGCGGACCGCGGCCCTCCAGGCCACCTGGGATGAGCAGGGCTCGGCTGATCTGGGACCCTGCGGTAAATCAGCCTGAACATGTTCAATTGCATTTAAAGAAATCAGACGTTTTTGTATTTTACTGATTGAAGTGTTGTCTTGTGACTCTTTGCAGGCGGTTTCTCTCATCAGTACTGGTGTGTGTGTGACTACCTGGGTCTGCCCTACAGAGACGAGGTCCAGTGGGTCGGTGCTGTTTTCTCTTTTATATCACTTTATTTTACACTATTTGAAGCGTGCAGGTGCTTTGTCTTCTGCTTTTTTCCGCTTGGTGTTCATTTTATTGTTCAGGCTTCCTCGTATGATTAATTGTCTTCATTTCTTCTGCTTCTTCTTCTTCTACTCTCATCCACCACTTACATACATACAGTAGTTTCTTCTTCTTCATTATTGTTGCTCTTTAAAGCAATAACTGCACCTGAACGGTCATGTCATGAAGCTTTATCTCACCTGTCGCCATCTCCGCCTCCTCCAGGACGTGGACACCATCTATCTCACTCAGGACACCAGAGAGCTCAACCTGCAGGACTTCATTCACCTGGAGAACAGGTACATACGCCAACCGGGATTTTATCTTCCAGTCTTGTATACATTTAATGTAATATTTGATTTTACCAGCTGCTGTAACATATAAGGCCTATATGTTGTCTGCAGGGACCTGATACCGATCATTGCAGCTCTGGAGTACAACCAGTGGTTCACCAAACTCTCTGCCAAAGACTATAAACTGGTAATATCGTGCTTAGTTTATGTAGCTGTAACTATTTATCAGTTACTGTATGTCTTCACATCATTTTCTATTTGCTCCTCAGAAACCTCACATGTTGTTATCATGATCTCTGTGATAATAAGCCAGCGTGCTCCGTGTGTTTCTGTCCTCCAGCCTGCAGATGTGTGCGACCAAATCCTCCGAGTGGTGTCTCGATCCAGCCGGCTGGAGGAGCTGGTGCTGGACAACACTGGACTCAGAAGGTCAGAGGTCACAGAGAAGCACCAGGACACGCGTGTAAGATCTGACTGGTGAACGTCACTCACATGTTGTTTCTCCTCTACAGTGATTTTGCTCAGAAACTGGCCAACGCTCTGTCACACAACCCTGCCTCCACACTACACACACTCAACCTGAGCAACAACTCCCTGGAGGACAAAGGTTAAAACACTCACACACAAACACACACACACACTCACACACAAATCATGGCTTTGTGAAACATGCAGATCCTGCTACTGTCATGCGCCCTCTGGTGGCCATGTTGGAGGCTCACGGCTCAGTGAAGTTGTGTGTGTCTGTGTGTGTGTGTGTGCGTGTGTGTGTGTGTGTGTGTGTTTGCTTCACACAGGTGTGTCTGCTCTGAGCGCTCAACTCTCCAAACTGCCGATGGGCCTGAAGCACCTGAACCTCTCCAGAACCTCGATGTCTCCTAAAGGTGAACGTGCAGAAACAGCAGAGGAGCAGTTAAACTTCATCACTGTGCTGAATGCTGTTCGTCATGTTTGTCTGATGACGTTTTTTTCAGGTGTGAACAGTCTGTGTCAGGCTCTCTGTGCCAACCCGGCCGTCTCCTCCACCCTCACACACCTCGACCTGTCAGGAAACTCGCTGAGAGGCGACGACCTGCCGGTACGCAGCCGCTGTCATATATAAATGATTGATTTTAAAACGTGTTTTATGATTGAATCTACATTTGTTTAAATGTTTGGTTTTTGTAGATGTCGGATGTGTTTTCTTTCTTCACAGAATCTGCACGTCTTCCTGAGTCAGTCCAACTGTTTAGAAACTCTGGATCTGTCCAACAGCGACTGCTCTCTGGAGCAGGTGAAAGCACACAAACATTTAACACATTAAGCTTCTCTCTGCTAAAAAACTAAATCAGCAACATATAATTAATAAATGCATGAAATGAAAGTGGCATCAAACTGTTTTTAACAGTTTTTGTGGATTGAATTGTTATAAACTTTCCAATAACTTTATTCATTATTTGGATTTTCCACCAAGTGATAAAACAGTTCACAATCACAGTAAGTAAAACATAAAAAGGAAAGTGAATCTACTGACTAGATATACTACGTATGTCTGTAGGGACACATTTCAGCTCCATAGAAAACACTTTGTCTTTGCTAACATTCAGGTTTGTGTTTTTTAGGTGTGTGTGTCTCTGCTCAGAGGATCTTTGAAGCATCTTTCTGTCCTCAACATGTCAAAGACGCTCTACTCCCACAGGTCAGATGGGAGGAAGCATAATGTATTAATCTATATATATGTGGTTTTTATATATTTTAAAACATCTCTCCACAAACGCAGGAAGAGTAAAGAAATCTCTACGTCCTTCAAGCAGTTCTTCAGCTCCTCTCAGGCTCTGACCTCGGTCAGCCTGTCGGGAACCAGGCTGCCTCTGGAGGCTCTGAAGTAAGAAAACATTCACCCACATCTCATTTTAATTTGTGAAACATTGTGGAGGTTTTAAATCAGAGAAAGTGTCCGTGTGGGGACGTTGGCTTATGTAAAGTTTTATTTGTTAATTCTGGCTGGGTTTTAATTTCAAGTTTCCAGGCCAGAGAAAACAATGGAGTCTTAGTTACAGGCACAACCTCTTAACATCAACATGTCAGACTTTACTTTGGGTTTCTGTAAGCTGTTGTCAAACTGACTGATTCGCTGGTTTTTCTGTCTGCAGAGCTCTGCTGTTGGGACTCGGCTGCAACCCGAACCTCAGCGACGTGTCTCTGGATCTCAGCAGCTGTGAGGTAAAACATGAACCTCGACATGCTTCAAAACACAAGTAAAACACGTCCAGCAGGGTTTTTATCAGAGCCGGAAACATGACTTCATTTAACAAAACTAATTATTGCTTTTGCTGACAGCTGCGTTCTGGAGGCTCCCAGATCCTGGAGGGCTGTATCGCTGAGATCCCCAACATCTCCAGCCTGGACATTTCTGACAACGGTGGGGACCTTTTGAAATGTAAAGATTTTAGATGCTGTATTGACTTTGATCTGTGCCTGTTTATGTTACTGTGATGTGTTTCTCAGGTTTGGACATGGATCTGACCACGCTGTTGGTGTGGCTGGCCAAGAATCGCTCCATCAGACACCTTTCACTGGGCAAAAACTTCAACAACATCAAGTCCAAGTGGGTGACAGTCCAGCACTTTACGTTTCAACTGGACGGGTTTAATCTAAAACATATTATTAAATATTGATAAACTACTACAGTTTGATGCTGTGATTTAATCTCTCTCTCAGAAATGTGGCTCCGGTCCTGGACAACCTGGTTCATATGATTCAAGAGGAGGAATCAGTGAGTGAAACGCATCATGTTCATGTGTTTTCTAACTGAAGTCTGCCTGTCTGTCCTGTGTTTATTCACCCACACGTTGGCCTTTTATTCCCTTCTTTGGCACTATAACCTCAACATCGCTCCACTCTTCTCCCCTGCAGCCGTTGACCTCGCTCTCCCTGGCTGATTCCAGGCTGAAGGCCGACCTCTCCATCGTCCTCAACGCTCTGGGCAGCAACACCTCTCTGACCAAACTGGATATCAGTGGAAACGCGATGGGAGACATGGGGGCAAAGATGCTGGCCAAAGCCCTGCAGATCAACACCAAGCTGAGGTGAAACAAGTTCTGAAACGAAATGTCAGATCTGTCTACCAAAAAGAGAAATACGAGTTCTGCTCTCTCTGTGTGTGTGTGTGTGTGTGTGTGTGTGTGTGTGTGTGTGTGTGTGTGCAGGACAGTGGTGTGGGACAGAAACAACATCAGCCCTCAGGGGCTGCAGGATGTTGCTGCTGCTTTGGAGAAGTGAGTATAAAGAAGATGCTCCGTCGTGACTTCTTACTAGTTTTAATGAATATCACGTGTCATCACGTCTGTTGACCGTTTAATTTCATTTTCTCTGTGGATCAGGAACTACACCATTCGTTTCATGCCTGTTCCCATCATGGATGCTGCTCAGGCACTGAAAGCAAGCCCCGAGAAGACAGAGGACGCCTTGCTAAAGGTTACTGTCCCATTCTTCTTTACATGCCTTTATTATGAGTCTGTGTAGATTAAAATATCCTCAGATCTCATTGTGTGTTGTCAGATGGAGCATTACCTGCTGAGGAATCACGAGACACGTAAATACCTGCAGGAGCAGGCGTACAGGCTGCAGCAGGGAATAGTGACCACCACCACGCAGCAGGCACGCAGCACACTGTGACGTTGGACCTTTTCTTAAATGAACATATTATCTGACGGTGACTGACCTCTTTGCTCCCTGTGCAGATGATGGACATGATGTGTGTGAAGGTGCAGGATCACCTGAACTCTCTGAGGTTCTCAGAGACCAACGTGGTCCAGGAGGACATGAAGGTGGCAGAGAACCTCATGAAGGACGCCAGGAACTCAAAGACTGTAAGAAGACATCATGTGGACATAAGACGGCGTTGACTTCTATCCGCCAACCCTCTGAATCACATTTAGGCTTGTTTGACACTTCTGGAATAATAAAAGCAGTAATATAAAAACTGTAAAGTCAACCAGTCTCCATTAATGATGGATTTAATCTCCCTCTTCTTCATTATCTGTGTACCTGTCTCCAGTTGCTCCCCAACCTGTACCACCTGAGGAGCGGGGGCTTGAGGGGTGCGTGTGTCGGAGCCATTCAGGACAAACTGGAGTCGATGGCCGGAGAGGTTTCCAGGGTGATGGACGAACAGCTGCAGGTAGTCGATTGAACGCACCGAGCTGCTGTTTTTACCAGTAACACTGTTGGGTGTAATATGACTCTTCCTCCTCAGACTATGCTGGTCTCTATGGTGGAAGCCGCTGAGGGTCTGTGTCCTCATGTGATGAAGAGGAGCAGCCTTCGTCAGGAGCTTCTGAAGGCGGGCGCAGGGAGGATGAGCGTTCCTCGCAGCTTCGTCACCGCCACGTTACTGGAGCAGTCCGGGGTTGACATCATCAACAAGATCAGGTGTGTGTGTGTGTGTGTGTGTGTGTGTGTGTTTATCAGGTCTTAAACTTGATAATCAAGCAGTGAACAGCAGAGAGGATCTGATCTGTTGTTTTCTTTGTGACAGTGAAGTGAAGCTCAGCATTGCATCGTTTCTGTCTGATCGCATCGTGGATGAAATCCTGGAGTCTCTGTCCAGATCACAGCATACTCTGGTTCGTGTCTCTCAGCCCGTCTCTCTGCCTGTCTGTCTTTGTATCTGTGTCCATTCAACCCTCCCTTTTCCTCCTTGTGTCTCCAGGCCGACCATCTGATCAGGAAGGACCAACCTCTGCTGCGTCAGGAGCCTCAGATGGAGGCAGAGGTTCTGGATGAGATGGTTCTGCAGCCAGAGAACCAGGACCTGCAACAGAAACAAGGCCACAGCCGGGACCAGGACCGAAAACATGGGCTGGAGGACATGGACAACTGCATGGTTGGAAAAGATGACAGTTGTGTGTGTGTGTATGTGTGTGTGTGTGTGTGTGTGTGTGTGTGTATAGAAATATACATCGGAATTGCAGTCTTTAAAAATAGATAAAAACCTGTTTTTCTCTTTAGATGACTCTTAAATCCAAGAGGAAGAGTATTCTGGTGAGGATGCTGCGTCCAGTCTCTGTGGCTTTTGGTGAGTGACACAAAATCTAGCATACTCATCACTTCCTGCTCACATTTCACATTTTTATAGGTATGTTAACTGAGGTTTTATGTGAAATATGTTCTCTCTTACTGTTAATTCGTCATTGGGAGGTTTGTACAGTTTTTCACACTCGTGCATTCAAGTGTTTCAGATGATAAAAGCAGCAGAGAAACACTGATTCCCACCAGACTCCCTGTGTTTATTAAAAGCACTTCCCTGTTTAGAAACTGATGATATGACATAATATTTAATAGTGATGATGGATGGAGGGAAGAAATTAAATCAAAATGCTTCATGGATGAGGAGATGAGGGTGATTCATTGTCCATCACAGTCTCAACAAAACGAGTTTCTGCAGCAAGACAAAATAACGATGACTCACAAAAAGTATTTGAAATCTTTTTTTAAGGTTATTTTCTGACTTCCCTACCTCCATCAATATTTAATGCCTTCTGTTTGTCTAACAGAGATGGAGTTTGACCTGGACAAGGCTCTGGAGGAGGTTCCTATCCACGTTGAGGACCTACCTCCTACTCCTCCTCCTTCACAGCCATTGGACAGAATGTCAGCCTGCTATGGAGACCTCCCCCCTCCTCCTACTCCGCTGGACACGAAGCCTGTCTGTTTCAGTGAGCTACCCTCTGTGGAGCACACGATGCTGGAGCATCACACCAAACTCCGTCCAAAACCCAAGAAGAGGACAAAACCCAGCCGACCAGCTGTAGGTTCCCATCAGTTATCAGTGACTAGAAGATACCTCCACTCTCTATAAGTAGAAATGTGGATCTTTACTTTGCTATTGATGCATGAAGTTTTTCACATCTGTATATATTGTAAATGATTTTAACATAACTGAGTTTCATCTCTCTGTCGTCTGTCTCTCAGCGGGAGGCCACCGGCGGCTCGGCACCACAAGAGGCAGAGCAGAACAGCAACATGGGAAAGCTGGACGAGGGTCTGGAGGACTTCTTCTCCGTGAAAGTCATTAAACTTAGCTTCAAGTGAGAGTCGTGCTTTAAACTGAAACTTTTTGTTCTGTTTCAAGATATTGAGTACAGCAAACAACATGAAAACATGTGATAGCATTTCTTTAGTGAATAGTTGTGTGTCATCAGCATAAAAATGTAACCAGATACTTATTGGTAGTTTTGCGGGAAGAAAGTGAGGGAAAAGTACATTTCTTTCTAATTCTGTTATCATTCTTGAATTCATCAGACGTTCCAGTGTGAAAGGTCCGTCCCCGAGCACACAGGAAGGAGCAGAAAAGAAACGTGAATCCAGGAAGAGTGGTTTCTTTAACCTCATCAAATCCCGAACTTCCCGCTCGGAGAAAAGCCACGGAGCCGCCTCCGTCATTCCACCCCACCCTGCCTCCTCCACCGGCGCCCCACACGCTTCCTCTGTCACCACAGTAACAGAGGAGTCATCGCTGACGCCCCCCACGCTGCCCGGGTCGCAACAGGAGCTCCACAAGGCTCCATCCCAGGATCACACAGAGTCTGAGATTGTCTCTCCAGCCACTGTTGAGGAGGAAAAAGGGGAGGAGACCGTAGAGAAAAATGAGACTGTTGACAAGGATGAGAGCGTGGAGAAGGAGGTTGTGGAGAAGAAGGAAAACCCCCATATCCCACGTCATATCGGTGTCCCTGTAATGGGCATGGACCTGATGGCTGAGATGAAAGCCAGGCAGGAGAGAAAAGCTGCTCAGAAGGTGGGTCAACAGTTAGTACCTTGTAATAGTTTTGAATACCTGTAATTAGTAAAATATGTGCCTTTATTTTTATAGAAACTCTGTTTGTCTGTTTTTAGTCTGAGTCCTCGCTTTTGCTGGACAAGGTGAACGCTGGCACAGGTAAAGTTGATATCATAATACAAAACGCCTATGATAGATACTGTAGCCATAGTTACAAGCTTTACCAAAACAGTTCAATTAAATAAGACTGTATTGTTTCTGTCATCATCACAGTCACAGCAGATGCTGATGAGGCCAGACCAGAGCCACCTCCCAGGTTCAAATCACCCAGCGTCGGCCCCAAACCTCCTCCACCGCAGCTAACCAAACCCCTGCTGAGTCCCCGCATGTCTGGGCCCCTCAGTCCCACCAGCACAACCAGCAGCTACGTCCATGGTAAGCAGCGACACACAGGAAAACAAAAGTCTGCGTAGTTTGGGTTTAGTAGCTTAATTCCTGTATCTGTGTCTCAGATGATTCGGCTGAGTTTCCAGGAGACAGCGCTTGTCCTAAAGGACCACTTCCTGCTCCTCGCCTGAAGAGGGCGCCGTCGGAGCAGGAGAGAGAAAGCACCAGCAGCAATCTTCTGTCTCCGCTGGACGGTTGGTATCCGTCTTTAACCTTAATAAACTGCACAGTGGAAGAAGTTTTATTCACAGTTTTGGCTGAAAACACATAGTTGGCCGGTTTGGTAGTTGAAATATTTGTAGCAGTAGTTCGACTTCTGCTCATTTTTTCCTCTATGATTTTTAACTTAGGTTTAGTTAACAAAACATAATTTTATCCAGGACATCAAGTTCTCATTTATAGCTCCGTGTGAGCTGGACTATAGCTGAAAATATACCAGTCAGTTTAAAAGGTGACAGCTTGTTTAATGAATGCTCTCGAGGCCATATTTGACGCCTCCACACACCAACACAGACCATCTGAAGCAAAGGTCCATTACACTTAAACCAGACGATTCAGTCCCAGCCTGTACTTGAAACGTCCAAGTGTCAGTGCGTGTGTGGGATTTTGGAGATGAGCGCTCCGCTTGTGTAATTAACACTAACGGGAACTTAGTATTTTTCCTCGAAGCTGCGTTTCCTCTGTGTAATAAACAGTTATGTAAAAAGATGTTTTTAAAAGACGAGAAGAAACTGTAATTTGTGCATCTCCAGATGACGTTAGCACACATTTGACATTGTTGTATCGCAGTTGGATTTTACTTTTTCCTAAAACGCTGCATTACATGGTCAGTTTAATTGTGGAAATCAAACATTTTACAGAATAAATTATTGATTGGAAAATAATCAGTAAAAATCAGATGACAAAAAGTAGACAGTATACTGCAGTCTGCTTTTAATCTGAGACTTTAATCTGTTCTCGGCACCGTTAGTATTATAAAACCTTTACATAATGTACTTCCTGTTGTTTCTATGTATCTACTTTCAGTCACATTGTTGATGGTTGTCAGATGAGAATAAATGTAACGTGTTGGTCAGATGAAGACACATCAGTGTTTTGTGCCTACAGCTGAGTTTCCTGCGGACGGTGATGCGTTCGAGCCGCCCGCCGCAGCGGTCGAACCGAGCGGCGGCGGCGGCGGCAGACAGTGGTCATCTCTGAAGGGTTCAGCCGACCATCAGGCTCCAAAAGAGGAAGACCGAGAGCGCGCCAAGTCCCTCCCTGCCTACGGTTCGACCAATCACAATGCTTCTCATAAAATAAATCCCTGTTGTTTACAGTAGCATCACAGTACACTGATGTCACTGACTCTTTCTGTTATTTTGTCTTTATTTAGACTCTACGTATATGATCTTTATTTATTCTCCCTCTCTGTCTCCAGTGAGGCCTCCGTCTGTGGCAGACACTGATCTGAGTCCAGCTGAGGAGGAGATTCCTGCTGACGTCAAGTCTGAAAACAAATCAGACGACGAGTCTGGTGACGACAACGTTTCAGTCTGATAACAGTCACTCAGACCCTGCTCAGCTGTCCTCTGTCCACCAGAGAATCCTTAAAGAGGTCATTTACGTAACTTAAAAGCGGTGACAATGATTAACCTTTTTATTACGATTTTACTACTTCTGGAGCACATTTGAGGGGACACTGTAAGGTGCGGCACCGTCCTGCTGTTATCAGAGGAGTTTTCTGGCCTCGGATCAGTCCCAGCTGTCGGGGGAAACAACTCCATTATTGACTCTATCAGCTCTAATAGACCATAAAGAGCAGACCAGAGGTGATCTGTTATAACCATGTCCAGCTATAAAAAGCTGTAAAAGTTAGTCCAAAGCACTGAGGAACTCTACGTAGATCCAGATTGAAGCTGTTTGGTTTTATGTGTCCTGAATATAAATAATTATTTTATACCTGCAAACTTTCACCTCTCATCTTTAAAAGTGCAATATACGACTTTCAGCCCCACCAGGTGTTATCAAGCTATTAGCTATATGAAGATATGATGGAGTAATGGTGTCCTGAGCAGAGAATCATTTCATTGGCTGTTAGTGCAGGTGAGTCCCTCCCTGTCCTCCTCACATCTGTTATAAAACATATTACAGCTAAACGGTACACCTGAAAACATTTGAGGCGTGAAATATGCAAAGCAGTAACAGAATCTTGATCCATATTTGATCAACTCGGTTTAGTTTAACAGTTTGATGGTCTGAGATGCTCTAGAGCAACATCTAGTGGGGCTGAATGTTGTATATAGACGCTTTAAACAGCAGGCTGTCCATGAATTAGAAAATGCTAAAGAAATGAGCTGCTGCAACTCATTAGATGGAGAACAAGGACAATCAAAGAGGGAGCTACGCTGCTCTCAGCTGCTGAAGACAAAGTTAAAATCTATTTTTATATCTAAAAAGGTCAAAAATGACACAACTGACACAGACGAGTCATTAAAACGGACGATGCTCTAATCCGACTAGTAAAAAAGGTTTTCATCTCAAGGAAACAATGATTGATACCTTCATCATTTAAAACTAAACAAAAATATGAGTGGAAAATTTCAAATGCTGTCATTTTATAGACTTGTTTTTAAGTGTTTCATATTTAATATCTAAATCCTATGAACGCTGCTGCTGTATCTTCACCATAACGCGCCTCATTCGATGCTGATTCATGTTAATCATGTACTGCTGCACTTACCAATGTATTATGTATCAATGTAAATATGTACTAACAGGGCAGATGTGTTTATGGTTGTTTATAGAACAAACAGGGGTTTTATATCAGAGGTAAATACAGAATATCTCGGGTTTATATTGTATAATGATCAGATTTATTATTAATGAAACATACTGTTGAATTAAAACATACACGGTGATGGTTTTCAATCTATTGAGGAAATATTTTTCAGTTTTGTGATTATTTTGTTAAAAAAAATCTGCTTTTTTAAAAAGAATCAGTTAAATAATGAGTTTTATTGTTTCAATGTCAACAAGCTGTCAGATATTTCTGTATTTGTTGTTTATACCAATAAATAGTGTTTTACTGCTGGGACTCTCTCTCTCTCTCCTCCCTCCCTCTCTCTACACGTCCTCTCTTCTCACTGAGGAGACGCCCGACACTGAAACCACAATAAATTTGTCCCTGTGTTTTTCTGAGGACAACAGCTCATCTCTTTCTCCTTTGAGACACTACTGTTCATCTCTGGAAGAAGTCAGTCACCATCTCGACTGTTGGACTGGTTTTCGGGATCATGGACGGCGCCTTGGACAGCCTGGACGCTGCAGGTTTCCTCCAGATCTGGCAGCATTTTGACGTGGAAGGTAACTCCAGAAAGACTGAACCATTTATAAAAGCTTCACAAATATGAAACCATTTCAATGTTTAGAAATCATGATGATGTAAAAGGTGATATATTTATATCAATAGACTTGTCATATCAACAAAAATGTAGTTTAATGTTCTGGCAGTTTTTCACCTTTTCACACCTATTTAAGGGAGATTTTCTTAACATATCTAATAATTGTCTGTTGTAGAAATTAAGTTGACAATTTCAATCGAAGACTTCTGTTCCCAAAGTCAGTAAATAAAGAAGTACAGAAAAAAAAAATTTAAAAACAAACTTGGTTTGCAAAGTGAAGGAAAACTGATTTTAGTTATTTATGGTATTTTTGAACTTTAACTCAGATATTGTCACTATAATAAGCTTCATTTAAAAGGTGATCAATAGTCAATGAAGGATGAAACATTAGTTAAATGTTTGATGGTGAGTAAAAAGTGAACAATGGTTGCTAGTTTGTTATTCTCACAGGTCAGCAGGAAGATAACAGCAACACAACCAGCGTAGAACATTAATTACTTAATTAATTAATTAATACTTTTAGTCCAGTTGTCCTGATAAAATGTGTGTTTGTGTTTTTAGACAAAGGTTACATTGAAGAGAAGGAGCTGGACGCTTTCTTTCAGCACATGTTGGAAAAACGTGGGATGAAGGTAAAGAAATAAAAACGTGAGGTTTAGGATAGGAAGGATAATTTAATACTCATAGAAGGGTCTTAACAACAGAGTACTTCATTTCATACCCTTTTATTTTCTACTTCATTTGCACAAAATACATTTTGAAAGTGTTCAAATGATGAGATATATGAAATATTAAATACAGTGAAGTATTATATGGGCAGTGTGCAGAAACTTGAGGGCCATTCAAGCTTGTGTACTTGATACTACTTTATTATCAAAAGAGACAATCAGGGCTTGAAATATATTTTTAATCCAACAAAGCGCATCATGTCCATGCTGTTTTCAGAGAGCGGAGCTAACTGAGGACACGATAAGAAGACTGAGGGAAAGATTCACGTCTGCTTACGACACCTCAGCCGACGGACGACTGCAGATCCAAGAGGTACGAATACATCAGCATCATCAGCGTATCTGCAGACTCACTTCATGTCAGCGAGAACAATGTCCTCTTCTTCTTCTTCCTAGTTGGCCACCATGATGCTGCCTGAGGAGGAGAACTTCCTGCTCCTGTTCCGCAGAGAGACGCCGCTGGACAACAGCGTGGAGTTCATGAGGGTGAGGGTCAAAGTTCATGTAGTAAAATGAACAGAAGACACTTTGTTTACATGGTACACAACTCGTATCAGTCTAGATCATAAAGTAGAAGTATCACAAAGCTTCTCTCTGTATGTATGTTGACTAGGATGCTCATTTTTCTGCATTTTCAAGAGAATAGAAAGTTATATATATATATATAAAAAATGTAAATATTGAATACTGTCTTAAATGATCTTTCGTTTATGGAATATTTATTGTATTTTGCGTGCAGATCTGGAGAAACTACGACACAGACAGCAGCGGCTACATCTCAGACATTGAGCTCAAGGTACCTGCTCAGTTTCCCCAGAGGAAGAATCCCACTGTGATCCTCTGACTTTCCCTCTAGCGCCACCCTGAGGTCGACCTTTCAGTTCTCTACCTAAACTATGGGATGGATTACTGTGAACTTAAACATGCTAGCATTATCATATCCATAGTTTATTAATATATTTATATATTAACTATTCATGTCTTTGGGTTTCAGGGCTTCCTTCAGGACTTGTTCCTCCAACACAAGAAGTCCATCACACCTGAAAAACTGGAGGAGTACACTGTCACCATGGTAACTGTCAGGGTTGGTTTGGGAGGGGGGGGGTTACACAACTGTTTTTTCATTGGCTAATTTTCTTTATTTTTTTTATTTTTTCCTCTTGTAGATGAAAATGTTTGATAAAAACAGGGACGGCAGACTGGATTTAAATGACCTGGCCAGGTACATATGTGTCATGTGACCAAGATACAGACATTATTTTAATCTGTTAGCTTCATATTTATGATTTATTTATGATTTTTGTGAATTTTACCGCTAATTATTTATTTTACTCTTGTTTTCTCCAGAATTTTGTCCTTGAAAGAGAATTTCTTACTGAAGTTTAAGATGGACGTAAGTTTATCTTTTTCTTTTTTGGAGTTTTTCATTTGTATAATTTCATAATTCTTTTGCAGATCTTTTCTATGACTGTAATGGATGTTATGATTATGATGTTGCTGCGTCTTTGGTTTCAGGCTTGCAGTCAGGAGGACAGAAAAAGAGACTTTGAGAAGATATTTGCTCATTACGATGTTGTAAGTTTAAATTTATGTCTTTTTAATAAACACTTATACTTACATTATATGTGATGCATGTGATAGACTTCATATTTGAACTGTGTTTCTGTGTGTGTGTGTGTATGTGTGTGTGTGTGTGTGTGCGTGTGTGTGTGTGTGTGTGTGTGTGTGTGTGTGTGTGTAGAGTAAGACAGGTGCGTTGGAGGGTCCTGAGGTGGACGGATTTGTTAAGGACATGATGGAGCTGGTCAAGGTAAAACTTTTTGATTGATATTTTTAGCTGTCTCACGCGGATGTTGACCTCTGACCTCACTGTTTAACCCTTTAAATCCATCAGTCCAGCATCAGTGGGACAGACCTGGACAAGTTCAAGAAGGCTCTGATGGGTCACTGTGACATCAACGGAGACGGGAAGATCCAGAAGAATGAGCTGGCTCTCTGTCTCGGCCTCAAACTCAGCTAACGGACCCTCAACCTTTCTTTCCTCCGTCTCTGTTCTCTTTCAGCTTCCTTCATCTCCTTTTCACTCATTCACCCCATTTTTTCCTCTTTCTTCCCACGTGATTCGTTCCTCCTCCCATCCTAATTCACCTGCTTCAGTTTGATGTTAACATAAGCGAACTACATCTCCATAACGTTATAAATGATTTTCTTTCATGCAGAAGTCCAAATAAAAATGTATTAAATGTCACATTTATGTAAACATAGTTTTGAGTCGCCTTGTGGTGGATCTTTATGACTCTGTAACGTGTTAACACATGAAACAGTGTTTGCATGGTATTGTTGTAATATTGGTAAAATGAATCAATAAACATATTTAATATTTGACGGTCATGCTGAGCGTTTGTATTAATCATCATCCGTCTCATGTTGAGTAATAATAACCTGACAAACGATGGTTTTTCTCCCCAGCTGCAGAAATTAAAACCGTTAGCATGAAAACCAACCAGATGCAGCTCTGAGACAAAGAGGCCGTTTGCCAAGCAGGTGGTCGTTGTGAGGAAAATTACAGAGGACGGACATCCAGAGTCAAGAATCCACAGCTGTGTTGAGCTGTTCCCGTTGCAGCTTTTCACTTTGAAAATCACACTTAGTTTTTTTTCTCTCCTCCTTTTTTAAAGAACTTTATGAGCTTTAACTTCAGGTCCTGCCTCCATCATCGCCCTGAAGGCTGGAGATTAAATCTCTTCTCTTCCTCCTTCCATGCTGAGAGTCTTCATCAGTCTCCAGCTCCTTGTCGTCTCTTCTCTCTCTGATAGCTGTTATTAGTTTAGTCTTCTTCTGTTTTATTGAGGGGGAGATAATGACACACAGCGCTGCTTTGTGTGCACTGTGTGTGTGTGTGTGTGTGTTGCTCCCTGTCATTAACCAGCCAGTCTCTGTGGTTAAAGTGACGTAGCTGTGACTGTTTGAGTCTCTGCCAGCTTCACCATCTGATCCCACATCTTCCTCCTGGAGGTCAGCGGCCCCCCCGCTGACTTCGGTCCCCCCTGCTGACTTCGGCCCCCCCGCTGACTTTGGTCCCAGCATCAAGTCTGCAGGTTTCCCCTCTGAGCTGTCGAGGAAACGTATAGATGGTTTAGATAGATTTTTAAAATCTGCCTTTGAATTAAAATCTTTTTGTTTTCAGAGTAAAATAAATGACACATTTAATTTTTTTTAAATGTCAAAATAAACCTCCCCATATTCTCTGTTTTAGACACTTCAACGAACAACTAGTGACTGAGTTTAACCACCAGATGTCCTCCGACATGAAGAGAAGAGCAACACTGGTTCAACTGAAGCAGGTGAACAGACGATGTAAATGAACCACACAAGAATAAATCATCCTACAGTCTGATGTAGACTCAGCTGGAGTCTAAATAAAAGACAGAAAAAGCATCATAAAGAATAAAATAAATAAATAAATTTACAAACAAATAACAGTAAATGGTCAGAAGATCAATAAATAAAAACCTGTACGAGACAGTAAAAAACACTGATGTTCGATTATATTAACGGTATTAAAACAGATTAAATAATGTTCATTTTTACCCAGTAAACCCTGAGTCGTGTCTGGCAGGCAGCTTCCTACCTTACTGGACAGATCAGGCTTGTAGGTCTCCTGCTTCTCCACTTGGTGGCGACGTTGCTTTAAGTATCACAGTGAAACCTACAGTCAATGTTATTAATCATCTGTGTTTTTCATCTTATGATTTTATTATTTATTGTATGTATTTAATTTTGAGAATTTTTACATTTCTGAAACCTTTTAAATACTAAATGTCAATATTTAGTCAATTATTCATGTTTTTCCTTTATTCTTCAAAATAGGGAGTTAGTTAATTTTACAGATCAGCGTTTTACTTTTATTTTATTATATTTGAATATTATTTTACAATATGTTATTTTAATGTGTTTTTCTATTTCTATATACATTACATTACACAACCCTTAGTTTTACTCCTTAGTTTTACTCTTTAGTTTTACTCCTTAGTTTTACTCTTTAGTTTTACTCCTTAATTTTGCTCCTTAGTTTTACTCTTTAGTTTTACTCCTTAATTTTGCTCCTTAGTTTTACTCCTTAGTTTTACTCCTTAGTTTTACTCCTTAGTTTTACCCCTTAGTTTTACTCTTTAGTTTTGCTCCTTAGTTTTACTCCTTAATTTTGCTCCTTAGTTTTACTCTTTAGTTTTACTCCTTAATTTTGCTCCTTAGTTTTACTCTTTAGTTTTACTCTTTAGTTTTACTCTTTAGTTTTACTCTTTAGTTTTACTCTTTAGTTTTACTCCTTAATTTTGCTCCTTAGTTTTACTCCTTAGTTTTAGTACTTAGTTTTACTCTTTAGTTTTACTCCTTAGTTTTACCCTTAAGTTTTACTCTTTAGTTTTACTCCTTAGTTTTACTCCTTAGTTTTACCCCTTAGTTTTACTCTTTAGTTTTACTCTTTAGTTTTACTCTTTAGTTTTACTCCTTAGTTTTACTCCTTAATTTTAGTACTTAGTTTTACTCCTTAGTTTTACTCCTTAGTTTTACTCTTTAGTTTTACTCCTTAGTTTTACCCTTAAGTTTTACTCTTTAGTTTTACTCCTTAGTTTTACTCCTTAGTTTTACCCCTTAGTTTTACTCTTTAGTTTTACTCTTTAGTTTTACTCTTTAGTTTTACTCCTTAGTTTTACTCCTTAATTTTAGTACTTAGTTTTACTCCTTAGTTTTACTCCTTAGTTTTACTCTTTAGTTTTACTCCTTAGTTTTACCCTTAAGTTTTACTCTTTAGTTTTACTCCTTAGTTTAACTCTTTAGTTTTACTCTTTAGTTTAACTCTTTAGTTTTACTCCTTAGTTTTACTCTTTAGTTTTACTCTTTAGTTTTACTCTTTAGTTTTACTCCTTAGTTTTACTCTTTAGTTTTACTCCTTAGTTTTACTCCTTAGTTTTACTCTTTAGTTTTACTCCTTAGTTTTACTCTTTAGTTTTACTCCTTAGTTTTACTCTTTAGTTTTACTCTTTAGTTTAACTCTTTAGTTTTACTCCTTAGTTTTACTCTTTAGTTTTACTCTTTAGTTTTACTCCTTAGTTTTACTCTTTAGTTTTACTCCTTAGTTTTACTCTTTAGTTTTACTCCTTAGTTTTACTCCTTAGTTTTACTCTTTAGTTTAACTCCTTAGTTTTACTCCTTAGTTTTACTCCTTAGTTTAACTCCTTGTACTTGATACCTGTTTACCTGCCCGCGGCCCCCACATCACTAGATCCGCCCCTGCTTCTCTTCCATTAACAAAAACAGCTCCATCAGCTGAGGGCGGGGCCAAGCTGTCGCGCGTCCACGCCTATGGATGCGCGCTCCCGCCGGGGCTCGTCTCGTCAGTGTGCAGCAGCTCTCTGCGTAAAGTCGCGTCTGTTTTGCGGCCGTCGGATGTGTCTGTGCGCCAACATGCTGCAGACATGCGGTTGATAACTGCGGGCTCCGCTGCTGCTTCTGTCCGTGTGAGGCTCTCTGTCAGCCGGGGAAACCCCGCAGCGTCAGCCTGAGCGTCTTTACCGCATCCAGCCGCGTCTCTTCACCGGGAGCTGCCGGTGACACTGCCGGTGATTTCCGCTCAGCTGAAGATGGAGACGGTGATGGAGAGAGAGTGCAGCGCGCTGGGGGGGCTCTTCCAGAGCGTCATAGGAGACATGAAGGTAACACCATCATCATCATCATTATTATTGTTATTATTATTAATATTATTATTATTATTATTGTTGCATCTGGTTAACAGCAGCGTTAAACACATCCTGAAGGCTCCTGTTGCACAAAACCACGGACCGACATTGATTCGGTCCTAATGAGACGTTTCCAGACGTCATCATTAATTAACTAATTAACCAGGAGGGGTGTGTGTGTGTGTGTGTGTGTGTGTGTGTGTGTGTGTGTGTGTGTGTGTGTGTGTGTGTGTCTCTAGTTAATATTCATCATTTAGACATGATGGAGGAGTTTTAAACATTTTCCTTTTGCACCTAAATCTGTTTTTCAGCTGAAATGATCGATTTGATCGATAAGGCGACTGTTTTAGTAATTGATTGATCATTTATGTCACATTGAGGATTTGCTGCTTTTCTATGACAGTAAACTGAATATCAGTCATGAATAAAAGACTTATAACAGGATGATGCTGATATGCTTATATAATATTTATATGTGAGCATTAAAAAGAATCTGATACACAACCCATGAAATCAATACACATATTTGGTTTCATCATCATTATTATTATTATTATTATTATTATTATTATTATTATTATCATCAGTTGCAACCCGATTAAAGCGCTGAGCTGCATGTTTTACAGTTCTGGCTGATTTATTGCAATATTCATATAAACCAAATAAATAAATAAGGTAAATATTAGAACCGTTCAGGCATCAATTTAAAACCAGGAAAAGACATTTATATCATATCACGATATGACAATAAAATCTGATACGATATCTGGTCTGATATCACGATATTGATTAATATCTATATAATGAAAGTAATTATTGCAGCCTGAACATCAAAACATACGAGCTACATTTCAGTTTAGGGCTTTTGTGTGTGTGTGTGTGTGTGTGTGTGTGTGTGTGTGTGTGTGTGTGTGTGTGTGTGTGTGTGTGTGTGTGTGTGTGTGTGTGTGTGTGTGTGTGTGTGTGTGAACAGGGTTAAATTTAGGTTATGGTTTGGATTTATGGCCATGCAGGTTATGATTGATGGTTTTTGGAAACTGAAGTTCTCCCACAGTGTCCTGTAACATAAAGTGTGTGTGTGTGTGTGTGTGTGTGTGTGTGTTGGGGGGTGGGGCACCGTGTAGCCCACACACACCTGTTTGCATGTTGGTGTAATAACAGACAGGTGGTTACTAACAGGTGCCGTGGTTGGTCTGGGAAAGCTGCCACGCCCTCTTTCTCTCCTCCTGTTTTGTCTCTTCTTCTCTTCACTCCTTTTATTCCTCTCTTTCCTTCTCTGCCATCATTTCCTTCCTCTCAAACACGTGTTGTTTTTAATTTTCATATTTAAGCTGATGTTTAATTCAAGCAGGTGACTCGCAGACTGCCAGACGCAGGTTTCGCACCGTTAGCAGAACAAGTGTGTGGGTGGAGAGTTTTTACTGTGTCACTGTGGAGGAGACTCCGGTCCGCTGCCTCTAATTGTCTTCTTCATGTTCTCGTTTGGTCTGTGTGTTTGTACACTGATTCCTTCATTTTACCTGAAGTGAACGGGTCAGCGGTTAATGAAAGTCTGTCACTCATAAGCAGGATGTTTTCTTACTTCTCATTTCTCACCGTTTGACAGTTTTAGCCATTTTTCCACTGCAAGAACTTAAAAACCATAACCTGGGGCTCCGTAAAACCTTTAAGAACCTGCTTCTGTGAGTTCATTCTTCTGTTTTTACAAAAAAGGACATATTTTAAAAAGGTGGATGCAGGCGTTTTTATTTGCTGTTTAGTAGGTGGGTGACGTAAGCAGCTGTGTGTCAGACACACATTTTTCTGGAACTTGCATTTCGTATCTCCTCCTACAATTTAGTACCATGAACGCATCACTAAAATGGGCGGAGAACAGTGGAAACAAAAGATTCAGAAGTGTCATTTGTCACAGTTATTGAATTTAATGTGATTTATTATGAAGATTAAGAAAGCATTTAATGTCTTTGATCAGTCTTTAATATTGTTATTAGTTGTTTACAGCGATGTGTAAATCGTTTAAAAGGTTTTTAGGAAACTGTCACAAGACAGTAAACCTGTAAAACTTTTTGGTTATTAAGAGTTATTATTAAACTCTTGGTTTGACTATTTGTTTTGTATATGCTCAACATACTTCTCATTTCTGTCATATTCAAAGTGTTGGAAATTCGCTGGTTCTGACTCGTGAAGATTTGCTGGTTTTCAATTTTTTTTTGGGGGGGGGATTTTGAAGCGTCCGCTGCTGCGTCTGCATCTGTAGCTGCATCTGCGCCTGCAGCGGCGTCTGCAGCGGCGTCTGCAGCGGCGTCTGTAGCTGCGTCTGTAGCTGCGTCTGTAGCTGCGTCTGTAGCTGCGTCTGTAGCTGCGTCTGTAGCTGCGTCTGCAGCGGCGTCTGTAGCTGCGTCTGTAGCTGCGTCTGTAGCTGCGTCTGCACCGGCGTCTAGCTGCGTCTGCAGCGGCGTCCGCAGCTGCGTCGTCCTTCCTCTGCTCTGAAATGAGTTCGACCTTCGACCCTCGTTCTGATTGAATCGAGTGTTTCGTCACAGTCGCAGCCACCTTCTCATTCTCATTTCCTTCCTACACAAAATCTACATTTCCTCTGTTCAGGTCGGCTTCACCTGGCTTCACTCTTTGGTTTATTCATGTCACATATTGTATAAATGTGTGTGTGCTGCTCATCATACAGTACATTCATTGTACTGGAGAAATTGAAGCAGACAACATTACTGTTGATCCGTTTAAGTGGAACCGATCTGCATGTTTTTCCCTGGAGAAGCAGCTGGCTCATCCCCACTGAGCTTCGTCTTTATTCTGGTTAACAGACGCTGAACTAAAGGAGCATGTTTAGTTGCTCTTTCAACATTGAATTTCTTTGGACAGAAATCTGAAAAATGCAGATCTGCAAGATAAATGTGATGTCTAATGGAGCCGATCCTAAAAACGACCTTTAATTACGTTTGAGTTACAGACGCCATCTAGTGGTCGTAGTAGTTATAAACCGGGATGCGGATCTAGTGATGAGATGAGATTAACAACTGTCCAGCTAACAATGACGTGGTATGTTTGTTCCGCTTGTTCGCATGGTTGACAGGAAGCTGCGGTGTGTAAACAACAACAAACTCCTCCTGGATATTTGTTTTTAAAATGCTAACTATAAGAAAAGCCTGTTAACAGCCAGCGCTGAGCTAAGCTAATCTAATCCTTTTTATTATTTCATTATTGTATTATCCTGCTGGGCAGCTTCAGTGACTTTGGTACCTCGGCCAAACGGGTCACTTTGTCTTTTCTGTTGTTGCTCTGTTTGTTGGCTGTTGTGAGGCTTTCTCTGCTCTTCAGTGTGTTTATTATCAGACATCAGGCGGAGTTTGTCAGTGTTAAAAGCTGAAATCTACTGAAGATTTTTTAAATAACACCATCGTGCAGAAGTTTGGAGTGAGATTTGTGTTCTTATCTCACACAAGCAGCAATAAAGTAGTAGAAGAAGTAGAAGAAGAAGAAGAAGCAAACAGGGATTTCTGGTTTAAAGCCTGTGCAGTCGCTCACAGAGCCAAACAAACAGAGCGATGGATTTCTGAAGGACCAGCAGGCTGCTGCTGCCTCCGGTTGTTGCCACGGTGACAATTTATGTCCTCAGAGACTGATAGATGCAGTGGCCCTGCCCCGCCTCAGTGTGTGTGTGTGTGTGTGTGTGATGAGATGTGGGTATATACAGTGTAATAAAAAAGAGATGATAAATGAAGAGCAGGAGGTGTGTGTGTGTGTGTGTGTGTGTGTGTGTGTGTGTGTGTGTGTGTGTGTGTGTGTGTGTTGAATATGAAAGAGAGACACAAAGAAAGCAAATGTATGAAACAGGAAAAAAAAATGTTTGGGTGAGGAAGCATGCACGTGTGACCCTCCCCTCCCTGCAAATCCTTCTCTGTCTGAAGCCCCTGTGCTGCTGCAGCGGCGTTACCATAGCAACGGTAGTCAGGCGATGACGCTGGCTCACAAAACAGAAGAAGGCTGAACACACCCAGCTCAGCTGCACTGTTGGAGAGGAATGACGCACTGAGAGCAGATATGTTAACGCCTGCTTGTATTATAATATAATATATTACAGATCCTTCACTGCAGTAACAAAAAGCCCCACCCACCCCCACAAACACCAGGGGGCTCCTGCTGACATTTCAAGTGCACCCCGTGTTTCTGTCTCTCCGTGTTTGGCTGCAGTGTTTCCTTCCTTCTGGACACACCGCACTGCGGTCAGAGTATCTGTGTCATACTGGACCCGGTCTGTGGACTGACGGGGGGCGCTTGGTTGGGCTCCTCACAGACAGACTGGGGCGGGTGGGGCTTATGGATCGTCAGTATTGATTTGTCTGTTGGCTCATCTGATGCTGAGATTTAATGGTTTTGGTTAAAGAGCTCAAAGAGACGACTGTGTATCTTGTTTTTGTAGTTGTGTGTTGAATACACGTTAATATGAAATAAAACAGTTTATTATTCGTCAGCTGTGAACATTCAGAAGTTAAAGTTCACCAAAAGTTGAATTAATGATTTGTTTGAAACGCTTATGACAAATATAAACAAATCTGATGTGTTCGATCCATAATGTTAAATGACAGTGTAACAACACAACTGTAAAAACTTTATTAATCAAATTAAAGTGTTGACAGTGTTACAGGAGTATGCTGCTAAATCAGTGGACTGCACCTTTAATTAATATTCTTCTTCTTTCCTCCGCAGGGCAGTTACCCGGTCTGGGACGACTTCATCAGCAAAGCCAGCAAACTACAGTCACAGCTCAGGTGAGAAAAACACGTTTCAGGTCCTGAAAGTCGAGTATTTTAAATGATAACCGTAACCATAAACAACCGCAGACGTCTCATCAAAAAGAAAGAAAGACAGACAGTTGGACTAATGATGTTTATGGACAATTAATGTATTTATTGGCATAATCAATAATTTATGGCAGTAAATGTTGCCATGAATGATCTCATAGTCTTATTTATTAATCAATCATTAGTCAATTAATTGACAGAAAACCAAAAAGCAACTTTTTTAATAATTTAATTTTTAATTTTTATTTTTAAAGCAATAATAAAAATATATTTGCTGGTTTTATTTCCTCAAATGTGATAATTTAATGTTTTTCTTTGCCATGATTAATCAATTAATTGAGAAAATAATCAACAAAATAATCAATAGTGAAAATGTAGTCTTGTTGTTGTTGAGGATTTTGATCATTATTAACTATTAATGAGAAATTAAAGAAATGATTGTTTGTCATAGAAATCCAACCAGCTTCATTAATGTTTAAATGTCAGGTTCACCTGTCTGTCTCCACACACACACACACACACACACACACACACACATACCTGCACAACTCAATTAACCTTCTGCGGCTGGCAGAGATTAATGATGCCGACATAAAGTCATTATCAGTGAGATCAGAACTGGGCCAGAGGTCACTAGAGGTCAAAGCTGATTACAAACACACTGTATCCTCTTTCTCCTCCTCCTCTTCCTCCTCCTCTTCCTCTTCCTTCTCCTCTTTCTCCTCCTCCTCTTCCTTATCCTCTTCCTCTTCCTCTTCCTCTTCCTCCTCCTCCTCCTCATATGTGTTATTCTATTAATAAAGTCTACATATATTTTTCATGACTTTAATTGATGTCCAGGAAATAGCTGCTTTTAATTCAGTGAATCAGTCACTTAAAATGTGCTTGAAGGTCATTTAGCATCCAAAGTGTTCGTTTGTCATCATGTGATGTTTGTGTCTCTTCAAATGTTAATTAATTAAACGTTAGAGCCTCCTTCAATTTCACAACCAAACGAGGACCCCAAACGTCTGTGTTAAAAAGATGAAATATTTTCCTCTACTTCCTTGTTTCAACCGATCCTCTGTCGTGTCTCTCAGGACGACGGTCGTGGCGGTCGCGGCCTTCCTGGACGCCTTTCAGAAGGTGGCGGACCTGGCGACCAACAGCCGAGGTAGGATGCAGATCTGTTGGTTCGTTCAGGTGTTCGGGTTGTTGTTGTTATGTTTATATTTGTATATATGTAGCAACGAATAGATGACTGATAATGTAGCTCCACGTCTGTCTGGTCACTATAGAAACCTTATAGATTGATGATAAATCAATATTGTGTTTACAGCTGCAGCGATTGGAGGCCAAAACAGGAGCCGAGCTCAGGATCGTTTTTATAGACTGTGATAATAAAAGTGAATCTGTTCAGATTTAAAGATGTTGGTTGTAATTTAACAACATCAAGTTGGTTTTTAAGAAGTTTCATTGATTTATTGAGAAGATAATAGATTAATTGATAATGCAGCTCTACTGAAACAGCAGGAGGTCTTTGTGTTGTGTGTTGTTGTTGTGGAGCAGTTTGGATGTTCTCCATTGATTTGTACTTTTGCATTATTGACAAATGATCAGAGGTGGCTGTCTTCCTGATCACTGCACTGGAATATCAATAGATATTGATTAAATGAAGCAGGAAGCCTTGATGGGTAGTGTGGTGTGTTGAGTGTTTATCTCAGTGGGAGCTCTGCTAGGAGCTCTATATTTAAGGTGTGTGTGTGTGTGTGTACATGTGCGTGTGTGTGTGTGTGTGCTGGACGCAGGCCAGCTTCCTGTCGAGGCGACTCATTGTCACAATGACAACAGTAGCTGAGGTAACAATCAATCACCGCTGAGATGATTCTGGTGCTCCAGGTCACCGTGTGTGTGTGTGTGTGTGTGTGTGTGTGTGTGTGTGTGTGTGTGTGTGTGTGTGTGTGTGTGTGTGTGTGTGTGTGTGTGTGTGTGTGTGTGTGTGTGTGTGTGTGTGTGTGTGTGTGTGTGTGTGTGTGTGTGTGTGTGTGTGTGTGTGTGTGTGTGTGTACACCTGGAGCTGTTGGGACAAACTGTTCTTGTTACTTCTTGCATCTGATTTAAAAATCATCCCGGATAGAAGCTGTTCTCGGTTCTATATAGAACGTTCCATATCTGGATCTGGATATATATTTAGATGCTTCTCAACATCTTTACAATCAGTCATTAAAAATATCAAATGTTGTTTCAGGTTCTCTAATGTGAACGAGCACATTGAAGACGTCACGACAGGTTTAGGTTGATTGTAAATGGAATTGTTTCATCAGCAGATTAATCAATAATGAAAATAACAGGTACATATGATATGTGCTGCTATTGTACCCGTAGAAGGAAGATGTGAGTTTTCTGTGGCTATAATCTCCTGCAGGATTGATAATATTCAGACATTCTTGGTATTTAGATTTAACTTCTTCTACAACACAGAAGACAAACGTGAAACAAACAAACAAAAACATGTTTGTTCTTTTGAAAAGACGCAAATATTGTTTCTAAAGTGGAGCTTCGCTATTTTATCGTCTCCAAAACACACAGAAGCAACACAACAATGGAGATAAGACACGGCGGGTATCCTCCTCGCTGCACCTGAGCCAGTGTGTGTGTGTGTGTGTGTGTGTGTTTCTCCACAGTTACTATAGCAACCTGCTGCCAGGGAGGATTTAAAGGGCCAACGGTCGCTTTGGCAACACCTGGTAGCTGAGGAGGAGGAGGAGGAGGAGGAGGGACAAAAGCAGAGAGATGACAGTACAGGCAGGTAGGAGAGGGAGTTCAGGGAAAAGGAGGCGCAAAATAGGATCTAGGAGTATTAGAAGAATAAAAGGTGGAACAAAAACAGGAGAGAACAGTGGATGATGGGAGAAAGAAGAGGAGAGATTAAGCAAGGAAGGAGGTGGGAGGAGGGGAGGCGAAGGAGGAGGAAACTGAAGAGTTGACAGGTGCTTTTTTCTGTTTCTTGCTTCTGTCACTCATCAGAATAAGCAATACAAGAGGAACAGATGGAGCAGGGATGGAGTCCCAGGAGGAAGAGGAGGAGGAGGAGGATGGAGAGGGGGAGGAAGGGGAAGAGGAGGAGGAGGAAGAGGGGGATGGAGAGGGGGAGGAAGAGGAGGAGGATGAAGAGGGGGAGGAAGAGGAGGAAGAAGAGTAGGAGGAAGAGGAAGAGGAAGGGGAAGAGGAAGAGGGGGAGGAGGAGGAAGAGGGGGAGGAGGAGGAAGAGGGGGGGAAGAGGAGGAGGAGGAGGAAGGGGAAGAGGAGGGGGAGGATGGAGAGGGGGAGGAAGAAGAGTAGGAGGAAGAGAAAGAGGTGGGGGGGGAGGAGAGGGGGAGGAAGAGGGGGGACGAGGAAGAGGAGGGGGAGGAGGAGGATGGAGAGGGGGAGGAAGAGGGGAGGAGGAGGAAGGGGAAGAGGAGGTGGAGGAGGAGGATGAGGAGGAAGAGGAGGGGGAGGAGGATGGAGAAGGGGAGGAAGAGGAAGAGGAAGAGGGGGGGGAGAGGAGGAGGAGGATGGAGAGGGGGGGGGGAGGAGGATGAGGAGGGGGAGGATGGAGAGGGGGACGAAGAAGAGTAGGAGGAAGAGAAAGAGGTGGGGGGGGAGGAGAGGGAGAGGAGGAGGAGGATGGAGAGGGGGAGGAAGAGGATGAAGAAGAGTAGGAGGAAGAGGGGGGAGAGGGGGAGGAAGAGAAGGAGGAGGAGGAAGTAACTAATGAATTGTTGTCTGAGTAATAGTTTTATCACAATATAAAGGTTTTTTTTAATTAGCTGTTACATATGACAAACTGAAACAGTGAATCTGAAACCAGAAAATATTTTATGTATTTGATGAATGTTTTTGTGTTTTGTTGTCTCACCTTGAAACGTTCTTTAACGTCATTAAACAACACCTGGAAAGTTTGTGAAGAATCCTTGAAACTGACATGGAGATCCAGAGCAGCAGCAGTAAAACGAAGCGGCTCCTCGGCGTTCCCGGTTCAGTCACGTACCGTCCTGCAGCTTCCGAGCTTAACTGCCGGCTGTAAAAAGCGTCGTAACTTATCAGCCACAAGGCTTTAAAGGCCATATGTTGTTTATCAGGTTAAAACATTCCCAGCTTGTTGTGGTGGTTGTGGGTGAACTGTGGGAGTGGAGCTGCAGCATATGGAGCTAATATGATGTCCCGCTGCTGCTCTTCCAGTAAAGACAAACACCAGCATGTCTTTAGTTGGGACTGAATCTGCATGTTGGAACATTAATCTGGCAAAACTTCAGTCCAGGAAATCAACATGCGAACCAACAGCAGCTCGCAGGAAGTGAGCTTAAAACTGGGAAAACATTTATGGAGCCGCGTTTGAGTCATGTTGAAACTTTTACACCAAACCTGTTTGAGCTGAACTTCAGATGGTTGGTTTGATTCATTTAAGCAGATCTGACGATGCAGTCTTGGTTGTGGATAGTTATCAGGCGGGAACGTGATCCAACCTCCATCTGATCAAACTACAAGGCTGCAAGTTGGAGCTAAACAGCTCCCGTAGCCACGCTTTGCATGCTGGGAAGTGAATGAGTGAAATCAACAGTTGCTAGCAGCTAGCTGGATTATGTATTTATTCTATAAGGTTAAAATCACATTAATTAATAGATTACCCATGAGCCTCAGCTGCAGTAATGAATCACAACATCCATCATGGATGAAAAGCGTACTTGTTTGATGCTGCAGTGTGTGTGTGTGTGTGTGTGTGTCAGCAGCACACAGATGGCCTCCTTTGGCAGCTTGTCATTTAATGATATCATCTCAGGTGCAGGTGAGTGATGTCATATCTGCAGTGTCACCAGCATGTTTATGGATCTTCATCAAGGTCGAGATAAAAAAATCAAACTTTTCATCCTAAAGAGAGAAAGACGCAATATCTGCTTTATTATCGTCCTCCCGTCCGTCTTCTTTTTCTATTTTTAAGTCTTTTTTTGTGTTCAGCTCTCTCTCTCCTTTTTAGTATTTTCAATGGCAGCAACATCCAAATAAAATATAATATTAACACATTTTAATTAAGTTGTCTCAATATTCACATCATTAATTTCACAATTTAATAAAACCACCCTCAAAAACCAAAACACCATTTAAAAACGAGGAGCCAGAAAGGCTCCCAGAGAAAAGCACAAGTTGTTTAATCATCAGGAGACGATGATGTCAGGAGCTGAAACCCTGAACCAGCAGCCGAGTTGAAACGGGCTCGTATATCCTCCCGGCTTCACCGCGGAGGTCAAACGTTCAGAATATCGGTCACGACATGTCGCTGCTTATAATGTAATAACTATTTTTATCTACTACAGTTGCTACGCGCCGGCCTGCTGCACGATTCCTGCTCCGTATAACAGTTTTAATTATATATTTTTTTGATGTCTGATCCAGCAGCTCAAGTCTGATATAGTCAATATAGAGGAGAAATCGACAGGTCAGCAATCATGAATATGGTGCTTTTATTAGATGGTCACGTGATGATTTTTCACCATTTTTTGACATTTTCAGATCCATTAATCACGAAAATAATCAAGAGATTAACCAATGAAATGTGATCAGAACAGTAAAAAACAAGAAAGAAGATAAAAATAAAATATATTAACGTGAAAAGCATAAGCTAACATTCACGGTGTTATTGTAGGCTACCTGCTGCACTGTGTGTGAGTCAACCAGAGGGTGCGTTTGAATTATTAAACAGGGGCACCCAGCAGGGGAAGCTATATGTGTTCTTTTCATCTCCTACACAAACTGCACCTAATTAGTTATGAGGCCCCACCCGTCTGTGGGGGAGCATCAGTAAGAATAATTAAGCGCTCCCTCTGCAGGCCTGGACTCTGCCGGCTGTGTTGATGACTCATAACTTTATTCAAATCAAATCAAATCAAATCAAATCAAATTTTATTTATATAGCCCAAAATCACAAAATACATTTGTCTCAGAGGGCTTTACAATCTGTACAGGGAGTGACACCCTCTGTCCTTAGACCCTCGATTAGTGAGGAAAAACTTGACCACCAAAAAACCTTTTAACAGGGAAAAAGGTGGAAGAAACCTCAGGAAGAGCCACAAAGGAGGGATCCCTCTCCCAGGACGGACAGACGTGCAATGATGTCACATGTACAGAACAAATCAACACACACATATTGTACACTCCACATATTGTACAATGAATAATAATGAATTACAGTTGATGATAAGAATAGGTTACAATGAATGATGAATTATTACAGTAGCAGCAAATCATTACATAACTATAAACTGTAATGGGGATATGGCAACAATGATGACGGCGACAACACATGCAGTAGACGCCACGCAGGACCACAGCAGCAGACAAAGTCCACAAGAACCTGCTGGGCGAGAGAGCACAGAAACTCCGGGGAAGAAGTTTAATTAGTAACATGATAGATAGATGGATTAGATAGATGGATAGATAAGGAGAGAGAGAGAATGAGAGAGAGCGAGAGAGTATGTGAGTCCCCCAGCAGTCTAGTTCTATGGCAGCATAACTAAGGGATGACCTGAGCCAGCCCTAACTATAAGCTTTATCAAAAAGGAAAGTCTTAAGTCTACTCTTAAAGGTGTTGATCGTGTCTGCCTCCCGAACACAGAGTGGTAGTTTATTCCACAGAAGAGGAGCTTGATAGCTGAAAGCTCTGGCTCCCAATCTACTTTTAGACACTATAGGAACCACAAGGAACCCAGCATCCTGGGAGCGCAATGTTCTAGTGGGGTGGTAAGGTACTATGAGCTCTTTTAAATATGATGGTGCCTGACCATGAAGAGCTTTGTAAGTTAGGAGAAGAATTTTAAATTCTATTCTAGATTTAACAGGTAGCCAGTGCAAGGAAGCCAAAATGGGAGAGATGTGATCTCTGATTTTGGTTCCTGTCAGAACGCGTGCAGCAGCATTCTGAATCAGCTGCAAACTCTTAAGAGACTTATTAGAGCAGCCTGATAGCAAAGAGTTACAATAGTCCAGCCTAGAAGTAACAAATGCATGGACTAGTTTTTCTGCATCCACTTGAGAAATGATGCGTCTGATTTTGGCAATGTTACGCAAGTGGAAGAATGCAGTCCTCGAAAGTTGTTTTATATAGTTATTAAAGGACAAGTCTTGATCAAAAACAACGCCAAGATTTTTTACGGTGGAGCTGGAGGCCAGGGTGATCCCATCTAAGGCTAAATCTCTGGAATGATAGTTTCTAAGGTGTTTGGGTCCTATTAGGAGAACTTCAGTTTTTTCTGAATTTAGCTTCAGAAAATTGTGGGTCATCCAATTTTTTATGTCCTTAATGCATGCTTGAAGTCTAGTCAAGTGATTGGTTTCATCAGGCTTGATCGATAAATATAATTGGGTGTCGTCAGCATAACAGTGAAAGTTAATTGAATGATTCCTAATAATGTTCCCTAAGGGAAGCATATATAAACTGAAAAGAAGTGGCCCTAATACAGAACCTTGTGGGACTCCATGAGAAACTTTGGTTTGCATGGAGGATTCATCATGAACATGAACAAACTGAGAACGGTCTAGGAAATATGACTTAAACCAGCCTAGGGCGGTTCCTTTAATGCCAATTTGGTATTCCAGTCTCTGTAAGAGAATCTGATGGTCAATGGTGTCAAATGCGGCACTAAGATCTAATAGGACAAGTACAGAGATGAGTCCTTTGTCTGATGCCATTAGGAGGTCGTTTGTAACTTTAACTAGTGCGGTCTCTGTGCTATGATTTACTCTAAATCCTGACTGAAACTCCTCGAATAAACTGTTTGTGTGGAGAAAGTCACATAGTTGGTTGGCTACGGCTTTCTCAAGTACCTTCGAGATGAAAGAAAGGTTTGATATTGGTCTGTAATTGGCTAAAACCTCTTGATCTAGAGTTGGTTTTTTAAGAAGAGGCTTAATCACAGCTATTTTAAAGGACTGTGGTACATATCCTGATAATAAAGACAGATTAATCATATTCAATAAGGACGGGCTAACTAAAGGTAATACATCTTTAAGCAGCCTGGTTGGGATGGGGTCTAAGAGACAGGTTGACGACTTATTATATCATCTGAAGAAAAGAGCCAGCTAATAAACGCACCTGAATGTTAAAGAGCCCAGCCGGTGTGGAGCGTGAGGTGGAGGCTGCAGCAGGAGGTCAGAGTGACTTTCAGCTGTTACGTCCAGACACGTTAGAGACCAGCTGGGGAAGAAACTGCTCCGTGTCTGCTGGACGTGGGAGAAGAAAACGTTCACCAAAAATATTCTGTCTTGAATCGTTCCAAAATAAGCAATGAATGCAGATTTAAAAGCTGGTGCATCATTGCATTTCTCGGTCTCGTTACAGCCAGTTGACAGCACTGTGTATCACTTCACTGCACGTGTGTGTGTGTGTGTGTGTGTGTGTGTGCACCAGACAGACAAAAAAAGATAAGAAAAGTGCTCCAAAGCACCGCTAGAGGTAAGAAAGTTCACCTAAACACGACAAATTGTGACACAAAGGACACGATTCTGCCTCAGTTATTTATTATTTTATTAACGTTATTTCTGCAGTAAATATCTCCAACTTATTCACTATAATAAGATGTTTTATTCTCAATCAGACATTATGAAGATCCTCATAATGGTTGAATCACACTGTGAGAGACGAAAACTCAGACAGCTTTTACCAAACAGCTAACCAACACTTTCAGAGCTTTGGCAACAAAAACATGGCAACCGTCCTAAACTTGACCCCCCCGCCTCCTCCTTACCTCCCCCGCCCTGTGAACACAGACTGTCAGTGACGTCTCTTAAACAGGCAAACAGGAGGGACTGTGGGAGGGAAACGATGTGACGGCGGTTAATTCACAGTCCACTTGTGATGGTTTCCATGCTGGCAGACAAATAGGTGTGTGTGTGTGTGTGTGTGTGTGTGTGTGTGTGTGTGAGCAACCTAAAGCCTGTTCAGGCAAGCTTTCTCTCTCCTGTGATTGGCTCTGTTCTGTTAAGCCAGACACACTTTGATCCTCCCATCACACACTGACGCTGAGGAACACACACACACACACACACACACACACACACACACACACACCTCGTGCACTAGACCTCCCACACAGTCTGTTACCAACACACACTCACACAGACTATAATTTAATTTTAATTTAATTTCCATAAATAACATAATGTGCAGCTATCAGCTAAAATTATATATTAAACATTAAAGGTACAGCCAGCGTATTTTTTGACTAATTTTAGGCATCTTCATAAAGAAAATATGAATATTTGTTTCTCAACTGATTATAGATACAAATACATCTACAACTAAACATAACTGAAGTTATTTCTTTAAATCTAAAGAACTATTTTACCTACAGACATGTAGACTATCTTCAAACGTGGATGTTTTTGTCTTTTTGCTCTTTTTATGTTATAAATTATGATTTTGAGCACGTTTACGTGAGTAACAGGACCTGAAACCTGATTTAAAAATGATGCATATGCACAAAAGCTGCACAATGTCCCACATATACATTATTATTATTATCATTTAAACAGATCATACACACTTTAGACGATGCTTTAAATTCACATTTGTGTGTTTTAGTGATGAGCTGCACATAGTTGTATGTATCCACCCTCTAAAGTTAAACCTCTTAACTTGGGATGACTTGATGTCCTACTGCAATGCTAAAGATTTTAAGGGGACATATCTGGCTGTTTGTGATTTTCAGTCACTTACAGACCGTTGAGGTTGGATGTCAATCAATCAATCAATCAATCAATCAATCAATCAATCACATCCTAAACATGTCAAACATGTCAAAGTCTCTAAACTTGAGATATATGTAAAAAAGCCAGAGAGCTTCAGCCTGCTCTGAATCACAGAGTTACCTCTTCTTCCTCCTCATGATGACGTCACATTGATCTCTTTAACTGGTTTTCACATTAACAGAAGAACCATGAACCTTTTTATAGTTTGTGTTAAGTTGCAGAACATCTTTTCGTGATGAGTTTGGCCTCAGGACGAGAGCAACGACTGGCAGACTGCTGTAACTCTCCAAGGAGGCTTTTTAATGGGATGTAGTAATCAGCTGTGTGTGTGTGTGTGTGTGTGTGTGTGTGTGTGTGTGTGTGTGTTAACCAGCCTCAGGGTTTTTTGAATAGATTACAGTTCATTAAATAGCAGACAACCAACACAAGCTGAACTGCCTCAAACTGTGTGTGTGTGTGTTTGTGTGTAATTAACGTTAAGTGCTTTGCTTTGTGTGTGTGTGTGTGTGTGGAGATAAGGTAGTGCTACAGAGACACTTCACCTACTGACACCACACTGTTATTATCTCTGTTTGAATCTCTTCCTCTCTTTTTTTTTCTTCTTTCCACACTGAAAGTCTTTGTCTTCTGCGCTCCAGTAATTGCTGTTTACTGTCAACATGTTGTCTTGGTTTCACTGCTGCAGCTGTAGTTGATTCTTTTAGACATTTAAGACTTATTATGTCTTGTATGAAATAAAGCAAGATGATTTAATGATGAAGACGAAGGAAGAACACACAACTGAGGATTTGGATGGAAACACGGCAGCACATGCAGAAAACCTTCTGTGCCTAAAACTCAACTCTAAAACAAGAGAAGCTTTATGGCTCCTTTGTGTTCGTTTCCTAGACTGCAACGGTTTGTTGATAGAAAGGAAATTAATCGGCAACTATTTGAAGGATTTGATGAAGGTTTTGAACTGCTTGTTAGATAAAACAGGTTGTCTAGTTGTCATGTAGCAAATCAAAACGTGTTGTTCTACTATCGGCAGAGTCGACGGTCACACTGAGCCTGATAGCATCCTGCTACACAAGAGATAATAACCCACATTAGCTTTCCTGCTAAAGTCTCCTGTTATCTAACTTACAAACATGAACACATCTTGTTCTGCACCTTAGCTTGCTGACATAGATTAAACATCATGTGGACATATCTTAAAATGTCACTTCGATGCTTATTCTGATTCTTATTGTTTAACACCACTGCCAGCCACACACACACCGTGTAACTGGCAACACTGGGAGCCTGCCAGCTGCTGTTAGCAGACAGTCATCCACTATTGAGCCTCAAACAAGTTAACTTCATATTGTATTCATTGTGACAGTAACAGTCCTTCTCATAGTTTTAGAGACGTAGTAGATATAAAGCTATTTCACCAAATAAGTGAAAAGTTTGACCTGCTGGTGGCTCTAGAGGAAAGGACAGGAGATCACCACAGTCTTTAAGAATCAACCTCTGGGGACCATGAATTTCTGACTGACTGAGTGAAACTGCTAAAATAGTTAAAACGGAACATAAAAGACGTGAGCAAAATCAGACACGGAGTTGACTAGTGAATAACTGGCAGCATCAGCGTCTTTACAGGCAAGGTCGAACTGACAGAAGCTTTTAGCATTCAGATACAGGGCCAGCTCACACACACACACACACACACACACACACACACACACACACACACGGCCAGCCTGCCAACGCTTTCAGACTACAGATTTGCGGCCAAATAAGAGCTCTGGTTTTGCTCGGGGGCTGGCAGCAGCTCGGGTCAAACAAATCAAACGCTCCCTTTACTTTGTTTTAGTCTCAGATCAAAGTGTGTGTGTGTGTGTGTGTGTGTGTGTTGGCTCAAGCGTGTCAAGGCTGTGGACGATGCTATTAGACGTTTTAAAATGTTGGGATTAAAGAGCGCCTGATATCAGCGGGGTCTTGTTTCTGCATTCCTGTTTTTCTGTGGATCGAAACATGTTTCCACCCGTCTCACGTGTGTGTGTGTGTGTGGTCAGCCTGTGTGTGTGTGTGTGTGGTCAGCCTGTGTGTGTGTGTGTGTGTGTGTGTGTGTGTGTGTGTGTGGGAGTCACTGAATACTGATGGCTTGGAGGTTGGTTTGTCTCTGCGTCCTCCTTTGAGCTGGTCAATCGTTTGTTCTGTTTTCTCAGCTGCTAAAAGAGGAGAAATAACTGAACTGATCATCTCGATGAATCTCTCTCCAAATATCCATCCTGAGCTCCACAGAGGCAGATAAACATGCCACCGTGTCTGTGAAGGTTCAAGGAAACATGGGAGACATAAGACAAGTGATGCTGTGGTTTGTTTGTGTAGCATTTAGTAAGATTTTATTTTCAGTGTGGTTAAAATGTGAACTTTTGAGGCATTTTGCAGACAGTTAGTGGCTACAGACCGTTGAATGCATTTACAGACAGCAGTATCCCAGTTATTATCCAGGTTCTGAGGTATACTAGTGTTTGCACAGATACGATACCAGCTATAACAGACAGTCAGCAGCTATGTAAGCAAAATGTACGAATCTGTCCTCTGAAACGATGATGATCCACCACACCTGTTCACGAGGGGGAAGCTGAGGCTCATTAATCAAACATTTATCAGTAAAACTCAGGAGTTGAGAGTTCATAAAATGTTGCTGTTCGGGGAGGATCATCCATCATGTGAGAGGTGGGGCTGATACATGATGGTAAAACAGCAGCAAGCTGATACATCAGGACGTAATCAGAGAGTGAAGATATTCCCAGGATGCCTATTTAAAGAATCCTAAGACTCTACTGTAAACCCCCATCTTTCCCTCCCACACACACACACACACACACCGTCCTGCAGAAGGCATCCTAAGACTGCAGCCTCCACTACCAGGCATCCTTGGACTGCTCCCCTCCCCGCTCCGGTGTGTGGTATTCCAGGACTGTACGACCCCGTCGCTCCCGGAGGAGCTGCGAGGAATTCTGTTTACTCCTCTGACAAACTCCCTCCGCACATGTACTTTAACCTATTTAAAGGAGAATGCCCACCAGTTTTTGAAGTTTTTCCGTATTATTTCAGTGAACCGTCAAATACTGAACTATTTATGACCCTTCAGTGTCTGATGTAACGGGGAGGCAACGTGAGGCACCGATATCGTCAACTCAGTCAGTTCTTATTTAGAAATGTAAAATCAATCACCCTAAATGAACTAAATTTAACTCGGTTTAGCCTCCATGACTTTGCAGTGTTATCTTTGGGAGCCGAGAGCTTCTAGCAGAGCCGCGTCCAGAATCACCCCCATAAATTCAGATTCCAGATACTTTTAGTGTTTTATTGCCATTTTGCATCAGTACTGTTGGTAGAGTTGCACAACTGTAATTTACAGTATCTATAAAATGCAGAGCATTGCATTGTGGGAAGATAAATAATAGATATTTATTAACGAGATCTGCAGTGTTTTGAGTTGTTGGGAGGCAGAAGTTTTCTTTGAAGGTGAAATCTGAATTTGCAGGATGTAAAGCAGTGATCAGAGAATCTGATAAACGGTTGTAAAGTTGTGTGAATTTTACGTTAATGTTGTTTGCTTTCGTCCTGCAGCTCTTCTTGCATGTAGTCGTCTCTCCTCGTACCCCGCTGAGCTCAATGTGACCTTTCTGACATGTTGCTAATTAGCTTTAACTTGGTATTTCGTGCCTGAGCATTAAAGAGATTGACAGCGGCGGCGCTTGTGTTGCTTGTTGACACGTGAGAGCTATTGAAGTGGTAAAGTGACCTTGGATATATGGAGAGAGAGAGAGAGAGAGAGACTGATGCAACCACCAGGCAATAATATACGGCTGTTTGAATATTGACCAATCAGCTGACGGTTTACACGGAGCCAATCAAGCAGCAGCGAGCGAGCTGTGACATCAAAAAAGAAAGTTTTTATGAAACTTTTTTTCTGGAATCACAGTGACGTAAAAATAAAGGATTCCTCAGATGAATATGACGTTTTAACTTTATTAACATAACATGCTACTTATTATGTCCTTTCTTTGTATTGAACAATCAATCTCTTAATTAATTGAGGAATAAAGAATCACTGTGTGGTAGCGAAGAGTTTAGTATGCTTCACATGAACAAGGTTTTTTATTTGTAGATTATTTGCTTCACAACGTTCCTAAAAAAAAAGAATAAAAAGAGTCAAAACTGCAGACAAAATAAAACTCTGTATGTTAATGTTTGATCTTATTTCTGCTCTGACCGTCCTCTCTTCTTCTTCCCCTCGTGCTCCACTTCTCAAAAATAGCTCTGCAGTCGTAACCTCCCTGTAGCAACAAGACAAGAAATATAGTCGCCTACTAGAGGACAGTGATTTACTGCCTGTCCTGCTGTGCCACTGTGTGTGTGTGTGTGTGTGTGTGTGTGTGTGTGTCTTCAGCTGCTCTGGTTCCTCAGCCCACTTCCACCAGTGTTCGTGTCGAGTGGCTCCTGCGGGAATGTGACGGCTGAGTTAACGTCCCGGTCGGATGGAGGGAGGCTGGTTTGAATTCCAGTCTTAGATTCCAGGTCACCTACCGTTCACTGAAAAGTTCAACACACGTCACATCGGTCGGTTACCGTGTCGACAGCGAGGTTACCGTCTCGGAAAAATCGGTCAGGACACTCGGTGCAAACTTGAAATTAAGGTTACGTTCAGTCTTTAACCAGAAAACTATTGATGCTGTCAGTGATTTTCATGTTTTAAGATGAGAATTTAAGAAAATTCAACAATCATTTGACATGTTGGTCAGGATACTGTTTGATACGTATTGGCACCAAAAAGCACACAGACGTAGAGAACTGCTGGTGAAAGAGTCACATGTAGAGGCTAAACAGAGTAAAATGAGAAAAGAAAAACACATTAATGTAGCTTTAACTTCTTCTTTGGTGCGTCTGTCTCCATCCTACCGCTCGTTCCCTCTGAGGGTTTGAACGGGTCATGTTTGGACTCGCATGCAGATGAGCTGCGTTGGCGCCTTGAGGCCGTTCAGTCAGACAGAGACGCTGCTCTGTCCTATTAAATTGGGTCAATTGGGTCTCAGTGCTAGTTCCTACACACACACACACACACACACACACAGAGCCCCATCATGAGTCCACGGTCGAGTCAATCAGCTGAATTGACCAGGAGCTAATTGACTGACAGTGACCCTGTTGAGCAGAGCTAGTTTGCTAATATGTGATGGAAACTCATGCTAACTGTGTCACAGTAAACATCGTGGTTGTAGCGTATCTTTAGTCGTTTATGTTATTTTGAACGTGAAGCATGATGTAACCTATATTTATATTTACAACATTTGGCTGAAAAATGAAGTTGTGTTTTTGCCAAATTACGCTGTGTTTATTTGTAGCCTTCAGTTGTACTAAAAGACCCTCTAAGGAGTCGGCTGTTTTTTGCTAGCCTAAATTAGCATTAGTGACTGTAAATGCACTGTGCTAACCAAGCTAGCAGCTAGCATTAGGTTCAGCTCACTTCAAGATGGTGACGGCCAATATTCAAAAAGCCTGATCACACCAGCTATGTTTTAAAAAGTAAAACGTCATTAACTTCAATATATTCACTGTGATTGTTGAACCAAATCCACTTGGTGAACTTTGACCTGCAGAATCATGTTTGAGGAAACGGAGAGCTGACGGATACGAGGAAGCTCTCATAGTTTATTAGCTTTTATTCAACTGGTTTTCATTCAGGAGAGATGTATAAGAACCAGAGAGGCTCAACCGCCACTGAAGAGTCACTTTTATTTACATGTATTGTTCTCTCTACTGTAAAAGAGGAATCTTCTGCATTTTTTACTCTGTCAGCGGTGACTTATCAAACGGTAATTATCGTGAATCTGTGTCTGTTAGTCGACTCTACCGTGTCTAAAAAACCAACAACAAAAGAACTTCTTTTAGCTTCAAGCACCTGAAACCTGTCCAGACAGCTTCTTGGCACAGAGAAGAAACACAACTGACTCAGATCTGGTTACCTTTATACCTTTATACTTTATACAACTGTACTGAATCATCTTCTCTTTGTGTCCCTTTGTACCATCACTCAGTTTAAAGCTCAAGTTTCCATGTTCGGTCCTGAAACTCTACAGATACAGAAATATTGATGAGCAGGAGGAAGTGAAACGTCACCAGCGCCCACAGCAACGGTCGCCTGTGATTGTCATTATAAAGTCAGACATCCGAGCTGCTGGCCACAGAGTCATTGATATCAATCAATAAGCCAATAAGCAATCAACTGCCAACATGTAATTGTATTATTTGTCTACTTTGTGAAGGAAGGAAGGAAGGAAGGAAGGAAGGAAGCAGGGAGGGAGGAAGGAAGACGTGTGCAGGGAAAAGAGGGAAGTGCAGATGAGAGAAGAAAGGTGTCAGTGGTGCAATGCAGTGCTCACTACCCCACCCCATAAACACACACACACGTTTGTATACCTGTTAAGTCTCGACCAAGTGGGAGATTCAAACTGAAAACAGCCCTTGTTTGTTGCATTGGTGGGTTGTTTATGAGACATAAGAGTAAGAAAACATCGATACGTTTGAGTATCGTGATGTTTTGTGATACAGTATTGATCCGCAGAAACATCGATTTTTAATGAACCTTCAGAGACCTGCGGGGGCGTCTTTCAGATTTAAAGCTAGAGTAAAGATGCTGGCATCGTGCTAACGGAGCTAAGTAACGTTTCATTTAAATTTCTTGGAATTGCATAAACTTTTAAATAACACTCATGAAGACAATTGCAATATATCGGCTTGCTTACAGTATCACAATATATTGAATTTTTACCCCGTATCGTGATGCGTATCGTATCGCCAGATTCTTATCAGTCTTAGTGAGACATGACATATGATCCAGGAAAAAGAAAACATACTAAAAATGTGAGTATGTATTTTAGTATTGTAACTTAAAGATTGATCAGCGTGTGTGGAGGGATCGTTGGATCTCCAGGCTGACAGGCTGAGGTCTGGTGAACTTTACCCAGGAGGGAGTGTTCTGTCTAGGGGAGAAAGACGACGACCATCTGGCCCTCTCAGGTGCCTGTGGAGCTTCTTCTGCTCTCAGACAGACTCGTCTCCACCCTGCTGGAGTGTCCTTGAGCAACACATAGACTGAATCCTGGAGATCATCTTGACCTCTGACCTCTGCCTTTAATATTGATGAGACTTTGCAGTCTGTTGTTGATTGCATGTTGTGTCGTATTTGTTTATTTTGTCCTCTTTTTCTGGGTCATTCTAGTAAGGAAGGTGCTTTTATAATTATCATTAGTAATTAGTAATAAGGTAACGTCTCCAACGATTGACCTGCGTCCCCACTTGCTGTGATGAGGGACACTTTGTTGTTCCTTTGTCCTTTTGAGAGAAAGGCGTGCTGTGGTCAGGCTGAACTGAACTGATGGACGTGTTTTTTGGCGTCTATTCTCTGGGCCGAAACAGAGGATGATGCTGCATTACATTGATCTAGAAATGTGTACTATTATTTTAACCTCACCCATTATATTAATTTTCAATTAATTGTTAATTTTGAATCCTTTCTGTTGATTCTGTTTCATGTTTCTTGAAGCAGATTGTATTAAATGTTTAGTATGAAATGTAAATGAAGGTTTATTATTCTTATTAGATGAATACTTGTATGAATGTGTGAAAGCGTTTCTCTCTTAGTGTTACTGCAGTTTGTGTCTCTGTGTGTGTTTGTTGTCAGGAGGAACCAGAGACATCGGTTCAGCTCTCACCAGGATGTGCATGAGGCACCGCAGCATCGAGGCCAAACTCCGCCAGTTCTCCATGTGAGTGTGTGTGTGTGTGTGTGTGTGTGATGAACAGGTTGTAGCATCTCCTCCCAGCTCTCCATGGAAACCTGCTAGTCCTCCTCCTGCTTCATCTTTCCATCCTCCATCTTGCCTTCCTCTTCCTCTTCCCTTTTCCTCCTCCTCCTCCTCCTCCTCTGCTTGAGTCCATTAACTCTGCTGGTACAGAGGCAGAGAGTGCAGCAGTGAACAGATATACTGTAGCCAGGCCACACACAGGAGTCGCATCCATCGTGTGATGCATCAGCACACAAACATCATTGCTCCTGTTCATACTGGCTGTTCAAAGATCTGCTTCAAATGTGCTTTCAGTGTCAGTGATGGAGGTTAAAATCCACAGTGTGTCCACACAAATTAGGAGACAATCAACCCAAAAGGTCATAATGACACAATGACGTTTGAGTGAAAGATGCCATCTAGTGGTCGTAGTCATTATGAGCAGCTCAGTGAGACGATGTGCACACAGCTCTAACGTGTGTGTTTGTGTGTGTTTGTGTGTGCCTCCAGGGTGTTTCTGGACTGTCTGATTAACCCTCTACAGGAGCAGATGGAGGAGTGGAAGAGAGTCGCCAACACTCTGGACAAAGATCACGCCAAAGGTTCAGAAAACACACAACCACAGACATTTACTGGAGCACAACACAAACAGAGACAACAGTACGCAGTATCTGTGTGTGTATTTGATTGTTCAGGATGTGCTGACTGTGTCAACGTATCTTTAAGTTTATTATGGATGTTGATTTTTCACACAGATCATTCATTGTGCAATAAAGAAATCTAAATTATTAACCAAATATTAGTCGATTAAAACGTGAAATACTCACATGCAGCTGGCTCCATTTGTCTGGACGGGGACTGAAAAATATGGATGAGAGAGAATCCAACAGTAATGATGCATTTCTGATACTGTTGGTTCCCTTTACTTCCTCTTCCTCTTCCTCTTCTTCTTCTTCTTCTTCTTCTTCTTCGTCTTCTTCTTCTTCTTGGTTCCCTTTTACAGAGTACAAGAAAGCCCGTCAAGAAATCAAGAAGAGGTCTTCAGACACTCTGAAGCTGCAGAAGAAAGCAAAGAAAGGTTTGTAACATCGTCCATCGTCTCGTTCAAACAGCTGCTTCACATCGTGTGTGTGTGTGTGTGTGTGTGTGTGGAATGATGTGAATGAGCTTTAATTAAACACTTTGTGGTCCAACATTCATGGGATAATTAAATGAGTGGCGGTGTTTACGACATGTGACATTATGAAGATATGTGAGGATTTAAAAGTTAATGTCATGTTTTGTTTTTCTTTCTCTTCTTCTGGTGTCCGATCCTGTCCTGCTCTGCTCAGCTGATGTATTCGGTAAGTTCGGCCTCCTCTTATTTACCTTCTTGTTTTATTCTGGAGGTACAGACACAGAGTTGTGGTACTTTAGTTTCAGGCCAGGAGGCATCAAACACCTTCAGTCCTCTGTCAGATCTCATCCAGCCGGTCTGCAGATAAACTATGTTCCCACGTTGTTTCAGTGTTGTTGTTTCGATCGCAACAAAGTCCTAAAAACTTCTCGCTGAAGCCTCAGAGAAAATATTTCTATGACCCGACCACAACCAAACACAGCCGGGTGGTTCACACAACAACAACAACAAATAACAACAACAAACAACAACAACAACAAACAACACGTGAAACAGGAATCCTCATCAAAAATGTTTTATGTTTATAGTAAAGAAAACATCAGAATCAATAATTCTTCATTAATGTTTCAGAGAGTTTCATTCATTCATTCAATACAATAACATCCATAATTATTTCTATTAATTTATATAAAGTGAAAGATGCAACAACATTTAAAGGCAGGTTTCATAACCAGAGGTGGAAATAACATCAGTTAAATATTGTACTACATTTATTTGAGATCATTAATATTTTAGAAACTTTGTTGAAACGTTTTGTCTTGTGTCCTTTTACAAAAGACGTTTAGCTTCACATTCAAATAAATAAGTCTAAAATATCATTTTATTTAATTTTATAAGAACTGTCCCCGTCCAGAAGTACACACAAGTATACAAATAAACAGAAACACACAAACATAAGATGAAGGGAGAGAGATGAAAAAAAAGAAGTCACGGTCAGAAAGGAGGATGAAGACAAATGGAGCAGAGGAACAACAAGAGGAATAAAGGAAGAGGAGACACAAACAGCGGACGAGGATGAGCTTCTGCTTCTGGCATTGTGCTGCTTGAATTCTGTGGGAAACCAGAAATTACATTCCCGTCCCTCCAAGATACTCTGAGGCGTCTCTGTCCTCTTCATCACTGAAGCCTCTGGCTGGAAGACGGAGCTCGCTCCCATCTGTCAGCCCGACCACAGGACCCGGCCGTGGGGCTCACTGGAGGAATCAAGAACTTTAATTACATGTTTATGTCTGTCCTGAAGTAGCAAAGATGAGATCACCAAATGATCAGCTTTAAAAGGGGGAAATATGTCCCCAAAACACTCAAAGAACAAAGCAGCAGCTCAATGATCAGACACCACGATACAAACAACATATCAGTTCACCCTGTATGTGGCTCTCAGCCCTGAATCTACATGCAGCTTTAAAAATGCATCATAAATATTAAAGAAGTTCATTAAAAAAAGGCTCCATCATTTCCTGCAACGTTACGCAAACTGGAGGAAGTAGTGTATTTGTTGGGGACTATTTTCAGAGGCGGATTAATACACATTTGGAGCTGGATTATGATCACTGTAAAGATTATGTCTGTCAGTTAAGATAAGAGACATTTCATGTTGTATTTTTAACTTATTATTTTCTTATTGTTTTTATGTGTCACTTTTTACTGGACGTTTGATGACGTTTTTGTGAAATTAGTCGCTGTTTTTTTCTGAAGTTCTTGTGCACAGAAGCAATGAAAATGTACAAAACACCTAAAAGTAAATTTTTATTGTCATTTGAGACTTTAACAAAAAAATGCATCTGCTGCCTGTGAGAAGAAATGAAATGATTACTTGATTATTTTTCGAATGATAGAAAATGAATGTTTACAGCTGTAAAGTGAATATCTGGGAAATCATAAGACATCTTTCTTCAATCAGTAAATTGTGAAATAATCTGCAGATGAGCCATAAATGAATAAATAATAATAATTAGCTGCAGCCCTGTTTATGAGCTCTACTGCAGCTCTCATATCGTCCCATTCATCCTAACAGGACCTTTTATTAGTTTTCATGTAACGTGTGTGTGATTGTGTGTGTGTGTCCAGGCCGTGGAGACATCCAGCCACAGCTGGACAGCGCCATGCAGGACGTCAACGATAAGTACCTGCTGCTGGAGGAGACGGAGAAGCAGGCGGTGAGGAAGGCGCTGGTGGAGGAGAGGAGTCGCTTCTGCTGCTTCGTCTCCATGCTGCGGCCCGTCGTGGTCAGTATCTGTCACATGACCCACAGCCAGAAGACAAACAAACAAACCTCCGACCTACCAATTAAAAACTGTCACTAAACTAATTAAGAATTTAAAGTGTGGAAATTGTGTTCTTTTATTGGTATTGATGAGATCAATATTTCTGGATTTACAAGCATTTTTATTTTTATTTTTTTGTGTGTCAGGAGGAGGAGATGTCCATGCTGGGGGAGATCACTCACCTTCAGACCCTGACTGATGACTTGAAGACACTGACCATGGACCCACACAAGCTGCCCGCCTCCAGTGAGCAGGTACAACAGCTGGTCCTGTTTGTTTGGTAGAATGAAGCGTTCTAGATCGGTGGTTCCTTCGAGAACCTTCCTACGTATTGATGCTACATATCTGAGGACACAGAAGATGTCTGCTGTATCTGTTTCCTTCCAAACACACTGAAGACTTTCTCTCTCTCTCTCTCTTCAGGTAATCATAGACCTGAAGGGCTCAGAGTGCACCTGGTCCTACCAAACCCCGCCCTCATCGCCGAGCACCACCGTATCCAGGAAGTCCAGTATGTGCAGGTTGGTTACCATGGTCACCACCATCTCAACAGGCTGAGTGTCTGACACATGCAGTCCTTTATCCTGCCTGTTGCTGTGATGCCTCCCTGTGGTTCAAAACTGGAACTGCAGGTTTTAATCGAATGTCTCGTTTCTGAAATCAGAGGAAGAAGTATTATTTCACTGCGTCTCTGCTGTGTTAATGAGCAAAGAGCAACAGATGCTCCTTTTTGCTGCTTTTCTGCCTCAAGATTATATTCTGAGCAGGAATATTTTAGCAGTTCTTGATGGTAGCAGTGAATTTTCGGGAGGAGAACAACAGTATTTACCAAAATGTTGAACTATTCCTTTTATGGTAGATTTGACGTTGTGTTTTGTTCATACTGAAGTGCGATCTGAGCATTAGACGCTTTGTAAAGCTGTGTAGTGTTTGAAATGCATGATGCTCTGCTTGGAAAACCTTTGTTGCATTTTTTACAGTAGGAAATGGGAGCTTCTCTTTGACATCTTGCTCCCCACCCCTCTCCTCCTCCTCCTCCTCCTCCTCCTCCTCCTCCTCTCCTCCCCACAGCAGCCTAAACAGTGTGAACAGCAGTGACTCTCGCTCAAGCGGCTCCCACTGTCACTCTCCCACCTCACATTTCCGTTACCGAGCCTCCTCTTCTTCCTCCTCGGCACTCCCTCAGCAGACGCCGGCCCGCCTCTCCTCAGTCTCCTCCCATGACTCCGGCTTCATCTCCCAGGATGCCTTTCAGTCCAAATCCCCTTCACCCATGCCTCCAGAAACCTTGCAGGTAAGGAGTATGTGAAAAAAAAAATTACTGGAAACCAAAAGTGGAAATAAGACAATATATCATCATATTGTGATGGTAGCAGTTCGTCATCAGTTTCAAGCTGCTGCTCATCTGAGTGTGTGTGTGTGTGTGTGTGTGTCTGTGTGTGTGTGTGATAAGAAACATTCGTATGCTATAAGGCAGTTTCTAAGTCCTTTAGCTTCTCATTTCACCTGCTGAACCTGCTTCTGCTTCATTTATCACGTCGATGTGCTTCAGTGCTGCTTTGTCTGTAAATCTTGCTTATACTTGCTAATTGTTCTGCTTTCTTCTGTCTGTGTATCTTCATCTTTTTGTCTGTTTTCTTGCATCCTGCAAATGGCCGTGTGTGTGTGTGTGTGTGTGTGTGTGTGTGTGTGTGTGTGTGTGCATTCTGCATGGCTCTGCTGCAGCTGTGTGTGTCTCCTTTATCCTCTCAGTCTGTCAATGATGAGCCTTCCTCACCCTCACACCGTGAGCCCCCTTCTGGGCTACAACAGGTGAACACAAACAAACAAACAAACAAACACACACACGCAGCTCTGTTAGGTTGGGTTTCTGCTGCTATTCTTCAGATTGTCACGTGTTGCGGCTTTTGCTGCTGTACATCATGTTTTCACATCCTCAGCAGTCCTGTCATCATTAATTTTTGATTTTTCTGCCTCATTCACTCACCTTCAGTTGTCAAATGGTTTTGACCATCATGCTGCCCTCTGTCTGCACGGAGCAGTACTGCAGGCCCAGGACACCCACCTCCACCCTTCATACTTCACCTCCTCCACCACCACCTCCCCCATCTCCTCGCCCTCCTATTCGTCTGTTTCTCCCATGTGGTCGTGGTCTCGTTCAGGCTCCGGCCTGTCAGCAGACCTCCCGTCCCCCTGCTCCTCGGGGCTTGGAACTGTCCCGTCATCCAGAATCCCATCCTGGAAGGTTTGATCCTCACTCTCCCTGACGTCCTCTTTGTGACTTTTCCTTTAAAGCTTCTTATTTACAATAACATACTTTTCTCATTTCCTCATGTTCATCCTCACAGTATTTCTTTCTTCTTGGCTTTAGTCTCAGCTTCATAACGTACAAGCAGACCTTAAAACAACGCTATCAACCCTACGAACTCTTCACAGAAAGCCTTGCTCATTCAGCTCTCTACTATAATTACATTGGTTGTGATTTGTCTTAAACAAAAAGTTGATTCCCTTTCTTGCCAGAAGTTAGATGAATAAATACATACAATCCTTATATCTGTATGCTAAACATGAAGCTAGCAACGACCACTAGCAGCCCGGCCAGGGAATAGACCCAAAAACCTCCCCCGTTGAACCACCAGGTGTTTTTACATTTATTTATTTTACATCATATTTTGTATTGATTTAACAAATACAATTTAACATGTTAATCAGTGAGCTTTAAAGGTGCTTTATACAGATAAATATATGGACAAGCTAACTGATTCCCCATGTTTCCAGTCTACACTATGCTAAGCTAATCAACATGAGTATATCCAACTTCTCATCTAACTCTTGGTAAGAAAGTGAATAAGCTTATTTACCAAAATCATCAAACTACTCCTTTACTTAGAATTTATGATTTGACAGTAGTTCAAATTCAAAGTGCGTTTCTGATCATGTCTTGCTGTGTAGGACTGGGCCAAACCGGGCCCGTATGACCAGCCCATGGTCAACACCCTGAGGAGGAACAAGGACAAGAGAGAGACTACAGATCCCAGCAGCCACCACGGCAGCAACATCACCACACCCGGGGAGGAGCCGCAAGGGGTTAAAGGAGGCCACTCTGTGACATCGCCCAAGGTCAGATCGTGTTTTAAACAACAACCTTGTAAGCTTTTTTTTGTCGTCAGGATGGTAAGAGATTCAAAACCAATACACGTTTGTTTGTTGACCCAAGCAGGAGGACAGGGAGGCCCATGAGGAGCTGGCCAGAGCCCTGGCTCGAGGTCTCCACCTGGACATCCACGGCTCCAGTAGAGACTCACTGCAGGGCTCCAGCGGCTACAGCAGCCAGACCAACACGCCCTGCTGCTCAGAGGACACCATCCCCTCCCAAAGTACGCACACACGCACACCTAACCATTACGCTCACCTTAACATGACCCTAAACTTACTCTACTTTAAACCAAGTCTTCAACCTAAAATCAATAATTAATCTAATGGAGACTTGCTTTTTGTCCCCAAAAGGAGGACAGACGAGTCCTCAAATCCACTGAAAACAAACTGAAATTCAACATAATTTCATAATACCCAGCAGCATCATGAACTTGTTCTCTGCTCCTTACAGTATCAGACTGTGATTACTACTCTGTGGGAGTGGATCAGGAAGGCGAGCAGCAGCAGTCGTCAGACTTCGATAAATCCTCCACCATCCCTCGGAACAGCGACATCAGTCAGTCGTACCGCCGCATGTTCCAGTCCAAACGCCCCGCCTCCACTGCTGGCCTGCCATCCAATCCCTCTGCCATTATCACCCCGGGAGTCGCTACCATTAGACGGACACCGTCCTCCAAGCCCAATCTGCGGCGGCCCTCTGGAGGCCTGAGCTTGGGCCCCATCCCCATCAAGCCCCCGATGATCCCAGTCAAGACCCCCACTGTGCCTGATCATCCCGGTTTCCCCAGTAGGGCGCCGTCAGAGGATGGCAACACACCGCGAACCCCACAAAGCCCACCAACCACCCCCCTGTCACCAGGCAGCAGTGGGCCGTTGTTATCGAAGCCCAGTCTCTGGGAGAACCAGAACCAGACCGAGGGGTCAGATCCTCCTACCCCACCACCGCAGCCCAGTGGTCGGGTGTCAGAGTGGGAGCGCCGGCCTCTCCCAGAGCTTCTGGAGGAGACTGAATATGGCGAGGTGGAAGACTTTCTCGTGGCTATCCGACGAGGCGTCAGGCTCAAGAAGACGATGACCAACGACCGATCGGCGCCTAGTATTCACTGAGACGACAAAGGTTGGTTTGACTTGTGGCATTTTGTATCCCTGTCTGAAGTTTGGTAATTGTGCTCTTAAAGGGACACCAAATGGCCACTGCTAAATACCTGCAAATCAGAAGTATGACATCACCTGAATGTCAAGCAAAGGAGGAAGTTGCCCAGAGACTCTGATCAAGGATCAGTTTTGAAATTTCCACACAAAAAGGATATTTCATTGAGGTGTATTGAGTTCAATACAGATTGGACCGAAAATTAAAAAACACATATTGGGAAAAGTTTGTGACAAACGAGACTAGGTGTGGTAGCTCACTGATTTCATAGCATCTCAACGAGATTGTTTGTGTTGAACAGTTCTTGTGACAAAACTGACAACTCTGTACCAGAATGAAATATCTTTATCCACATTTCGAACTTATCATGCAGGACTGTAGACGTTCTGTCCAGTATTGGTCGTAAAGTTGACTTGTTACAGCCAAAACTTTTCCTCACAGTGCCACATTTTCTTGCTTTGGAAACTGACTGAAGCACTTTTCCCTTTAAAAACCTAAAAAAAACCCCAACAAGTTGTTGCAGCCAGTATTGCACTTCAGTAATTCCAGTTCACATTTCTGCTGATTCAAGATCATTTACTCAGGGCAACTTCAGTACGTAAGAGAAGAGATGAGCAAGCTGTACAAGGTCACTCTTGCAGCAGAAATGGTGTACAGGAAACTTAATGTTGATGCGTGTAGTATTGGGAGACGGTAGATGATGTAGGTAAAGATGCTACGAGGAGTTAACAATGAAGTGGAAGGAGTATTTTCAAAAGATCAAATCATTATTTGTATGTACATATTTATATTTTGATGTGTTTGTAGATTTTTGTTTATCTTGCGATCCTTTTACATCCTTGTAATCTCTCATGTCCTCTGAAGGTGCCAAAAGCCGTGTGCTGAATTTAACTTAAATATTCTATATTTAATTGAAATGACGCTGGATCTTTTTTCTTCTCTGTAAAAACACAGATGAGGTGTTTGATGGAGAATAACAGAAGCCTGAGCTTCAACCTGAATGAGTATTTGTATATGTAGGGTAACATTAAAGTGTGCTGTGTAACCCTTCACAACTATTACACTTATTAATACCACATGCAGTAGGTTGACCTGAAACTTTGCCCCAATATAAATAATCATTGTAACTCTTCAGTTAGATTTAATCATTTAAAAGCTCATTGATCATGACGTTCAGTCACCACGCAGAGCTGATTGAACTGACTCTTCATTTATTCTGAAAGTTTAATCGATCCAGAGTTTGTTAAACCTGCTTTTTTGAACGGAGGAACTGCAGAGGTTTATAACCTGATAATGAAGTCTGCTGTTAGCTGGATGAAATGTCTCTGATTATCTGGCTCATTATTTAATTACTTTCTCTTGTTATTGTATTTTTTTTCTTTTTAAACATTTACTTCCTGTGAAGCACTTTTAAAACAGACAAAAACACACATTACATCTACTGTGAGTTATTTGTGAGTCTGTTGGCCTCCACCTCTGTCCCACTTTATTGTTGCTAACCTACAAACTACAGCATGAAGCAACCGTACACTTCCATGGTAGTAATAAAGTTACTGCGAGTTCGGTGTTACTACTTAGCTGTAGTAAATGGAGTATTGGTCTGTTGTAGTAAAGATGGTTCACCAGTCTCCAGCAGAAAGTGTATATTTTTAGGGAAGCGAGGCGGTAAAAACGTTGTTACGGTGTTTGAACTGGTCTGGAAACTAGCTTGCGTTAGTCCTAACTGTTTGTGCTTACTGGCCACCCGACACTGACTGTTCGGTATATGAAGGTTTTCAGATGGTAGAAGACGAACTCTGGCAGCCATGATGGAGGCTGCTGGCTATCTTAACGTTCACGTTAACGTTAACGTTAACGTTAACGTGAACGTTACTGAGCGGTTCACCAGCTACATCACATTGACCTCCATGATGGCGCCAGACGATGCACGTTGACCCAACTGAAAATCTTCTGTGTTCAAACTGACGTATAAAAGAACAACATCAGGCTGCGTACTGATGTTCACGTGTAACTGCAACAATTATATAAATTATATAAGTTTGTAATTAATAAATGTCAAATAGCCCGACTAGTTAAAAGTCTGACTTGTTAGCAGGTGATTAGCATTAGCATAACAAGCTGAAATACTCAAACTCCCTTGTTGAGACTTTGATGCTCATATAGTGTCATCACAAGTCAAAGGATTTATGTATTTATTCATTTTATTTGTGGTTAATTTCCATGTTTCTAAACTCCCAACTGTCCCGTTGAGCATATAAAACATATTAATATATTTAATATGCATGTTGTCATATTTTTTGTTGTTTTTTTTGTACTGGAACTGATCACCGGACCAGAATGCAGTTTCGGCGCCGACCGGATCGTTAATGTTCACCGTTTTATGTGACAGCAGTTTGACGCCCTGCATGACGACTGAAGCCTGTCGGTTTTCTTTCACTCTGTTGATTCTCCAGCGCAGGTTTCGGGATACAATCATGTAGCTGATGCGATAACAAGCGAATGAAGCTGAAGGTTCGAACCTGTGACGCTAACACACTCACTGAGGATTAGAAATGTGATTTTTGGATGAATGCTGTCCAATCAATAAAATGTAAATGTTTAAACAATATGTATTTATAGTACATGTTATTAGAAGGAACCAATCATTCTACATACATGTTGAATCACATGACCGGCCCCCCAGTGTGTGCATTTATGTCTCTTCCCATTTAGTCTTTAATTTGAGACAAGTTGCCAAATTTTTACAGTATTTTTTAAATTATGCTCAGAGTTTCTTTCTTCTGTGTTTAATTATCTCAAAGTTGTTTTCCTGAAGCATTTAATTATTTAATTAGAGGTAAATGTTTAGTTAATGGCTGAGATGATATTCTCTACCTGTTTCACAGTATGCAGCCATTTTTATGTGATAAATACTAAATTTGGTATTTTAGGTATCCTTAATCTCGGACTGTCATACCAGTCGGTAGCACGGCTCCTTAAAAGTTGGTCAGGAGTTTATAAAATGACCTGAACCACAGTGACACTGAAAACTCACGAGATTGAAGGAATCGTTACTAATTTGGGAAAGAAACTATGAAGTGCAAAGAAACAAAAAACACATTATTTTTACGACTTTAAGAGACCTTTTACAGTCTAAAGAGTGTTTTTTTCTTTTGTTTCTTCATATTAGTTGGACATTGTTTTATTTACACCTTATAAGTTGCTAAAATTTGCCTCCCATCTGAACAGTTCATATTTTCCTGAATTTTATAAGCCACCAAGTGACCGAAAGGCCCAAGATTTAAGGAGAATGACGCTCCTTGATCAGGCTTTTATTGGATAGCTTTTCATTAGCCGTTTCTCCAACAGCTTAGCCATTAGAGGGAAAGCTTATTAAAAGCTTCTACTTTGCTGAGACATGGAGGTAAAAACCGAGAACAAGCTGCGACTAGCTGAAGCTGACCTGAGGGATTCAAGAAAACCCTCTGAGACAAAAGGTGAAGAGCAGTGTTAAATAACTGTTAACAGTTAACTGGGATTTACTGGAATATTTGTGCTGTTTAGACGGATGCTGGTGATGTGATTACAGTCTGTGTTATTTACATGTCAACAACACGGCCACCACGTCATTAATCATTACACCAGCGGGTTCGAATGAAGCTATCTGTACAAACCTGATTATATCTGACACACTCTTCATTAATGGAACAGAAACATAATATAGCAGCAACTTAAACATGCCAAATATAGTGAAATGTCCCTTTAAGTAGCTTAAAAATGTGCTAAAGCCTGCTAATTTAAAAACTGTTGACAATATCTGTGGGGAAGTAGTTTACTTTAAACTCTGTTATTAAAATGATATAAATAATTAGCCTTTTATAGTCAACACACTGATGAACTTTCCTTTGTTTTACTAATTAAAATCACTCATTGGTGTAAAATCATTTAATGATTAACTTTACGACGCACCGTGAACGCAGCGTAACACTTGTTTATCATTTAGTCTGTTAACAGGTTTTATTACATTTTTAAAGTATTTAATTACACAACTTTTATCACTTATTCATTTCTGTGGAACTAATGGCAACCTGTTCTTATTTATTTGTTTGTTTGTTTTTAATCAACCTGTTTGTTTACCTCTGATACCTCTTGATAATCCTGTACTTTATGTTTTATATTCAGTTCCTGAATACTGACTGTCTCCTGTTTTCTATGTATGATACCAGTTGTTTTGGCTAAATAATAAAATCGTAGCATACGATGTGCATCTGATGACCAAGTGCTTCGTTTTTTATTCTTACGTGTTCCTCACACCCTGATTTTATTTATTTTAAATGTTAAGTTGCATTTTTGATATTTATTCAGCTGTATTTAGCTTAAACATTAAGGTGTTCAGACTTATAATCTTTACTGATTTCTTTGTGACATGGCTGCTTTTGTTTGTGGAAAAACATGTTTTTTGTATATTTCTAAATATCATTTTGGGAACACTACTTGAACTCAGATAATACAGTAATACAAGTATTAAAAGAACACCTTAAAAGTCCTCCACCTGTGTGAGCTTCACTGTGCAGAATGATGTATGTGCAGTTTGTGCTCAACTTTGAGGTCTAAAGATGCCAAAACTGACTGAAGACAAACAGCTTCACCTGTAGAGTCACAGGTAAATACTCCAGAATTTATTGTCTTATTTTAAATTGCACATAATGTTGTAAAATACATATATTTATCTGTGTTGTGTTTTAATATCACATAAATGTTGCAGATTGTCCACAAGATGGCAGCACAACACATCATTCCTTTAACTGACACATTAATGAGATTACACACTTTAGTTCAGATACGTCAAAAGATTTCTTCTCTCCTCTCATCATCATCTTCATCATCATCATCTTCGTCGTCATAGCAGGGGTAAATAAAAACACTGCTCATCACACAGGTCTGATGAATACACATAAACAACTGAAAACAGCATGTTGTCAATCAGTCCTTCTTTACCACATGACTGAATATTAAATGACTTCCTCTTCCTCTTCCTCTTCATCCTCTCTCCTCTAACGAGACCGACCGACTATAAAAAGCAAACGTCCCTCGAGGCTTTTACACTTAATTCAACAGCAAATTTAAATATCTCCTGCTGCCAAAAACTCATTAAAACATTGTTCAAAGGTTCGTTTTCAACAACAACAACAACAACAACAACAACCAGCATTATAACAGTTTCTTAAGGTTTTCAAGGCATCGCTATGACTGCGTCCTCCTTCCTGTGTAGATAACAGAGTCAATATGTTCTTATGAGAAAATGTTAACAGCATTTTGTTCCCTACTGTTTTTAACATTTTGTTGACTAAATTCTTAAACAAAATGATGGACAGTAAATATAAAACATTATAATACACGTGGAGAGTGATTAAAGCTGTAATTAAAGCTGGAGGGAAAACTTCTAAACGGACTTGTCATGGTAGAAACAGCCTCATGGTAAACTTCAACCATCTGGAGCTTCAAGTGTGATGAAACAAAAGCTAAAAAAAACCTAATTACACCGACGACTGGAAGGATGTCAAGAGAGAAAAACAACAAGAAAAGGAAAAGATGCTGCCGACACAAAAACACACAGATACAGGAAGACCTTGGAAACTAAAAAACGGCCTCCTTCAATATTCTCCTTCTGTACAAAACATTTGGCAGCTTATTAAAAAGCATCTGATATGGAAATAATAAAAAAAAGATTATAGAGTCACATCAGTTCATGCAAAACACTAAAAACATTCCCAGTGAGGTAGCAGTTGACACTGTTCCTTTTAGTTTCATTTACATTAGGTTTATTATTTAGGTTTAAAGACACAAAACAGCCGATACTTCAGTAAAGTGACTTTATATCTGTCACTGAAATGTCTGTTTCAGCTGAGATAAACAGAAACGCTTGTTGCTTAATGAACAAATAGTTTTAGGAGATAAAGTTTTCACATGTATAAAGTGTCTGCTGTTCTTTAGAGTAAACTTGAGTTTAAAATCAGACGGTAGAAGACGGCTTGTTAAAACGTCTCAGTTTGTGTTTCTTCTGTCAGGATGGGAAACGACCACCAGTCTGATGGTCAGTTCGGTGATCGTTTCCCATCCTGTGAGCGACTCAGGCAGCGTTCACACATCCAGCTTCTTAATGAGAGCCAAACGTTCAGCTCAGACTAAAGAGCAAGGAAGCACTGACTCTTACAAAACAAGCAATCTAAGTGTAGCTGTTCAAAACACTTAAAGACGCTAAATTGATATTTACATTAGAAACTCAATGTGGTGTGTTCAGGGAGCAGACGGTGGAAAGTCCTGAGCCTGGTGCACCACAAGAAGCTAAAAAGTGCTGAAGTTGTGAATACTTGTGAAAGCTGCCTGAGCAGGAGGACAGAGGAAGACCCGACTGTAAACACTTTGTTGTTAAGTTGACATCAGCAGTTTCCAGTTTGTAGGCGTGTAGCTCATTAGTGCGACGCCGCGTCATCACAGGGCGGCGCTTTGTTTTCTTTCTCCTTGTCGTCATCATCGCTGAGGAATAATAGAGGAAACATCCCCAAAATACAGCCGATGGACACGCCGATGGCTTTACCCTGAAGGAGGACAAGAAGACACGTTATCAGAAGCTGATTGGTGTTTCTAATGCACATAATATCCAGAAAAGGGAGATTCTGTCTTTCATTGCTGAGCCGGAGCACCAGGAACAGAAACCCGTCTGTCGTTACCGTCTCACCATGTGAGAGCTGACTCTGGTCTGCCACATGTCCGCCTGTTTGGGTGTCAGATCTGGACCATGTATCCCCAGTTTGGTCGCCAGAGCCTCCACATAACCTGCAAGACTACACACACACACATTATAATTAGAAAAAGACATTTTAGGATGTAAATATCTCGTCTGATGATAAACAAATAAAAATAAAAACATTAGACCCACATGATTTCTCTGATTCAGGTTTTATGTTTCACTCCTTTACTTTCATAAATAAACATGTGTGTGTGTGTGTGTGTGTGTGTGTGTGTGTGTGAGGTTTTCAAGCCTTAATTAAAACCTCTTAATCCAAAACTAAGGCCGTCTGTTAACACACACACACACACACACGGACAAATGTAGCATCAGTAAGTCCGTGTGTGTGTGTGTGTGTGTGTGTGTGTGTGAGTGTGATTGTGAGTGTGTGTAAAAGCCTGGGAATAAAACTTTGTTCATTCACAGATTTAACTGACTTCACAGGTCAAACTTTAAATAAGTCATACGGCTTCTTACCCGAGACCTGCCAGATCTGACACCAGGTTCCCGAGAGCTGCAGCTGCAGAGCAAAAAGAAACAAGAACCGTTTTGATTCCCGACAGTGTGATGAAACACACGCCGGAGGAATATGCATCACATATAACGAGGGATTATCCTGACTCAAACGTACTTCTGGGGTTTAGTTTGGTGAACTTGAAGAAGTAGAGACTGGCATGTTTTGAAGCATCAGGTCTGACTTCAGTTCTTTGAGAAACATTAAAGGATATTTTTTCACACTTGACTTGAATCTCAGGAGCTTCAGGTTTGATTTGGACTGAATCTGAACTATTGACAGTTTGCAACCAGCTTCTGATGGTTTCATTCTCCTCTCAGTTTACTGGGACCAGAAACAGGAAATCGATCTGAACCGTCTGAACTGTGACATCTGGAGCTGCATCGATCAATCACTTCATTGATTAATCAGCAGATATGTTTATAATTGAATCATCACCTCAGTGATATTTAAATCCAAAATGACAAAAAAATGCTGTTTCTATGAAATGTGATGATTTAATGTGTTTCTTTGTCATACATGATATTAAGCTGAATATTTTGGACTGTAAAAACAACTGAAGACATCACCTTTTATTCTGGGATATTATCATTTTTAACTATTTCTGACATTTTATAGACAAAGTTATTGATCGAGAATGAAAAGAACTAGTTGCAGACACGGCCGGAGCTGTGAACAGCTGGTGCCATTTTTCCAACTGGGAGAAGATGACGTGCATTTCTGAAACTTCTTCCAGGTGGAGGAGAAAATGTTCTGGCATCTCTGCTTCTCTATATATTCAAAAGTAAAATATTTAAAAGTAGAGTCAGTAAACTAGTTGACGACGATGAAGCAAATATAAAGCAGAACACGGACGGATAGACACGTCACAGCAGAGCCACTGATCCAGAGCCCGTCTGCAGCCTCTGATTTGCACTTTGCAGAGGGAATTGGAGCCGAGTATCCATGGAAACGGAATAATCTAGTGTTGAAGAGAGGATGAAGGAAAGCTCCCGACCCGAGAGCCGGGACGGCGACCACGATGACAGCGAGCTCGCTGCAATAAAGTGCAGCAGAGCAAAAGAAAAAAAAGTTTTATACAGCTGGTTGTGCTGAGTCAGCCTGAACGAGGCTTCATGTGTTCACAACTACTGGAGAGCTTAAACTTATTATGTCTAATAAACTAAATAATAAAACACGGTTTCTAATAATTAAAGGGGCTCACTAACATTTATTCAACATGTATTTTATTTAAATTGTGTTTTTTATCTGTTTGTTTGTCTCATGATATTTTATTTTTGTGTCTGTAATCCAAAAATAAATCACATCACCGTCCAATAAATTGAGAAGTTTCTGTCTGATCTTACCAGCCATGGTGGAGATCCCCAGAGTGACTCCAATAGAAAGTTCAATCTGTGTTCCCTGGAGAACAGAGAACAGAGGAGCAGAGAACCGAGAACAGAGAACAGAGAGCAGAGAACAGAGGAGCAGAGAACCGAGAACAGAGAACCGAGAACCGAGAACAGAGAACAGAGAACAGAGGAGCAGAGAGCAGAGGAGCAGATAACAGAGAACAGAGGAGCAGAGGAGCAGATAACAGAGAACAGAGAACAGAGAGCAGAGGAGCAGAGAACCGAGAACCGAGAACAGAGAACAGAGGAGCAGAGAACAGAGGAGCCAGGTTCGGTTTCATTTAAATAAATCTGTTTTTCTTTCAGGTACATAATTCCAGTTAAATGAAATAACTCACAGCTGCAATCATGATGGCGTTATCAAGGAACCCGAAGCCAACGAAGGGAATAGCGTTGTGGAACAAAACTGCAAACAGACAAAAGACAAACAAACAAACAAACAACAGTGAGACAATTAAAACTGATAATCTGACATTTACATTAATAGTTTAAAAGTCAAGTTTGAGACAGACAAGGTTCATTTTTAATAATCTGGCTGATAAATAATTAGAGTTATAATATTTATCTAAATTTATCTGTTTGTTATTTCCAGAACAAGCAGAACATTTACTTTGAGTTTCAGGGCTTTGAGTCTATGTGGAAATACATACAGATTAATAATAAATCAATAATAAACAGATCAAATAGATTGATAAACTGCATATCTGTAACACATGTTCATCTGTTGTGTCAGACTTTATAAAAGATTTATGTGTTTGTAAAAATATGGGAATAAAAAACAAAACAAAAAACAAACAGTTATTTTAAACATGTGTTTCATAATCTGTAATCCACACGATCAACAATTAAAGGAGTGAGTGTGTGTGTGTGTGTGTGTGTGTGTGTGTGTGTGAGAGAGTGTGAGTGTGAGTGTGAGTGTGAGTGTGTGTGTGTGTGTGTGTGTGTGTGTGTGTCTTACTATATCTGATCTGGGCTGCATTCGGTGGTGAAGGCTCAAGAGTCTCTGAGGAAAAAACAGAAACATGAAACCAGGTCAGAGGTTTGCTCATTAACGGCTGAGGTTGGACTTTAAGCTGCTGCTGCAGATCGCTCCGTCGATGTGTAACTCATCACAGTCGCCTCTTCAATCAATTCACACGCCGCTCTGATGCTGGAACACAGCTGGACAATAAATCAATCAATAATAAATCAACCGCCTCAATCAACACTCAGAAGATCATGTCATCATATATTCAGTTCACACCAACAACTGTTCAAAAATATCCAAACTTATTACTTTTGGCTTCAGTGTGACCTGTAGCAATATTTAATTTTAGTGTAATAAAAGATGGCATCTTTTAAGTTGCTTATCCAGACACATCCAGCAGCTACAGAGCAGCATTAGCAGTTTTCAGTCATACTTACCCACAGATCCAGACCAGAGCAAACGATATGTAGGTGTTGAAAACTCACAAAGAAGAAAGAATGAACAACAGGATTGATGTGTAGTCCAGTTATTTTAACAATTATATTTAAAATCTATAAAATATTAGTCATATCAAGTGGATATCTGACACATTTACAGTCTGTTTAGCATCAAATTCCCTCTTTGTGTTTCCCTGTTGAGCTGTGGTGGAAGTATAGGAACAAAAAGAGGGACTTTGGCTCTAAAAACACTGTAACGTTGAAACATATCTGCTGGATTTGACTCGTCTGGTGAAACTTGGAGGACTGTGCATTTTGTCCATCACTTACATTGTAAATGCATGTTGAAGGGATCTTCTAATGGTCAGTATGGTTCCTGACTGTTTGTGAAGCTTTAAGAAGCTGGACTCATATTTCAAAGCAATGTGTGTGTGTGTGTGTGTGTGTGAGAGTGACCGGTCGCTGTGTAAAGGTCAGCGTCTATTTAAGTACAGTCAGGAGTCAGAGGCTCCTTCAACAGCCAAACCAGCTCAGTTATATATTCTGCTCCCTACAGCGTCATGACTGCAGGACCTTCATATAGTTCAGATGAAAAAGAATAAAAATCTACCTGAGTTCAACCTCCCATCACCTCGCTGTGCTCTGAACAAAAGGTTCGTCCGAGTATCAGAGAGATTTCTGTCTTTAAACTCACTCGAGGGTGTGAAGAAGCTTCCTTCTGCTTCCTGGTAGAATGCTCAATAAGCTCAAGTTGCCATGGCAACAAATTCTGTTCTAGTCAGCATCGCTTAGCAACAACCTTCATCCAGGAAGTGACACAGGGACTAACTGGAAGGTGGAAAATAAATGTAATATATTTTGATTGATATTAATTGAGATTTATATTTAACTGGTTTAACTGAAAACATTCTGCAAGCCAGGAAACTGAATCTTATTTTATTATGACATTAATTTACAAGGATGTTTGTGGAGCAGTGAAAAGGAAACGGAGGAGATTAATGTCTCTGTCTGATGTAGTACACTAAAGTTAAACGTCCTGTCTCACTATTCACACATTCATATAAATATATAATTTATTTACTTTAATGCATGTGTCACATGTTTATTAGTAACAACCACTTTAATCTAGAAATACTCGAGCTTTGTGACCTTTACATTAACGCGTCATGAATTACAGATTCAATAACAGCAGCATTAAATTTCACCTGTCAGTCACCTGTTTAAATCAACATTGATCCTCTGGGCAGGTAAGAGCAGTCTCATCATATATCAATCTCATATCGATTAAAACTACTTGACAGTGGAATAATAAGCATTCATTGCTCCTCAATATGCCGGTAGAGTCAGGCACGGCTGTGATTAACATATATTGACCTCACGGGCTCACAATCCTGTCACATTTTCCTTAATGATGATAATAAACAAACAAGTGAGACTGAAGAGGAGAGCTGCATCAGGAAAGCAATCAGCGTGCCAGATTTAATGAGATGTCCTCACGGTGAGGTCAGACAGTATCCGTCTTTATATTCAGTCTCTTGGCTCACAGCAACAGCTCAGTATGGTAAATAAGTCATCAGTACTTCCCAAGAGGAAAAGATTATGCTGCTGCTCACTGTTGAAAGCAACGAGCAACTTAGTGCAAGTTCAAAGTGTGGAGAAGGATGCTTCAAACGTCGCCTCATCGTCCAGACTCAGGACGAGACTGCAGTCACTTAACGGTTACGTTAAGTTAAGTTTATTATCCATTCATCTGCTAGTTTTATTCATCTCATCAGACGATTAAGCGTTTGGTTTATGAATTGTACAAAAATATAACAAAATGTCTTTAAATCTGAATAAACAGCTCCAAACCCAAATATCTTCCATTATGGATGGACTCAACCTCAACTCTTAAACTTCATCATCCCTGCTGGTGATCATGTTCCTCCATGTTTCATCTGTTTCTGGTGTGTAATCAATGTCCTCATGCAGCTTGCAGGAGTGTCTCTGTCTGTCTGTCTAGTTGAAAAGAGGAATATTAATTTCAAACGTGCTGCTGAAAATATCAGGCCGGGTGGGAATAGCCCATTTACACGCACACACGCACGCACACACGCTCATGGGAAACGTGTCCAGAAATAGGTCAGACTGACACAGATAAAAATGAATAAATATCATCAGATAATCTGACAACAGCAGCAGATTAGGATGAGTGAATGCAGAAGACATGAAGCTCTCATAAAGCAACGACAGCAGTGTGAGTCTGATACCTGCTACACCTGTTTACCTGTTACACCTGTTTACCTGTTAACTGTTACACCTGTTTACCTGTTACACCTGTTTACCTGTTACACCTGTTACACCTGTTTACCTGTTTACCTGTTACACCTGTGATGCCTGAATTCGACTCGAGCTGAGCAGTAAAAGCAGCCTAAACGAATACTTAAGTGAACCTTAGTGAAATTTAAGACTTTTAATACCTTCTGAGGCTTTTTTCATTCATTCATTCATTCATTCATTCAAGACGTTTATAACGCGTCTGTTTAAAGACCGTCAGCTTTTACACAGACGGACGGTTCATAACTAACTAAAGACGTTTCAGGAGTCGTTTGCATCAATTTTCAAACAAAGAAGCATGTTATCATCTGTGAGCACATGAACGCTCCGTCACAGTTATAATTATACATTTCTACATCCTCCAAAATGCTCCAAAATCACAAAAACCGATCGCTGTTAAAAATCCACTAGATTTTCTTCTTCTGGAGCTCTTTTCACCGTTAATATAGAAACATAATCATTAAAAGCAAACAGCTGCGTGAGCTTTAATTGAAGAGAAATCAGAAAATGGGAAACGACAGATTGTCCTGTTGAGTATCCAGGCAACGCAGGCCATCATGACACACACACACACACACACACACACACACACACACACACACACACACACACACACACACACACACACACACACACACCGTTGGCCAAATGCCTCCCCGTCCTTCAGCAGCCAACCTGGCAGCTCATCAACCATCACTGACATGATTTTATATTAAAAACTCACGATGCCAAAACTTCATGTGTAGTAAAAATAATTAGCAGAGTCACTTTTGGCATAAAATAGTTTGTCAAAGTTTTCACTCTTAATTAGTTTCCACATCAAACCTCCAAATGTCTGAAACTGAAAACTATGAAGCAACAATAGAGGGACCGCAGTGCTTCCTGCGTATCAGATATTATTAATTATTTATCATTATCATTATCAGATGCACATCACCTCTCACTGTTTTATTAGGACTGTTACTGGTTAAGACTGCTGCCGTAAGTAAGAGTTAGCCGGCTTTTAATTAAGATTAGAAGTTGGTCTAAATCTCGTTAAAACTTGAACTGATTAGTTTCTGGCACTGCAGTTTCAGCAGAAATACATCATATAATAATGAATATTATTCTGGCTCTTTGCTGCAGCTCTTTGTCCTGCAGCAGTTTCCAACTTTTCAGAGCTGTGTAGGAAATCTGACATTGACGTTTTTGCATCTTACAGTGTGTTGTGACTTTTAGGAGACGAGGCTCTGCTTCCTGCCAGACAGAAATCAGGGAGAAGACAACCAACAGTGAAGCTGTGTGACTGGAGGACAGCAGACGCCAGGCTGAATACAACAAAGGATGCAGAATGGAGAAGCTGCCAGCTGCTGTTGGAAAGGTAACATTCAGATTTCTCTTTTCTCTGCTTCAAACACAAAGCAGGCAGAGTTTAGCTCTGCTGTGGACGTCCAACCATCAACTTTAGAAGGAGCTTTTGGCTCAGGCTGCAAGGCCAAACACACGTCACTGTACACACCAAGCACAGACGGGTGGGTTAAACAGCAAACAGAGCAGGGTGAAGCAAAGTAAGCTTTAGTCAACTGACACTGTGTTATATAAATATATATATTTTTCTCACCAACTGTCTAAAACTCAAGAAGTATTTAATTAACATTTATGTAAAACAGGAAAAAAGTTTCAACAAACTACAAAACTGTCTGAAACCTTTCAAATAAACTCAGGTGTCGTCAGCATAATTTAAAGTGTACAAACACTCAGGTGAGTTCTGCAGGTGATTCAGGTTCTCCGCTGCTCTGCCTGTATCCCTCCACCATGCCTGTATCCCTCCACCCTGCCTGTATCCCTCCACCCTGTTGTTCTACTGTCAGCTATGAGATGTGGATTCATCTCAGTCTTCCTGCATGACGCAGCGTTTCTGCTCGGTTGAAACGACGTCAGGCTGCGGCTGACCCGGCAGACCCGGCAGTGATTTGAGGAGGCAGCTCCCGTTTTGAAGTGCAGACCTGAGGTGACAGCACCTCTCCTTTAATTTTACTCAAACTTCCCAGGTGCTGCAGAGAGCCTCAAACCACGTCCTCAACAGATTGTTCATCAGCCTGAAGAAATGAAGAAAGTCTGCTTCATTCACACCTCACTCGATGAGGCGTGTTGGCATGTTGGAGGGAGCTGAGTGTATGACTGAAAGCACACGCTGTGTTTTTATATCATCTCTCTCTACAGTGACAACACACTCACCATGTCAGACGCTATACATGGTCAAAGATCCATAACTTGAGGTACATGCATCTAAAAACCGCCACGCCTTCAGCCTGCTCTAAACCCCCGTTTGTGAAGTTTATTCTACTTCCTCTTTGTGACGGCGTCAGTTGGTTTGTTAAAACTAAAGCGTGATCGAGACCTTTACACGTGTCACATTACTTCTGCTACGTCTGTCACATGAAAAAAAGGTCTCACGGAGGGAAGAGAAGATGAATGAACAGTATTCAGACATATTTTCTACCCTCCTTTTCATTCAACGCTACATAATGAGATATCTCTCAGACAGCATCGATAGCCAGTTCAATAATGTGAAAACTAATGAGCATCATCACATTAGTGAGAACGATGCATTAGCAGACAAATTGCTGTGGAGAACAAACAAACTGTCACAACTTAAAACCTCTAATTTACTTATTGATCGTAAGCAGCTGTGAGAGTTAATGATGGTAGTGTTGCCTTCTAATCCCACCTTTCAGTCAGGTATTTTCTGTTTTCTTGCTCCTGGATCTGAACCATCATTGGCTGCTGCTTCAGATATACAGTACTGTGCAAAGGTTTTAGGCACTTGAGGCGTCTGATCGGTCCCGCATGTATTCTGCAGCATGTCAACGAGCCCAAACATCCAGACAGTCATAAACAAGAAGGAGTCCTGCAGCGGATGATTCGGCCCCCAGAGACCCTCTCAGTCTGGGATTATACGAAGAGACAGAAGCAGCCGAGACGTCTAAATCCTCAGAAGAACTGTGGAAACGAGAACAGCCAACCTGCCGAGAACCTGAAGACTGAGCAGGTGAATCGAGGAGAAGTGCTGCTGGTTCAAAGGCAAAGACGCAGATACTGACTTCATTTAGGTTTCTGCTGTTTACTGAATAAAGACTATTTATATAGAAATGTTTTTGTAAGCATCCTCACTTTAGTTTTTGTGGCCTGTTTTTCATTTTTCTGCACCGTTTGGTCTATAACTGACAGAAACTGACTGAGTGATAGACGTCGGTGTCATTGTCCCCGTATTTAAACCATTATTGTGCCTCCCTCCTCTCCATCATGACTGTGGCCTTCAGAAACAGCTACAAACTCATTTGCCTTTCAAAAAGACGAGAAAACTACTTCTTTTCTAGCACAACATGTACTTGTTGGAAGGTCAAACCCCCCCAAAAAGATGCAAATGATGCTATTTGAAGATACAACAAGCGCATAGTTTGAAGCATTTTGACCCTTAAAGGCTCCTCTTTCCTGACAAACTCACGGGTGTTGACAAGCAGAATAATTATAACTTTTAAAAGATGCATCCCGTCGGTCTCGGGGTTAAGATGCCGACTATGATCACGCTTTCCCTTGATTTCCTCATATCTCTGTCACTATGCAGTAAAAGCATTCATTGGTAATGTGTCAGTAACCTGTGTGACCAACAATGAACCACGATGTCAAGAGACAAAGCTCTTTATTATGCATTTACATTCACTACGAGCCTCTCGAGCGAAGCTGGTTGTGCTAAATGTCTGAGATGTAGATGTAATGTTTTAATGAGTCTGCAGCTCAGCGTCAGACTGAACAGTAAATGCCTCCAATTGTTCTTCGACTGCATTTAGCTCATTAGCAGCAAGTAAGCGGGCTGTAGACAGCAGCTTATTAGTGAAGACTACACTGTGCTGTCTCATTAATATGCTGCAGAAACAGAGGCGCTGCTTTGGTGACTGAGGACACACTTCATCAAATGCTTTTACTCCCTTCTGACTATGTTAACAATCACAGAAGTTATTGTCAGAAAACAAAGTGAAACAAAGCAAATCGTATATCGTTTCTATATCGGCCAGGTGGAGGTGTGTGTTTCTATACTGTTGGTGTCTTTTCAGTTCTACCTTCCTAAGGAAAAATTTAATATAAATATTTAGTCAGAGAAATTATTTTGGTGATTTGAAAAAACAAACTTAGTGCTTGAAATCTCAGGTGAGCAGCGATTTAAACTGTACTAATAGTTAAAAAGTTACAGATCTGTTAAACAGCTAAAGACGTGATTCAGTGGTTGCTGAATAAAACTGATCTGATAATGAGAACATATAAACACATTTTAGTGAAACTTACTGGGATTATAACCAGTTATTTCCCACAGCAAACACTGTCTTTGTAATAATGCCAATATTCATTATTTCTATTGGATGTCTGAGTATTTTCATAATAAGAGTTTTTTATCAATCAGGTTCTCATACTTTTCAAAGACTTCCACACGTGTGCAGATTCCTACATACATCCTTTTACAGTTTCTACGGTACAAAACCAAAACTGGGACTAAAATTATTTTGCAGTAAGAAAACATTATTTTGGTTGAAACTACAGGATGCAAACACATTTCAGTGTTGAAACCCTGAATAAAATGCTGTTGCATAGTAGGCGGAGAGATTAGCAGTAACAACTTCCTAAAAATATGCTTATATAATACCCCAGAAAAGCAGTCTGCACGCTGCTAATAAGAACAGTGTGTTGCACAATAAAATGACAAAGAGCTGGTCTGAAACTCTTTAAAGTCTCGGCGATATGTCAGCGTTATCTGACTGTAGAGGGGGAAGCGGTGGGATGCTGCAGAGACGAGGAAATGCAGTGATAGATGTCCAAAAGATTAAAAATTAATCTCACTTTTCCAGGTTCTCCACACCCACACAGGAACAGCCGAGTCGCTCTGAAGACGACACACAGATGTTTCTCCTCCTCATTCAGTAGATGACTTAGTATTTCAGCGCTAACATGAGTCCTTCTGGTTTTGGTTCAAACAGACACAAACTAAACAGCGTGCGGTGACTCAAAGAGCAGGACGGTTTGTTTTTGTACGGTCACTGGAAATATTGACAAAAAGAGTCATTTTTAATAATGTTTAGTAAATAAGAAGTGACCAGGATGCATTAAAAGTACTGGCTTTATTTCTGAAGTAAAAAATCTACTTATTGAAAACAACTTCAGTTATAACACGAGTCATTTATTTAAATGAAGGTTGTGGGGAAAGCTACTTCTGCTTTGACGGGGTGAAACGTTATCACATGACTTCCTGTATAATGATGACCACTGTGATTGTCGGCAGCCATGTTGCTGCAGGTTTGAATCGGTTCTCGCTACGGTCTGAGAGAAACTTCACCGAAGTGGAACTGGCATTAAATGGTTAGAAAAGTCTGCTTGAACCAGAGAGAAACGGACCACTAACGATAAGTTTGTTTGTTTAATCTTTCAGTCTATAAAATGTCAGTAAAAATAATAATAATATTGATAATAATAATAATAATAATAATAATAGTCCTAGCTAACATCTTCAAATGTCTTGTTTTGTTTCATCTCAATGACAAAGAAAAGCATCAAAACTTTTAATTTGAGAAGCTGAAACGATAGAAATGAAACTTTAAAAAAAGATTAAAACAATTATTTCATCTTTAATTAACTATTAGATTAATGGAGGAACAAGGTTATTAAACACATGAGACAGCAGGTATGACGTTTGTCAGCTGTTAATCAAACAATAAATAATGTAGATGCTGTGTTGTTGTAGTTTCTACACTGACCACCTGATGAGCCACATTACACTGATTGTACCTTTAAATAGCCAATCCAATTAATAAGCAATATCTGGTCTGTTTGCCACCACTTAAAGAGTTAAAATAAAGGTGTGGCTGACCACGTGTCTTTAAAGGATAGAAGGACAAACTCCACCCATTGATTGGCACTCCGTCAGTAGGAGGGTAACCACCCATCACCTGCTGAGATGACAAACTGAAGTGAAACTGCTTTAATTTGTTCAAATAAAAATGGCCGGTATATCAGTATCGGCTAATATGAGAGAGCGGTAATATCGGTCGATATAGTGCAGACTTTTCATTCATTGTTGCAGAAGCTGTTTGTTTCTCACCTTGAGCGATAGCTATGGACTCGAAACTCTGCAGCTCCTTCAGTAAACACGTCCTCTCCGCCGGCTGCAGTCGGTAAATGAACTCCTTGGCTCTCTGGGGGGAGTTGAGCGGCTCCCTCGGCTCGTTTCTCCCGTGTGTTCCCATTAAGCAGCTCGGTGTGTGGCGTCCTATCCCCGGCAGCCTCGGCGCTGTCACCCCCGCCGGTAACTTCTGTACAGCCGGTCTGAGAGCTCTATGCAGGCAAAGCTTCAGCATTACGGCAAAAATAAATAACTACTCCAGTCCGTAAAATGTAAAAACTGCTTCTATCTGTTTCTGGTTCTTTGAACGCCGAGCTCCGTCACAGCTCCCCGCCCCGACAGCAGCTGCCGCCCGGGCAGAAGTTGTTTCTTGTTCGGTCCTACTACGAGCTAAATCCTACCTTAGTGAGAAAGAAACCGGCGGCTTTTGTTGACGGTGTCTATAAAGCTCAGATTACCGTTCAGGCAGCTGGCCATATCCTCTGTCTGCCGTTCAATCCGTCTCATGATCTTTTAAGACAGTTTTAGCTCATGAACTTCAAGCTAAGCTGAAGAACTACAGCGGTGTCAAGCTAGCCGCCATTAAAACGCACATTTCCGGCGGCAGCTTTCAAAATACTACGACTTGCTTCCGGTTATGCCTTTTCACATTAAAGCCACCTTCAAACACGTAGATAATAGTAATAATAAAATAAATAATGCGTCTGGAACAAATACGCGTGACTTTCACAAAATAAGCATACTTACATTGGCAGGATTGGTTTCAAAACTAGTTGTGATCTAATGATCTAATATACATACATCCAACTGTAGGAACAAGAAGAAAAACTCATTTTTGAGTGGAAGGGGACTTTAATGGAAAGTCACATTGCTACAGACAAACATCACCATGACATGTACAAATCAGGCAGGTGATGTAGTGCATTAAAGACATTTACATCTTTGTCCATTAGGAACTACAGTAACTACTCTGCACTGATGCACTTTACATTTTATGTACTTTATGTTTACCTGATGTTTAGTGATGTCAGCCTGTCCATCTGTACAGGTGTGATCAGGCCTTTTTAGGGAATCCTAGTGAGACCAGTGCCACAAAGAGTCAGAAATGATATGATTTCTATTTGTATGTATTATTATAAATTCTTATGTAATGTTGTAAATGTTGTTTCAAAGCCCTCCTCGCATTGTTAGGTTATATTTGATCCCATCATGTGATATTTTTACCTACAATTAGTGTAATTCAAAGATACTGCATGAAGTCTTTAAAATGTCAATCAGTTCTTCTAATCAAGTAATGTGTGTGTTGCTACAGCTTTCCTACATGAACTATCATAATATAATTATTAATACATCAGTCATATCTGACAGCGGCGAGCAATGACTAACTTCTCAAAGTAATCTTATTTGTATTTGTTGAGTTTTGTGTTGCTGTAGCAGCATTTAGCAGAACAGAAAGAGAAATTATATTTAACTCAAAATGATGCTGTAGCGCCATCTACCGGCCAAATGAGTCGACTGCACCTCGTGTGAATTATGAGCATAAGTGTTGATTTCTATTAAAGATTGCACAGTGAGTAGAGGAGTGTGTTAAATGTGTATACACAGACCAACTCATGCACTCATGTTTGTGAGTTTTAAGATAGAGGCCAAAGGCATATCAAAGATGATTTTATTTACATCTCTTTTTAAAACAAAAGGCAAAATGAACATCTTTCATCTTCAGAAAAAAGCTTTCAGAACAATCAACCTAATAATCAAAGTCCTTCAACAGCTGAAATATGTCTAAAAGCACAGCTTTCCAATCAAATGACACCCCCATCTCTTCCCCATAATCAACAACTTATTAGATTCCTTGCAGCTTATTTTCTGCGACCAATAATTACAACAGTAATGAACATAAGTTTGTAGTCAAACCCTTAAGACGTTCAGGCTGTGGAAGTCTAAACAACATAATACTTGGAGGAGTTGTGCTTGAAAGCTTTTTAATACAAATGCACAATGAAGTTCTCTGTAGTCACCGAGGGATTCGTATTGGACGAGCTGTCAAGAAGTGAAAACGGGACTCCAAATTATTATCTGGGGCTTCATTTTGTGCCAGAAGTGGAAAGATTTTGGAGCAGCGCTCAGTAGAACATTTGCTGCTGGAAAAAGGACTGAATAATCACGACAGACATCACAGATAGTATGAAATGACAGCGTCTTTGCAACTTTTCCAGACATTTCTGCAGCCCATAAAGTATTTTTAAGACCTGGCAATTTAAAGGAAAATGTATTCAAAATTCTCTTCCAGTCCTGCAGCGAAACCCTGAGACGAGAAACACAGTTTGAGCCTTTGTAAAGGTGCAGTCGTCTGTACCAGTGATTCAAAACATAAAAAGGTGCATTTACTAAATTAGCATGTACGTAAAACAAATTATGGCATTTTTTTTTCCTTTTTAAAAGAAAGCAAGTACATCAAGTACACAGTAGACAAAAGAACTTTGCACCTTTTCATGATGGATTTTGGTGACATGTTAGAAATAACAAGAAACAAGAAATAATCATACATCCAATACATTTTCGGGCTACAGCGCTTCATTGGTGGCTTGTACTGTGACTCCATACCAGCAGTCTTTATCACATACAACTGATTCAGGGTCTGAAACAAGCATTTAACCAAATGAAACACTGATTTATGTGATGAGACGTGTGGAAAGTAGCATTACTGAGAGAAAAGAGGAAATCATTAGAAAACAAACTCCTTTTATCATAAGAGAGAAAGTGTGCACGTGTTTGTTTTATTATATGTACAATAACGTACACAAATGTAAGCGCGGTCACACAAGAGACCAGTAGTAAGTAATGACAGAGGTATATCAGTGATTACAGTAGGACGTCACTTTCAAATCAGACACACCTTTGTTTTTCTCTGGTTGGTGCAGAGTTGATTAAAAACTTCACTCTCCGCCTTCTTTCTTTCACAAATATCCTATTCAAGTTTGTTGAACGAGCGTAACCACAAACTTGAGCCGTTATTGATCTGCAAGTCAGGATTAGAGAGGCTTACGAGGCCAGAATCACGAGTTAAATTGAGCCTGCAACAATTGTGAAACTAAGACAGAAATAATTGCTTAAGTCTTCTCTCATACTCTTACACTATAAGTAAATAGTGACAGCAGATTTCAAACATAAGCATAAACAAAATCTGTTTTTTTTTCTTCTTCTCGTCCTCACAAACTGAAATCCTGACTTGCAGCTTGATTAAAGCTTGAACTTGTTCCACAGTTTTGCCATTAACAAACACTCTCCAGCGTTTCCCCTATAATACACTGCAAGGGACCGTGAACTGCATCTTTAAGACATTGTCTAAGCACATTACATGTCGGCAAACACACACACACAGACACACACACACACAGACAGACACACACACATACACAGACACACACACACACACACAGACAGACACAGACACACACACATACACACACACACACAGACTGAGAGCAGCAGTTACTCTTTCCTTGAGCCCTTATAGAGTAAAACCCAAACTCAAAATCAAACAAAAAGAAACTAACAAGGAAAAAGAAAAAGACATCCCTGACGTTTTTCAAGAACAAATTAAGTTGCTGTGTTTTATAATTATTTTTTAACTTAAATATAATAAAGATATATGTATATATTTTTCTATAGATCTTTTCTTGTCAGTCCTCTGTGGAGTCTGTATCATCATTGATATAGTCTTCTTCTATGGGCATGCCTCCATTCTGAGTCCCCCACTCGTCTTCGTCGTACTCTATGCTATCATTGTCCTCCAGCAGGTCATTATCCACTTCCCCCGGCCCGCCTGCAGCTGGCGCTCCGCCTGCCGCTCCATCAGGCAGCAGCTCGTCCACTGCTTGTCCCTGCTGGTTCTCTCCTGGAGCTGGAGGAGCTGCGGCAGCGGCGTCCTGCGGCGCTGCGTAGCCCCCGTTGTTGTTGGAGAAGGCGGCTCTGTCTCGGCTCTCCTCCTCCACATAAACTCTCTGGTGGCACATGGGACATGTGTCCTGGATGTAGAGCCACTTCCTCAGGCACAGTGCGTGGAAGTAGTGGTGGCAGGGCGTGATGCGGGCCGAGGTGGCGAACTCCTGGTAACAGATGGCGCACACATCCTCGATGTCACTCAGCTGGTCCCCGCGCACCTCTGGCAGCGAGTTGATCTTCTTCACAGCTGTGCGGCGGTTGATGAAGGTCTTCCAGCCGTTCTTGGCCTGCAGGTAGATGTTGAAGTAGGCGTGCAGGCACATCATGCAGGCGCGGATCTTGCTGCCCGACTCAAACATCATGGTATAGGCGCCGTTTCCAAACATGATGACGCCGAAGAGAAACTCGATGATGTTGCCTGTGGAGCGCACGTAGTACACGTAGTCGTCCAGCTTCTCCCACAAAACGTTAGAGAAGCCATCAGCCATGAAGAGGCCGTAGACCGTCAGCGACACCACCACCTGGATGGAGAGATGGAGATGAGTGACCTGTGTTCTTTACATGCCAATATAAACTATTCATGGCTTTATTTTTGCTCACTTTACTTTTAGTGCCTGAAACTTTAAGACCAAAACTTATATTGATTGTCTTTTGGTGTATTCTCAACTTCAAGCAAAAGATCACATGTATCACAAGTGTTTTCATGGCAACCGCAGGCTGTGGTGGCAGAAGTAATAATACTTCAACAGTTCACCTTTCTGACTCAGTTTAGTAGTTCTTCCCTTAAATAACTAACCTTGAGGCAGAGCTCCACACAGAAGGCGGTGACGGCGAAGAGCCAGGTGTTGAGGGCGTAGTGGTGCCACAGGGCGTAGCTGAGCGCCACAGGGAGCACGAAGAGTGCCAAAGACACCAGCAGCACAGGGAAATGGCGGCGGAAAGAGGAGACATGGGAGGCGCTGAGGGACATGAGGACGGGGTCGGTCATACCGTGGATGAAGTGCAAGATGGCCGTCAGCAGGAGGCACATGTTCCGGCTCAGGCGGACCTGACAGTCAAAGCAAAGAGTTTAAAAGCAATACTGTAAACACACAGTTCCAGTTTTTGAATGGCAGCATTGACGTTTCTACTTTTCTCTCATTACACCTGACATATAATATTCATATCAGTATTCTGTGTGTCCAGTAATAATGAATCCTGTAATGACATACCAAGCGTTCCTCAGGGTCCAGGCTGCTCAGGCCGGTCTGCAGAGCCAGGATGAAGAAAAGAACAGGAGCCACAAAACCTAAACGCTTATCTTCCTCCTCTGTCGAACCTAAATGAGACAAGACACCAAGCTTTAGACACATTTTCACAGCCAGTGTGGCTTATGCCTGAATGTTTGCTGTGGACTGCACAGTGGAACTGAGGGGTACCTATGAAGGCCAGGATGCTGAGGCCGAGGTAGTGAGCGACAGAGGAGATGACGGCACTCATCCCCAGAACGGTGAGTGTGGAGTCACAGCCGGAGATGATCAGGTTACTCGTCAGATCCCAGAACACATCCCAGCTCAGCAGGTAACCCTGCAAGAAACCATGGAAACGGTACAGTCATACAGCTACACATAGTCACAATATGACTCTTTACATTCAGACATTTCTGTACTTGAAAATCTTGGTACTTATAGGCCAATGTGTACGCTGAGCAGAATGAACGGTTCTGGTCTTACCTGTGAGTCAGAGCTGCCGTCTGTTGCACCACCTGTAGCGTCACCACTCTCCCTCCTCACCGCTCGCACCACGTAGACCAGGATCAGCGCCTGGGCAGTGACACGGGTCAGCCAGAACACCCGGAGCACATCAGGGAACCTGATCCTCTTCCATGTGTCCTCTAGCAGCAGCTGAAGCCCGTATATCCGGTACATGTGCCGTACGAGCAGGTAGACGTACCGGCAAGAGTAGTAAAACCATTTGAGCCTCATGGCCAGACACACGGCTGTGTTGAGGGCCAGCGCCATGCCCGAGAACACAGCCACGAGCTGCCTGACGTCTGCAGGCAGCTCTATCATCAACCCCCACAGAGGGATCATGATGTCCAGGACCACCAGCGCGGCAAACACAGACTGGAGGTTGAGCAGGAACACGTATCCCACACCGAAGACGAGCTGGACCGCGGCCATGCCCAGCCACAGCGTCGGCCCGTTCCTCGGCAGCAGCCTGAACCCCAGCGCCGCCTTGTAGTAGGCGCTGTAGAAGTCTATGTGAGAGGTGGCGTAATAGTTGATGAGGACCGCCGCCATGCCGAGGAGAACAGCGAAGAAGAGGGTGTAGAACTTGAACAAGGCTTTCTGGGAGAGCAGCAGCACCACACTGGAGATGAGGACACCTGGAGAACACAGGACACGGCAGGTAACGCACTACCATCAAGCTGTCCTGTTATACAAGTCCATGTGTTTTTGGACTCAGGTAGTTTTTATTTACAGTGCTACAATCCAAATGAGTGTACAGCACAGAAAAAGAGTAAAAACACAGCAAACGTTTCTTAAGACATAAAAAAGCTGTCGTGTATCCAAGGTGCACGGGTGAAAAATGACTGACGAGATGAAAGCACAAAACTAAATGGGTAAAATGAAGATGTCATCATTAGACATACCGGTAATAGCACAGCATGCAGGGTGCAGTTTGTTCATGGTCACATGTTAGTTTAACTGAAGAAGGAACAAAGCACCAATACGGCACAGTGATTGGCTGTGGATGTCACTGTTTATTTATTGTTTTTTCATACATGTCCTGCACCACATGTTTTATCCTGTTGTTTTATTTTACAAAAGGTAAATAAAGTGGCTCATTATGACTCCTATGTTGAAGCTCGCGTGTTATCAGTTTAGTATATTTGTTTCATGTACCGAGGCCTTCACACAGAACAACATCAATACATGATTTACAGACTAAATGACATAAACAAAAAAGGTTTTCACTTTTATAAAGACTTGTTTTAGCTCTATTACAGGAACTAAATTTTAAGACCTGCGGGTTGGAGAAACACAAGACTGAACTTTTGGCCGACCTACTTCACAAGCACCTTATTCGGACCCTTGTCTCTTCAAACCCAGATCTCTGAACTAACACCCAGACAGGCACAAGTGGTCCAAAGGTCTACAAACTGTAGCAACAGGGAATTATGTAACCTGCTTGCTGTTCATCTGTACACAGTGTTTTCTGTTAAAGGCTGAACATTAAGCTTTAGGCTTAAACTATGCCACAAAAACATTGTGACCGATCATGTGATGCATTATGATGTCCAGATATCCACCTGATATGACTAACTCACACTGACATAAATTATTAATTATTGCACTATAAATGACCACTAAAGGACCCTTTGACAGCCAGTATGAACACTTGTTTGACTGTTGTTTTAAGACATGTCCTTTAAGATCACGGTTCAGACAAGATATCCGTTTTCTGCGCATTGTTACGGGGGATAAAGAGGCATATGTTGACAGGCAGGCTGCCTAAAAATATCCCCACAGTTAACTTACTTACGGGGAGGGACCCAGCAGCTGTTAGCTAAGCTGCCGCTAGCTAGCCGCTAGCTAGCCGCTAGCTAGCGTCATAACAGGCTACATTAAACATGTTGAGCTTTGTGTCAGACAAATCTAGCTTGTGTTGATATCTGTGCTGGAGGTTAAATCGGCTTCAGTAGTTGTGACAGCTGACATCGCTTCACACTGCTGACTAACGGCTAGCAGCTAGCCAGCTAGCCGTCACCATGTCGCGTTTTGTTGACAGTATGTGGTGACAGTACACGTTATAAAACCGCTTACCTGTGACTCTGATCAACACCTTCCCCATCGCTCCGGCCCAGCCCGAACCAGGGTCGTAGTAAGAGTTGAAAATGGCGTCGATAATAAAGATGCACGGAACTCGCAGAGCCACATCTAGCACCGCTAAGGCCTGCTGGCCTAGCCGGGCTTGAGTGGACGCCATACGGCTTCTCTTGAGTGCTTACAGCCGCGGGGAGCGCCGGCTATCCATGTAACTTTAAAGAAAGTCCCCCAGCAGCCGCCCTCGTCCTCGGCTTTGCTTCTTGTTGGCGTTTATAAGGCAGCTGTGAACCTGCTGCCGTCCGCCATGTCCGCCCAGATCAACCTCCTGTTGCTGCTGCTTGTTCTTCTTCGTTTGACGCCGGACAGTCGTGTTATTACGTTATTATCGCCACCTGCTGTCACACCTCAAGACTCTCCTCAGGTATCGTGAAAATGAGGTTTCTTTCTTCTGTCTTTCCTGTTTTGGTTTGACAGCTTGGGTAAGTTTTTCCTTTTTTTTCTTTTTTAACAGTAGAAGTTGCTAGGCTGTTCGAGAAGGACCGCTCCGACGTGACGTTATGACGTCAGAGGGTGTGGCAGGTGACGTCGAAACTGTAATGTTTACGTTTATGTTACTCTATTTTACTACAGAGAGAAAATATATTTTCTTTGATGTCATAATATTTCTTATCGTATAATATTTTTTCTCTTCTGTCTTGTTGAATGTGTCCATGATGAACACAGAGATGCACTTAGTGATATATAATATAAAAACCCATTAATCATGATCAGACTGAAACATCTCTTATAGAAACTACAAACTGCACAATTATATGCAAACACTATGTTTTCTTTTTAATAATAAATGCTTAAAGGGAGGTGAAATTTATAAAAAAAATTACAAATGCCAAAATGCCAACCACAATTTACCGCACCTTCATAATGATGGCTTTAATGTAAAATGTACTTCCTTTATTTGACAGGAAGACTTTTGACTTTTCATGAAAGGCAAATGAAGAGTTTGACCACTGGACCTATAGTTGAGACAGACACAGGTTTAATCTGGTTCATCATCAGCTGGAGCTGAAGAAGACTTTGATGGTGTTGTTGTAGATCGTGTTGGACAGCTCCAGTTGGTCCTCTTCCCTCGCTGCTGCCATCATCTCCAGCACTTGTCTGGAAGAGACGAACAGTGAAATGTTTACATTTGTTAATAAAATCTAATGAGAATTTAATATTCATTCATTGGGGTCTACAAAGATAGTAGCCTCTAACTTCACACGGACATTACTCACATGACGTGACAGGGCTCATTCCTGTCCTTCAGACAATGTCCCGCCTCCCATTTCTTCTTTGTTGGAAATGTAGTTTTAACATATTTGGAGCCTGCGTGAGTGTTCTTGACTCCACACCACGGAGCATCTGGGAAGAAATAGGAAATATTAATGCAACCATACACTTAATAACAACACTAACAGCAGCAATGTGTATCAAATGTATTTCATGTAAATTATGAAGTCTTTCATACATGCTGGGTCAAGTATATACAGATCAATGAGGATAAAAAAAATTATTCTTACTTAAGTGGAATATCAGGAATATGATCAGGCTTTGATGGCCTCGTTCTGTCAGTCTTAATTACAGCTAACTGGCCCCAACTCACCGGTTTCTATCATAAGTCTCTCAGTGGGGATGGACTTCATAGCTTCAATATTGGCTTCTGTTTTCAGGGAACTGAAACATAGATTGAAGTGGCAGAAATGTTAATAAAATGCACCTTTAAAATGTCCTTCAACATCACATTTTAAAATTCTCTCACCATCCATTTATTCCAATATAAAGGTCCAGGTCAATGAGGGCAGCAGCGTCCTCTGCCGTCCCATCGAATGAATGGACCTGAGAGAAACAACTACAAGTAAGTAGCTGAATAAGCAGCATTTCTATCTCTAGTGCATCTAACTAAAAGTATCCTGTGTATATTTTAGACAAATCTCACAACTCCTCCAACACATCTGTCCCGGTTTCTCTTCATGATGTCTGTCAAAACAGAGACAAAGAAACAGTGAATTTCTTAATCTGAAAATCCCCTGAGACCAGACCAAGCCTATGATGCACAAACCCACCTATGAACTCGTGATGCGAGTTTCTGCAGTGCAGGAACATGGGCAGCTTGGTCTCCTCTGCCAGGTCAAACTGCTTCTCAAAGTATCTGCCGGACAGCAGCAACACTGATATTTTACATGAATAAAAAATAAATATCAATAGATTCATTGTTAATAAAAAATAATCGTCACTTGTAGACGTATTTCCAACATGAGCTGTAGCTGTAAAAGTTGTAAAGATCTGAATCTGGGATGAAAAGACGAAGACACTAGATCTATAAGCAGGAATATCAGGGTCCAAACACCTGATGCAAGGTGCACCAATTTGACTGAATACGAGTTAAACACGTATTTGAATTTTGGATGGTTTTACCTCTTTGGCCCTAAAAATGATTTGAGTCTGAGACGTGACAAAGTGCTCACAGCTCAGTGACGTTTACAACCAAGGTACATTTTAATTAGTGCAAAGCCTTGGAGGGAAGCTCAGTGCAGCTTTTAAATACTTAATAGAGACATACAACCTTTAGAGATGCAACAGTTACTAGATTAATCAATTAGTCAATCGGCAGAAAATTAATCAGCAACTATTATGATAATCAACTAATTGTTTAAGTTGTTTTTTTTATAGACCAAAACGATTAATCAAAAAATAAATTGGAATATTAATTGATATTGAAAGTAATCGTTAGTTGCAGCTCTAATAATCTTACTTGAGTTGAGTCTCCTTTGGGCAAAACTCCAATCTGTCAAAATCTGGAACAAGGAGAAAAGACGTCACAGTATCAACATTTCACCAAACTGTGGAAATACTACGTGTGTTTTATAATTTTCTTTACATGTGTTTGACAGTACACACCTAGCCCACACTCTCCAACGGCTACCACCTTTCCTCTGTGTGCTGCCGCCAGCTCTCTCAGCCCTGAGAAGTACTCTGATTCTCCCGTCTGCTCAAACTCACTGCAGCGGGTGGGATGGCAGCCCACCGTGCTGTAAAACTCATCTGTGATAAAGCAGATAACGAACGTGTTAGGTGGGTTATTCTGGCTTATTGTGCTCATGAATAAAATCACATAATGTTGTGATGATGTTAGAAGACACTGTAAATCAACCAAATACCATTTATTTAACTCATCATTACCTCTGGTCTCAGCTAGTTTAAGGGCCTCCTTGCTGTCTTCGAGGCTTCCTCCTGTGATCATGAACTGTAAAAAAGCAACAACATGACGTACAATCACAAGACTACAGCCTCACTAGCAGCTCTGTGACGCTGTATGCAGCAGGGGCTGATGGGAACCTCTTTGTTTTGATCTGATAACAATGCTGGAGGAGAAGTTTATGGATCACAAAAAAAATATTACCGGTAATTCAGAGGGGGACATGGATGTATGTACCGAGTTTCATGACAACCTCAACATCAAGTTGAAAAGTCAGGAGATCAATCCATCCAATAGTTGTTGAGATATCTTGGATATGTGCGCTTACCTTTTCAACCCCGATTTTAAGAGCTCTGTCGATGATCTGATCAAAGTCATCTGTCAGGAGAAACACAGCTGGTCTCAGATAAACTGCGTCTCAACACTCAGAATAACAGGAGAGGAGTTGCTCACCGTCGTGTTTCTGCTTCCCTCTGTTGAGTCCTCTGAACATGGGATCTGTCAGGTTCACACCGATATCTGGACGATATCAAAAATATCAACACTGCAAAATGTCACCAAACATCTTCTTGCGATACTTTGCTGATGTGCTGAAACCAATAATGTGTGGATGATATGGATAGAATAGTTATTGTGGTAATTATTATTATTATTATTAAGTATTATTGATTTAAATATGTTTCCATTAGGGCTGCAACTAATGATTATTTTTATTTAGCATTCTGCCAATTATTGTTTCAATTTATTGATCAACTTTATTAATCAAATGTAGGCTGTAACATGTGATAAAATAGTGAAAGATGCCAAAAACGATTTCCTAAAAATGTAAGTGATCATCAAACAGCATCATTTTCCCAAATAACACTTAAATTAAGTTTCCAACTGTATAAAACAAAGAAATACATTCTCCACTTTTCTGTCACTGATCAGGATGTCTCGTCTGTCATCAGTTTTTTGCTGTTTAACTTTTCAGTCTCCATATTTTGGGGTGCAACAGGTGCATTTTACCATTGACCTGTCCAACAAATGTTTTTATTTTAAGTTCATGTTTTCCTTTCTTTAGTTTGATGCTTGGTAGATTTTGTTCAGTTATTATGACAGAAAAACACAGACAGGGTTAAAAGGATTTGATTCTCAGATGCTTGATCAATATATAATCAAATATTTTCCCCACCACAATCTTAATGAGTTAATTTGGATGCTTCACTTTAATGCCAACACAGTACCTGCTGCAGCTGTGGTGCAGTATAAGCTCTGGATAGACGTGGTAAACAGCTATAAACTACAGCTGCGAGCCTCTGTGACTGCTGTGTTGTCATTTTCAGCAGAGCTAGCTCAATTAGCTCCAATGCTAACTAAACACACAGGCTGCTCTGTTTACGACAAACAACAGCACGCAGACACACTCGGCGTCTTTCTTCTGGCTTCTTATGTTTTATATGGCTGTAAAACAACGTGTCTTACCAATGAATCTGTGCTGAGCCATGGCTGTAAGTACAACGCTTCTGCAAAGAAACACACATGCAGCTCTCACCATAATGTAACAACACCGTAATTACTGTAGCAGACGGGAATCACAGTTCTGACACACTTATTTGGTTCATATGGGATAACAAATTTATTCCCATAATGTTTTCGTCTTTTACAAATATTATAAGAAAGAGATAATTTGGAGCAATTAACCTAACAGGCGCGATGAAATGCCCCCAAACAGCAAAAGAAAGAACCTAAATCTGCGCGTTCTGTGTGTATTTTACGGTAACGCCTCATACTCCCAGAATCCTCCGCGCTGCGTCCAGCGAGAAGGTGACAGGGGACGGTGAAAATGGCCTCTGCCTATCTTACTCACCAGCAGAAAGTGTTGCGACTTTACAAGAAATCCTTGAGACACCTCGAGTCATGGTGCATCTATAGGTAAGATGAGCCGTCTGTGTGTGAGCTCAGTGTGAGAATAGTGAACAAAAACCCGGAACGTTGCTGTCGTAGTGCAGTGTGTTTAGCTAACAGCTAAGCTAACAGCTAAGCTAACTGCTAGCCAGGTCACTCCTCCGTCGCTCATCCAACTCTCATTAAAACAGTTATATGTCAACGACCGTCTTCACCGTCTGTTCTAATAAACAGTTTATTTGAAATATTGTAGTATTAAGAGACAAGTTAGTAATTTGACTAATAGAGCAACATCACAGCGTTACTCTGTCTGCACTGTTATGATAAAATAAATGGATTAATCTAGCAGGAAACGTGCGACTAGTTTTTTTGTTTTGTTTTTGTTTACCTGTTGTTGTTTGCTCACCACTTCACTGTTAACTGTCATATAAACGTTGACTATAAACAGCAATGTCATGAGGATAATAATGGATTATGATCCTGTAGTTTTACATAAAAGAAAACTATTATTATTTTATGGATGCAGCTTCAACTCTGTATAATGAAGTGAATCATTGAATTTGAAGTTTGTTGTTGTTTGATGGTCAAGCTTAAAAAATGACTAGATAAAGAAAACAAAAACAATTAAAGGGCCAGTCATATAAAATAACTAAAAAATATTAGACTACAGACTATAATTTACTTTTTGATGGGTAATAAGGTTTGGTATATATTTTCACATTCTAGTTGTTGTTGTTGTTGTTATTGTGCCCGGGACAGATAAACTATTATTAAACCCTGACTCATACTGTATTTTAAGGCCAACATTGATATCTGAGAGATTAAAAACAACCATATTTATTTTCATTATTTACATTGACTGTAACTTAACCTGCTGTATGTCAAACCCGGTTTAATAAGGACTCCTTAAATCGGTCAAACTAATATCACCAGCTCATTTATTAGTCTAGCTCTGATTAAAATATATCTAATGTTTTATCTTCTGAAATATCTTTTGACTGGAATGAAAATTGTTGTTTTTTTTCAGGAATTTTATCGCCAGGACTTAAATATCATGACAAGAGCTATAAGGACGTTGTGTACGTCTAAACTCTTAATCTGTCTGGAGGAAACAATGAATTATTAGTCAGTCTACTGAAAATAATTCAGCTACTAGTTTTTTAATTGATTTATCCTTTAAATCAAAACACAAAAAATTCTCCAGCTTCTTTGTTGATTTTCTGCTTCTTTTATTTTATGAATAATAAAGTAAATATCTTCTGAACTGTCAGTCAAACTGATAGATGTCCTGCACCCCTCGGGTATTGTCAGTAAATTAAACTGTCGTGGGTTTTTTTTCCGTCGCAGAGACAAGTATCGGTTCTATGCCTGCATGCTGCGGGCTCGCTTCGATGACAACAAGAATGAGAAGGACATGGTGAAAGCCACCATGATGCTGAAGGCGGGAGAGGAGGAGTTCTGGACCAATCAGCATCCCCAGCCTTACATCTTCCCAGAATCTCCTGGAGGGACCTCCTATGAGAGATATGAATGCTACAAGGTCAGCAACAGTGAAATAATTTCCATTTCTTTTTGATTATTTTCTTTCTTACATAACTGTGAATAGTTTATGTACCTTTTTTTCACACATTTTAAAAGCCAAATATTTTGAATTTGTAGGTTTGATACTTGAACATTGTTTCCTTCAACAGAAAACAAATGAATTGGAGTTTGTGGCTTTGCAAGGCTGCAACACATTTACATATTTTATTCAGTGATTTTCTGTGTTTTAAATTACAACATATTTTATATTAAGATGTTGTGAGTTTGTCAAGATGTTACGTCCTCTGCTGGATATGTGAGGGTCTACCACAAGCAACAATCCTCAGATGTTATAAAATCTGTAGAAATGTAATGTTCCTTAATGAAAACCCACATTTAACACAACTATTAGTTATTAAGAAATTCTCAAGGTTTTTTATCAGGTAGCCTATTTTGGCTAATTAGGGACACTTATATTAACTTATTTATTAAGTTAAAATCACAGTGTTGATGGAAATCCTCTGGTTTGTTCTTGTAGGTCCCAGAGTGGGCGCTGGACCACTGGCATCCCTCTGAGAAGGCCATGTACCCTGACTACTTCTCCAAGAGGGAGCAGTGGAAGAAGCTGAGAGCGCAGAGTTGGGACAAAGAGGCGAGTAGCTCTCCTTCCCGTCTTTTTACACGTTTCATCCACCACCAGGGCACATGTCACAGCGGATGAAGAGTTTGTCACTGTCCTTTTTAGCATTTGTTAAAACGTACTGGAATGTCTAGGGAATAATACTTCAAATTAAAATTAAAAATGCTTAAGTAAAAATATTGGTAATTACTATAATAAGTAAAAGTATTAAAAAATATATTTTCCTCCTGTCTGGTTCCAGGTCGCCCAGCTGCAGGCCGAGACTCCAGCCGGAGGCCCCCTGACCGAAGCCCTGCCTCCTGCCCGCAAGGAGGGCGACCTCCCCCCTCTGTGGTGGCAGTATGTCACCCGCCCCAGGGTGCGCCCCACATAAACACCCCCCAACCCTTAACCACACTAAAGCTTCACGGAGACCAGCTGACCTCTTCTCTAATTACCATCTGTATGTAAAGATATTTTTATTTAAGTCATTTCTGAGGAGGCTCACCTGTGTGTGTTGCACGACTGTCTGAATTCACAGTGATTCTTCAGTAGTTAGTTTTAGGTGGTGCGTGACTTTTCCAAGTCAAGTCTAGATTTACCACTTAATAACTGTAACTGGTCCAATAAAGAAATATGTGATGAAAATTGTTTGGTTTTTTTGTGTGTTTTTTGTGTACAATGAGACATGTTGGGTGCTGTTTAAGTGCACCCAAGTTTAAGTCTAATTTTGGTAAGGTTTACAAGAAATTTGAAAAAAATTATGTTCCGTAAAAAGATATTTGTCAGGTTAAATTAAATAAAAGTTGACCAGATCTAAGGGGAAGTTAATTGGAGTAATATTAATTAGGTAGTTTCACATGATTCAGATTGTGTAAAACAGTTTTATTGAAAAATGTGACCTAACCAATTTTTAGCACTTCTCAAATACAAAATGTGGACATTTTTGTAAAGCTTGTACTGAACTGGAAGATTTAAAAAAAAGCCCAGATGATAAGAAGCATAATGTAAAGCAACTAAACACAGACTGTAAAATCTGCATTGATATTGATATTTGTTTTGTTTCTTGACATATTGTACATATTATACACTAATAAGCTCCATTACATCAATATAATCCCAGAATGATGTGGTGTTCCACAGGGATCTTTTCTGGGTCCACTGATGTTCACTCTTTCTCAAGCTTCTACGCGGTGAAACCACAGCTACGCCTCTCAACTGCATAGTAGTTAAACAGAATGAGCAGTTCTTAAACTTAGAAAGCCGCCATCTTGTTTGGATTTTTGTTAACACAGATGTGAAACATAATCCATTTTTGCTTCATCTGTCTGTCTTGTAGTTTCTCCCACAGGTCAGACATTTCAAGGTCCAACACAAATTATGGGGTGTTATGAACCATGCAGCCTTTAGGGTCTGCTAGCAGAGCTGTAGGCTGTTATGCTCATAGCTTTATGACAAACACTCCATTACTATGGTGACAGGCGTGGCCTGAAGTTGCGTGGTCGTATCATCATGGTGACCGCCTTCAGAGAGTAGAAGTCTGAATCCTTCCAGGAGAACCAAACGATGCCGTCTGGCCCGAGCAGGTTCTGAGCCTTCAGCGAGTAGCGCCCTCCCTAGTGGAAAAAAATACAAACTTTAATGTATAAAAACTTTTTTACAGGAGTTAGAAAATGGTGATATGTATTTTTGTGCACCAATCAGGATTTAGCTATATTCAAATCAAAATCTGAAGATGCAGGGTCATTTGCTGATGTTGCCAACATTTGACCATAATGCCATGAATATGTGATGTGATGTAATAAAGAAATAATTAATATTTGACACCAATCTTTCATTTTTTTTGAGTGAATAACTGTTCTCCTGTCTTGTAGTTCTACCTTATAGTAGACACCATTGAGGTTGGCATAGAAACACTGGTGGAACCACCAGCCGGCGTGGCTGATCTCGGCACAGATGTTGCCAGTGTCCGGCGTGCTGAAGCCCTGCTGGTCATGATACCAACCGAACGAATCCTCCACCGTCCCACTGAAACCAGACACATGGAGGCGGTACTGGTTCTCCTCATCCTCTATCCTGCAGCAAAAGGAGAAGAAAATATGATCTTCATGATAAACTGTAATATAATTACATGTAAATATCCTCCCCAGCTGATAATAAAAGAACAGTGTTATAAGTAGAAATGTAGGGTCGGAATGCAGTGGTGGAAAGTAACTAAGTACAATTACTCAAAAACTGCACTTGAGTACAATTTTGAGGTAATTGTACTTTGAGTATTTCCGTGTGATGCTACTTTAAACTTCCACTCCACTACATTTATCTGACAGCTTTAGTTACTTTTCAGATGCAGATTTGACACATCTAACTGTTTTTCTACCTGTCTGTCTACCTGAAGCTGTGGTACAGGGCGTGTCTGTGGGCGTGGCTCCAGTCCTGCAGGTCGATGCGGAGGCTGTAGTGGCCCTGGTTGGACAGAAGATGGAGCTGTTGGTTGCCCATCCAGTGTTCTCCTCGCGGCTCGCCAAAGCCTTCGCGGTACTCTGACCAGCGACGATTAAAACTCACCGAGCCATTGCGCCGCCGCTGGAACACCGTCCAGCCGCCACCTGGTTAACGTATAAACATTCAAAAATATATTATACTTAAATATTGGTTTAACAATAGGCTACTCACAAAAAACGCTTTCGAGTCATTAGCATATAATATCAGTTTAACAATACTCATAAAGGATATACACGCTTAGGAGAACGTATACATTTACAGGTACAGAAACACATCACAGGTGTACACACATAAGAACAGTAGTGGTGCATATAATATATGTAATATGGATAAACATGTTCTGCTGTCAGAACATTGGTTGAATGTTATTAGAATAGGCTAATCCCATCTGATCACCAAATGTAATGTTACCAATGTAATATATATACCGATCATACATTTATCTGAAAGTTGTATGAAGTGACCGTAGAAAAACACTGATACATGCAGCCATGTGTACACTTGTGTACATGTGTGTATCTGTTGGTATTTGAACCAGTGCGTTGATCCACACATGTTGCTTGTTGCATACAACTAAAATATGAATATACAGTATAAAATGTTTGCGTGTGTCTCACCGTCAGTCTCCATGTCGCAGTAGACAGGCAGGGTGGTGCCTGGCGACAGGATGATAGTGTAAACTCCAGAACGGCGAACGCCATTGTGGTACAGAGACGCACAGTCTGATGGACAGAAAGACAGGTAATGTCCATCTGAGGGAGAGAAAGACAGAGACCAGCACCAAGAAATGAAACCTGACTGTTATTTTAACAGCTTTGTAAGTGTTGTGTACCGTGCATGAAAAACTGCTGCTGTGTGTCGTAAATGTTCCGTGTGACAGTAGAGTTGCATGAACATGCAACTTGCAACTCACCACCGTGTTTGTTGCATGTGTACCTGGTGCCAGTGTGTCTCGCATGCTGAGCGGCGGTTTAGTTCGGATGACTTTAACCGTGCAGCCTGTGTTTCGGCTCATGCTCTGCACAATGGCGGACAGGTTGTAAAGCTGTGCCTGCAGCTCGTACAGCAGCGCTGAATGCACGTGCAGCAACGTGTCAACTTTGGCGCGACGCAACTCCAGAAAACGCAACTGTTGGTCAAAAGTCGAGTTCAGACTGACACTTTCTTCACTCTGGGTGACAAAGCAAGAAGAAAGAAGAGAGTTTAATCTACAGCCGGTGTTCGTGAGGTTCTTCTATCTAATTTTTCATGTACCAGCTGTGGAGATCTGGGTAAAAGACAAAGAGTAAAATATGACCAGGTATCTGAATCATTTACCTGTGATATCATTTCTTTGATTAACTGTTACAGACCTCCAGAGCTGCAGGTGCAGTCTGGAGGCACCAACAGCCCAGAAAAATGCTCTGTGGGTCATGTAGACTCAGAAGGATGCAGGGCCCCTGCCAAAAGGCCTGCAGCTAATCCTGTTAGCATTCAGGGTTAAGGAGGACTTAGCTGGTGTCAAAACAGAGATAAAGAGAGGCAGAGATAAACAGAGAGAGAGAGGAGGGTATTGTGTTTGTGCCTGTATAGTAATTTCCTTCTATTTTAACAGAAACCTCATGCATTAACATGTATACGTATCACAGTTACGGTTACCGTTTGTATTGTTTCTGTTTAGTGCTGTTGGTCAACATGTTTGGTGTCAAGTCCTAAAAAGAGTTAAAACAGTTTTCCAGGAGGTGGCGCTATAAACTCCAAGAGGAATATACAGTAAACTAGGAACAGTCTACCTGCATCTCCAGGACCTTGACTCGATGCCGATGGTTCCTCAGCTCCTCCTGCAGCTCCGACATCGTCTCCTTCAGCTCTTCCAGCTGCTCCTTTCTGTTCTGGTTCTCATGGAGCCAATAGGAAACATCATCTGTACAGCGAAACATATCTGGGCAACGTTTTTGTGTCTTTCCCACCGGAGGCAGAGTTGCCACTAGCCGACACTGGCCGTTAGAAGTCAGATGGCTGCTGTACTCGCCACACCGCGTCGGTGAACTGCCGATAGTCTGGTTGGTGGTTTGGTCAGTGCCAATTTCAGTGGCACTGATGCTGCTTCGTATTACTGGTGGGGTGTCAGTCTGCAGGTCGGAGTGTGTTTCAAACAGGAAATTATGAGGATGCCAGTCAGCGTCCTCATAGTGGTCCTTGTTGATGTCTGTTTCGTCCCAACTTGTTTCCACATGTTCTTCAGGTAAATCTCCTTTTGTTTCCACGTTCATGTCGAATACATCTGCGTTTGTTTCAGTGAGGGAGTTGGGATGTACATCCTCATCATGTCCAACATCTGGGTGTTCATCAGAGGTCACAACAGGTCGGAAACACCAGCCAGTTAGCAGGACTAAAGTCAGTAAAAACTGCACCTCCATGGTGAACATTAAGTAACTCACCCTCCCTGGTTATTGTTGACTTGTATCCATAGCAACTTCCGGTAAAGTCAACAGTCGATCAGTTTCAGTTGCCAGTTCAACCTCAGACATCATAGCATCTGACTTAGATTCAGTTTGGGGAAGAACAGATGAAGAGCTGAAATAAAGTGAAAAAAACAACAACAATATCATTGAGATATTGAGACTTTAACCCCTTCAACCCGACCCAATGCCACAAGCACCTATTCAACATTCACCGGGTTTGAAGTGGAAAAAAATCACTGAAATTAAAGCTCCAGGAAGTCTCGACATTCATGTTTTCTGGAAAACTGATCTGTGAAATCTGGAAATCTTTAAAGTGACAAATTGATGTGAAGAGAGTAGTTTAAGTGAAGGATGCGAGTCCTGTAAAGGCAGATCTAAACCCCGCCCAGTGGTCAGACAGCATCAGTGCTGTGGAGGTTATGGACGGATGTCCAGACAGATATAGACAGACTGAATTCACCTGAAATTAATATTCAACGTTTTTTTTTAACCCGAACCTTTGCAAAGAGCTTTGCCTTATGATTACCTTAAACACTACAAGCCACACACTGATATTTCATTTATCATTATTAAAATAACAATTATCCTCATATTAACCATACCTGCAGAATTATCTGATCTTGATATCTGGCCATAAGGTCGTCTTTTTCACAGTGTTAATGTCTTATTCTTTTCCTTGAATGCACCTTTTTAAACCAACATTTTACCACATAAAAATCAACCATAACACTAAAAATGAATAAGTGCCTATCATCAGAAAGTCTTTAAGTCTTTGCAAGCTGATGAACTGACAATGTAATATATGAGATAAAAACATTGAAACTACTGGTCCTTTGATTCAAGGTGAAACACACATTCACACACGCTCTATATATGTGAACAATGTTCCTACCTGTCGCCCTGTGTGTCTGAGTTCGCCTCAATGGAAAAGCATCAGGACAGCCAGGAGACTGTGTGTGTGTGTGTGTTTGTTTGAGTGTGTGTATGTGTGTGTTCAGCACTGGGTATGACATCTTATCCTGATAATCCTCTTATGGGATTGGCAGCCATTGGCCTGGAAGGTAATAGATTACATATAATGGGATTAAAGTAATGTGACTACAAGTTATAGAAACTGACATAACAGCAAATGTGAATTTAACAAATGTTACTGAGATAAATCTCTCAGTTGAAGCACTAATCTGTTGATTTCATGTTTAAGGATGCAGATCTGGGATTTATTATATATAACTAGTGTACGGTGAGTTTATCAGAGCTGCTGCTGCTGGAAACAAGTTGATGTGAGTGAATGTTGAGGTTTGGAAAATCAAAACAGCTGAAAGGCACTAAAATGCTCGTTAGAGCCGAGATGACCTGCAGAGTTGCACTCAATAGCTCTGTTGTTTAGGTGAAACAATGCTGTGAAGGTACCTAACAGCACTTACAGCAGTTTATCTCATAATCAACCCATCATCTAATTACATCCTATAATAAAAACATGTAAAGTTTGTCCTTTTGGTTGCACTGAAGGAACCACTGCAGGACCATTAAAACTGAATCATCTTGATTATAAAGCTTTTTAAAGGAGCAATATATATAATCTATATCTTCTACAATAATGTCAGTGTGTATTGTGTTGGTCTCACAAAGCACACAAACACAGACTGAATTGTAAGAGTTGGTGAATAAAGTACCTTCAAAGTGAGTCCAGCTTGTGTGTGTGTGTGTGTGTGTGTGTGTGTGTGTGTGTGTGTGTGTGTGTGTGTGTGTCTATAATGGATTGAATGGAGGTTCAAGGCTGTGGGAGCCCTCTAATGGGTTTATATTTACCTGCTGGCCCACAGGAGCTGCTCAGTTTGTTCCATTAGAAAAGCAGAAAACATAAGAAAGAAGTTTATCATGGCAGACTGCAGCTTCTCTTATCAAAATAGAGTCTTTTTCTAATGGCTATAATAAAATAGCATTTTGTATTTGAAGTCATACAAGTATTGATTTGGTCAGCATGATTTCCTTTAGTAGTCTTGTGAAGATTGAAAAGGAGTTTTAGAGAAAAGGTCAAACTATGGTTACTTTCACATATACTGTTTTAATGTCAGATGTTAAACATGGTCAAAGTTCAAAAACTTGAGGTACAACTAGAGGTGAAAGTATGTAAAAATGCACCCTGAAAGTCAAAATCCAGGGCATCAACCTGCTCAGTTTGAAAATGAACCTCTCGTTCTTCCTGGCGATGATGTGAGATTATTCATGCGTGTTTTTCATCCTCATCAACCTTTTCTCCACTGCTCCGTTAAACAAATCAATCCCCTGCAGATTACACTGAGGGCTCAGACAAAGGGAAGATGTTGCAGCAGGTGAGCTTGTGTGTAACTGTAGACTCTGACTCACAGGTTTGAATCCCCCCTTAACCCCTGTGACAACATGTCACTTCAGTGTTAATCTGCCTAATATGTTGCCTGACATTTAACGGTTTGTTGATGTCATCAGTCACACCTGCGATAACAAGTCGAACATGTCTGTGGAGAAAAAGGTCTATAAAGCCTGTTTCCAGGTGTTGAGGGTACTACTACATACTACTGCATGTGTGTATTGTGTGGCTTTGAACTCTTAAGAGGTTTTTTTATTGGAGAGTGATGATGATGATGAAGATGAAGATGACGTGTGCTTGTGTGTAAGTGGAAGAGAGGGATGATATTTCATTGATTGTCCATGTCCATGCAGCAGTGTGTGTTTACAAGTATGAATGAGAGAATGATGGGGAGATTTCAGGTAATGACGTTATTCGTGTGTGTGTGTGTGTGTGTGTGTGTGTGTGTGTCCTTGGCTTAAAGGATATAAAATCAGCCGTTCAGGAAGGAAGATAGAAAAGTGGAGGGGAACAACAGAAATCTCCAACAGCCGAAAGACAAAAAAACAGCAGAGAGAAAAAGAGACAGGACAGCGTGGTGAGTATACGACATTTTTATATTAAAGTTTTTTAATACTCTTTTTGTTACAAATAAATACAGAATATCAAAATAATAATTATTGTCATGAATATATGTTTAGCTGTCTATGTTGTGTTATGAGTTATAGGTTGTAAATTAAATGTATATTAAATAATAAAAAAAAGACATTCAATACAAAGTAACAATATAATATATATTAATAAAGTAACACTAATATAAAAGAATATAACAACAATAAAATAAGTGAAAAATAGCATTATGTATGTTAAACGAAATGAAATAAAGATTAATAAAATAAAATGTGGTAGAAAACCAGTAACATAATGAAATATCATAAATTCATATATAATAATAATTGTGGACATTTTTTAGTACATTTCATATAAAAGATGCATATTTACTATCTTTCCTCATATGAGTAAAGTAAGATACAAATCAGTTATCAAAAGAAGAAAACAATTAATATATTAATATTATTAATATTATTAATTCATTATTATTACATTTAATTATTATTATTATTATTATTGTTATTATTATTAATATAAAGAACAGAACCAGCGAATAAAAAGTTCCTGTAACATACATACATGCAAACATATGATAGTAAATAAAACATTAAGTGTAAGCAAGCATTTAAGATTTTAAGACATTTTAATGTCCTAGATCATAGGTCGGCAATAGGCGGCCCGCGGGCCAGATGTGGCCCGCAAGCAAAAACATCTGGCCCGTGAGATTGTTTGAACTAGAGAAAGAAAATAAAAATATAAAATATACTTTTTAAAAATCGGACTGCCAGTCTCAAAAATGCTCTTATATGGAAACTTCATTTTCCAGAACAGAAAATTTTCCTTAATTTAAATGCTTATTTGTTTAACTGGATACACAGTGAATAAGCACGTCGACAATTGCACCCTGCACCGCATCAGACAGCGCTTCTATGCGGCGGGCAGCGGACCTCGCAGAGAGCGACATCTGTTTCACTGACCCGATCACATCATCCATCGACTTGTTGGTATCAAGTTCCTCCAAAACTGTCACATGCTTCTTTTCGTGGTGCCGTCTAATGTTGTACTCTTTGCATGCAGAGACACCCTCGTTACAGATCAGGCATGTGGGCTTTGCATTAATAAAACTGGGGAGGATGAAGGCATAGTTTTCTGTCCATTCATCATGAAAGATCCTGTTCTCGCTGTTAAGTTTTCTCTTGAGATTTTTTGATAGTGCCATTTTTCGGACAGCTAACAGCAACAAGTGGAAATGTATTTTTTTTGGGTTTTTTTTAACAAACAGGCATATAATTAATAGCGCCCCAAGTGGTCAGTCCACACATTTAACCTACATCAGCCCGCTTGAATGTCTCAGTGCGTCTGCTCCCCCCCCCCCCCCCCCCCCCCCCCCCCCCCATTAATTCATTATATTAGCCATTGTTTTGGTTGTGGCCCACCATGTAATGGCTTGGAAAATATCTGGCCCGAGGCCAAACTTAATTGCCGACCCCTGTCCTAGATGGTCAATGCAGAGGCAGTTATGACAACTTTAAATATCACTGGATATTTATATATATCATATATATAATGTTAAAAGATGATCATATGTATTGAATGTAATCTGCAGTAGTGGAAGATGTGTTAGTAGGGTCCAAAAGTCTGAGCCCACGTTCCCACCCTGTATGTTAAATATGCTAACGTGTTATTATTACTTTTTAAAGTATAATTTACTATAGCTTTGATGGTAGCCGTGCTTTTTTTGTGGTTCTTCAGTGTTGTATTGTTTGATATTTACTTCACATACAGTATTTTTTTTAATGTTGATTAATTTAATTACTTAAATGTTTAACTTTCTGTTTAACTTCTGCAGCAGCAGATCACAGTGATTAAATGTCCATCATGTATGTATGTGTCGCTGTCTCTGATTGGCTGACAGGAGAATGTGTCCTGTGTGGTTATTGGTGGCTGTGGTGATGGTGGGCGTGACCAGAGGAGCTGTCAGTCAGTGTTGGGAGCATCCAAGCTGTCAGGAGCTCAACTCCGAGAGCAGCATGATGGTAAAACACACACACTCATATGGATGCATCAAATAGAAAAAAAGTTATATCCTGCTACTATAGTTTGTTTACGTTGCCTCCGGAGGCGGAGGAAGCTTCCTGAAGCTGACCAATCAGAGCAGAGTGGGCTCATCATGAGGCGGGTCTTAAAGAGACAGGAGCTAAAACGTCCTGTTTCAGACAGAGGCTGAACTGAGGGGCTGCATACGGAGGTTTTAACTGGAAACCATGCAGACACCTGGAAATGTTTATGATACACCCATTTAATAAAGGAGTCATTCAAAAATAATTGCAACCACAGTCTGATTTCTTGCTAAATACAGTGTGAGTGGTTTTCCTCTCACCTTCTCTTTCCTCTCCTGCAGGAGTGTCTCCAGCTCTGTCGCTCTGATCTTACCAATGAGACACCTGTCATCCCGGGCAACGCCCACCTCCAACCTGCCCCTCCATCAGACCCTGACGCTCTGTCTGCCCTCTCTTTTTTACCTTCCGCCTTATCCACCACCTCCCCCCAGGCCAAGCGCTCCTACTCCATGGAGCATTTCCGATGGGGAAAGCCTGTGGGGCGAAAACGTCGCCCAATCAAAGTCTATACTTCCAACGGCGTGGAAGAGGTGTCAGCCGAGCGTTTCCCTGGAGAGATGAGGAGGCGGGAGCTTGCCAATGAGATGATAGCAGCAGAGGAGGAGGCGAAGGCACAGGAGGTGGTAGAAGAAGAACAGGAGCAGGAGCAGCTTCAGGGGGGCATCCACGAGAAGAAAGACGGTGGGTACAAGATGAAACACTTCCGCTGGAGTGGCCCGCCCGCCAGCAAACGCTACGGTGGCTTCATAAAAAGCTGGGACGAGCAGAACCAGAGGCCGCTGCTCACACTCTTCAAAAACGTCATCAACAAAGATGGACAGGAGCAGCAGAAGAGAGAGCAGTGAAGGAGGAGAAAATAGAGGAGAGACAAGTGGAAGATGAGCAGACCAAATTGTCATCTGATTGTCCAAAAAGCCCTTAAAACTAAATGATCTATGTTGTTCGTCACTGCCTTCCAAAACGACCCAAATACACGTTTTCTGATCTAAATCCCCTATTGGCATCCAACCTTGTCTCCTATTAATTAATTTTATATACAACTAATTTGTTTTGCCAATTAAATTGAATAGGAAACATAATTGATGCCTGGATTATATTCAAAGACATCTTTTATTCTAGTGTAGGAAGTGCAGCGTTTCTGCAGTAGTTCTGAGGGAAAGACCGAAGTGTCCTGATCCCGGTTCGGTTAAGACACCAGAAACATTTTGGTTATTAAGGTTAGTGAAGATTAGTGATTATGGTTAAACAAACAAACTAAAAATGACAATCTAGCTGTGGCTTTGGTTGAACTTTAATAAAGTAAACTTATTGTGTCTCACTGTTGTCCTTGTAGATGTTAAATCGTCTTAAAGCAAGTACCGCAAGTACCTGGATGTAATCGTTTCATTTTTTTTGCTTTTAGTTGTGATGAACAACAGTTTCCTGTTGCAAATCAGTTGTATATCTAATGGTCACCTTTATGGGAGACTGTCCTCCCAAGACTAATGACAGGATCAGTCATCAATACAAATGATCCAAAATGACGTATATTCCGTTTACGTTACATACGAGATAGCTCCCTCTAGTGGTTATGGTCTACCATAACGGTTGTGAATTAAAGAAAAAAATGATGAAGGCTCATTAACAGACATTAATTGACCAATATAAGAGTCTGCCTGTAACCCCACCCACAGCGAGAGGACAAGAACAGATTGAAAATTGTTTGGAAGTTTATTGATTAATGTAAATATGTGTACATGACAGGAAAACATAAAGTTATTTGCAAGCAAAAAACATGAGAAATGTTTTTTAATCTATCTATCTATCTATCTATCTATCTATCTATCTATCTATCTATCTATCTATCTATCTATCTATCTATCTATCTATCTATCTATCTATCTATCTATCTATCTATCTACCTACCTACCTATCTATCTATCTATCTATCTATCTATCTATCTATCTATCTATCTATCTATCTATCTATCTATCTATCTATCTATCTATCTATCTATCTATCTATCTATCTATCTATCTATCTATCTACCTACCTATCTATCTATCTATCTATCTATCTATCTATCTATCTATCTATCTATCTATGTGTGTGTGTGTGCAGGAGGAATATATATTAATGACTTGCCAACTTGTGCAGCATCACAATAAGCCCACAAGAAGGCAGTATTGATTTACATCTGTACTGACAACACAACATATGGTGAAATGCAAGCAGCAACATTCAAAAGGCCTCAACTCTCCAGAAATATGAACACCATCATTTTGTTGAACAAGTAATTCTGGTCTCAATCTCAGTTCAGCGCCTCTGATTCTGGTCCGTTAATGAGATATGAAGTCTGTTAGTAGCGCTCATGTCTGTCGTGGGGGCGCTGAGTGACAGTTGGCTCACCTGAACTTCGTACTGAGTCGGACTGTTGTGTAATATGTAATTTTAAGTTACTTGGTAAGTTCATTTATTAGGATACATAATGACAGCAGTTATTCATGTAATAGTATGAATGTAGAGAGAGATGGGACGGACATCACCTAGGAGACAGCCATCAGATTAGAGGACGGGGACCGCACAGCAGTCAATCAAACACCACTTGGACACTTGGACACCGTTACTGTGTGACAGTGGATTTTCTCCTTTAAGGAGTTTCTGTCAGATGTTTTTTCTGCTCCACCAGTCACTCACTCACACATTGTTTCACTTCCCTTTAACAAACGTCTCATGCATATCAGCACAGAAATAGACATCGTACTGTTTGACCTGAAATATATCAGGTCAAACAGTCATATATAGACTACACATAGTCATATATAGACTACACTGGAAATACAAGAAAAACCAACAAAAATCTTAAGAAAGCATCACATTACTGTATACGTATATTATATAAAGACAATAAACTGAATACCAAATCAAACATTACATGTCACAATATAGAGATCAGAGATTTTGCACATTTTCAGATACACATCTTTAGCATAACTCTGCTCAATTCTATTTAAAAAATAATAATTTAAATTCAAATTAAAACATTTATTGTTTAGACATGACTCTCTGACTTTGGTACAAATTTAAATATGACAATACATTTGGAAAAAAACAGCTATCCATTCACATGAATCCAAAACTAGATAAAAAGAAGCAGGAACAGGAGGAAAAATGTAATAAGCTGATTGATCCATTGATTAAACATCATGATCAGAGTAATCCAAGTCCCTGCTGGAGTCAGTCAGAGCATTTCCATAGAGAGACACTTTGCATCAGCAGCACCATGCTCCAGTGCTCTGGGAGAGTTTATAGTCCTGAGAGTTGAACACTGGATGACTGACAGCTGTCCTTCATGACAACAGAAGACACAGAAATCCTCCTCATCAAAAACATGACTTTGATCTCCGTCCTCATCTGGACTCTCCTCTGCTGCTGCTTCACAGGTAAAGTCCAGAGAATCAAACTCCTCTCCTCTATGAACATCCGTCCCTCTGAAATGAAGCCGACTAAACCATGACGCTGCTTTATGTTTTTGTCTCTGTATCCTCAGAGTCCAGAGGCCAGATCACAGTGACTCAGTCTGCAGCAGTGAGATCTGCTCTGGGAGGCTCCACAACCATCAGCTGTAGGACCAGTCAGGATGTTCATGTTCATGACAACAAGTACCACCTTTTAGCCTGGTACCAACAGAGAGATGGAGAAACTCCTAAACGTCTCATTTATTGGGCTTCCACTCGAGCATCAGGGATTCCAGATCGTTTTACAGGCAGTGGATCAAACTCTGACTTCACTCTGACCATCAGTGGAGTTCAGGCTGAAGATGCAGCAGTTTACTACTGTCAGAGTTATCACTATCTCAACAGTCAGGCTGTGTTCACACAGTGAAAAAGCGTCGTACAAAAACCTCCCTCAGTCAGACTGAACAGAAACTGAAGTGACTGCTGCAGCTGGAAACTACTGCAGAGACTGATACAGTTCACTGAACACACACACACACACACACACACACACACACACACACATACGTCAAGAACACAATAAACTATATTTCATTTCCATTTGGAGATAAATGACCCCGAGGTGCATGGTATAGTTAACAACAAAATATATAGTAGTTGAATCAAGTGCAGATTTATTATCTGATACATGTTTAACTCACTAGAACAAATATTATAAAACCCATGAGAGACAACACTGAGCCAACAATTGTTCAGTTTCCTAAAAGTCCAAAATTCAGGGCCCGTATTTATCAAATATACCAGAATTACTTCAAAGATGAACTAAGATAAAAAACACCTTAAGAGAACCTCTGATGAAGAGTTTCTGTTAATCTACAATCTAAAATGTAATCTTAATAAAATCTTAACTTTTTTGTTGTAATATTACTAATCATATCATGTGACGTATTTTAGTCATTTCACATGGTTTCAATTCCAGTAAAACAGTATTTATGATTAAAACAAACATAATTCCTTCAGTATGTAATTAACACTTGAATTCTTTCACTTGTCTTTGTGTTGGAGCTCTTCAGCAGAATCAGTGTGGAAACATTTCCAGGGTTAGAATAACAGAACACACTCATTTTATATCTCTTTATGCTGACGATATCCTGCTTTTTGTTTCAGATTTAGAAAATATCTTGAGACTTTTGTCATTTAAGAAAAAATGATATATTTTTATATAAACCTGAATCAAGACCAATATTAAAGTCTGTGCATTAACACACTGCAATAACAAGAGATGATTGGAGGATTTTATACTAAATGATTATGAAGCAACATGTTATGTGATTCTTGTTCTGAAGTCTTCATAACGCAGTTGAAACATTTATAATTTATTTTCTTATCAGGATTTAATATTGTTACTGTTTGGAGAAAATGATTAAGACCTTTATAATAATAAACACAAAAACATCTGATTTGCTGAACAAATGTTTATTGTCTGGAAATACAGAAATAATATTGAAACATTACAACAAGAAAGTAAATATCGCTACTGAAACACGTCAAATAATAGAGAGAGAGTTGCAGAGATCAGAGTGAGAGCAGCAGCAGAGTAAAACCAGTAGCAGAGTCCCATCAGGTCAGGACTGGGGACACTGGTCTGTCCTCAGTGTCTCTGAGAGTGGAGTCTGGGAGCCCTGGGTGGCCTCACAGGTCACAGAGCCCACCTTCCTCCACTGGTCTGCAGGGAGCCTCAGGGTGCTGCTCCAGCTGTAGAGGCCGTCCTTCTGCAGCACCCCGGGGCTCCTGCTCTCCTCCCAGTTGCTGCTGCTGCCGTCCACCTTCCAGGCCAGACTCCAGTCTGAGGGGAAGCCCTTGTTGGCCAGACACATGAGCGTGGCCTTCCCCTGCTGCAGCTCCTCGCTGGAGGGGGCCAGCACCGTCAGGGTGGGACGGACATCACCTAGGAGACACCCATCAGATTAGAGGACGGGGACCGCACAGCTGTCAATCAAACACCACTTGGACACTTGGACACCGTTACTGTGTGACAGTGGATTTTCTCCTTTAAGGAGTTTCTGTCAGATGTTTTTTCTGCTCCACCAGTCACTCACTCACACATTGTTTCACTTCCCTTTAACAAACGTCTCATGCATATCAGCACAGAAATAGACATCGTACTGTTTGACCTGAAATATATCAAACTACACTGGAAATACAAGAAGCACATCTGATAGTTTTCTCATCAAATCAACAAAAACATTTATATTACATTAAACATCACCTGACAAACTGTTCAAATCACTTTAAATTAAACTTTAAACATTACATGTGATAATATGGAGATCAGAGATTTTGCACATTTTCAAATATTCATCTTTATATTCACTCTGCTGAATTTTATTTCAGTGTATTTTAAAACATTCATCAGTGAGGTGAAAAACTGTAAATGTTGTCTTTCTAAACATTTCTAAAATACAACTGAAGCTTCATCTTTTCTACACTTCAACTTATTAAATTTCAGTATGACAGGAATGTGTAAAGAAATGTTTAGTGAAGCTGCTCTGAGTTCTCCTTCATGGTAAAGGAGGAGAAATACAAACATGAATACTAAAAGTACTTTAAATAAAACACAATATATCTTTATGTTCTACAAATGCTCAGTAACTGGATGAAAAACATGACTTTTAAATATCATATTTAGTTTTAATATAACAGAAACTTACTTCCAACATCCAGTCTGGTTCCTCCACCAAACGTCCACCACAGTGATACAAACTCATTGAGTCGTCGTACAAAAACCTCTGACTGTAGAGAGACACGGCTCTCTGACTTTGTTAGACTGAACTAAAACTACAAGCTCTCAAGATGCAACTTCATTAAAATAGGAAATATTGAATTATCCTCTTAATTAATGTTTTATTTTCTCTACAATGAGTTTTCAAAATTTAAATATAACGGTTAACTTTGTTCCTTAGTGTTAATTATTTTGTCCAAGACTTTTCATATAAAAATGGACAAAAAGTGCTGAATGAAAAGAAAAGAAAAAGAAAGATAACTGCTGAAATGATAAAAAAGTTAAACATTTGACTTACTTCCAACATCCAGTCTGGTTCCTCCACCAAACGTGTACCACAGTGATACAAACTCATTGAGTCGTCGTACAAAAACCTCTGACTGTAGAGAGACACGGCTCTCTGACTTTGAAACAAACAAACTCAACAGAATTAGTCTCTACTTTGTAAAATTACTGAGTTCATTTAAAAACTGAAAAAACACAAATGCAATTTAATTGATTGGATTTCTTTATTTTATTTATAAATTATGATGAACCCATTTCCTTAACAATGAGGAGAGCGATTGGTCAGGGACTTTTAGTAAGAAACGTCTTGTTCATGACCTTTGACCTCAGCTTTATACTGGATCACATCTATCTCAGTTATATCTTGTTAAAGGAAATATGAAGATGCAAATCAACATCAGAAACTTTCATAATCACAGCTCCCACCACAAAACATATAAATCACATGAAATCTTATTTTACAGTAAGAAACTAATTACAGTCAGAGGATCAGAGATTTGGCCACATTTCATATTTTTTATCTACATCAGGGATGTCCAAACTTTTTTCACTGTGGGCCACATACAGAAATATATATGAAGGATTGGTCCACTCACTATCATGAGGTGTACCGTCTCACCTTTAGTGTATTTAACTTGACAAAGTCAATCAAATGTTTTGTTGATTCTCACAGTTCAATTTAACAATAATGGTTTATTGAAGCTGGTCTGAGTTACTCCATAATTAATGTGGTGAAACTAAAACAGGAGAGAATTTAAATGATAGAAATCAACATATTATAGATATTTAAACTTATTAAAACTTGAAAGCATTAAACAAAATCACCTCATTGTCATGAGACACGGCTCTCTGACGTTGAAACAAACAAACTCAACAAAATTATTATAAGTTAGTAAAAACACCAAAGAAGTGTCACAAATTATATCAATATTAACAATAATTTTATTTATATCAGGCAAATGACATTGAGATCTATATTTGTACAAATACATTTAAAAAAATATCTAAAGTATTTTTTAGACCAAAAAATATGAAAACACAAAAACATATTCTGCACATTATTTTAATGAATTAATTGATCCATTGATTAAACATCATGATCAGAGTAATCCAAGTCCCTGCTGGAGTCAGTCAGAGCATTTCCATAGAGAGCCACTTTGCATCAGCAGCACCATGCTCCAGTGCTCTGGGAGAGTTTATAGTCCTGAGAGTTGAACACTGGATGACTGACAGCTGTCCTTCATGACAACAGAAGACACAGAAATCCTCCTCATCAAAAACATGACTTTGATCTCCGTCCTCATCTGGACTCTCCTCTGCTGCTGCTTCACAGGTAAAGTCCAGAGAATCAAACTCCTCTCCTCTATGAACATCCGTCCCTCTGAAATGAAGCCGACTAAACCATGACGCTGCTTTATGTTTTTGTTTCTGTATCCTCAGAGTCCAGAGGCCAGATCACAGTGACTCAGCCTGCAGCAGTGAGATCTGCTCTGGGAGGCTCCACAACCATCAGCTGTAGGACCAGTCAGGATGTTCGTTTTTATAGCAACTACCACTATTTAGCCTGGTACCAACAGAGAGATGGAGAAACTCCTAAACTTCTCATTTATGGCGCTTCAACTCGAGCATCAGGGATTCCAGATCGTTTTACAGGCAGTGGATCAAACTCTGACTTCACTCTGACCATCAGTGGAGTTCAGGCTGAAGATGCAGCAGTTTACTACTGTCAGAGTGAACATTATATCAACAGTCAGCATGTGTTCACACAGTGAAAAAGCGTCGTACAAAAACCTCCCTCAGTCAGACTGAACAGAAACTGAAGTGACTGCTGCAGCTGGAAACTACTGCAGAGACTGATACAGTTCACTGAACACACACACACACACAACCCGATAAAAAGAAATTACAATTATCCACCCTGGAAGTAACACATGTATGGATTAGTTTTTCTGCATTTCTTTGAAGCAGGATGTTCCTGATTTTAGCAACATTATGGTGGTAAAAAAAAAGTCAGTGCTTGAAATATGTGTATTGTGGTCATAAAAGGACATATCCTGATCAAAGATCACTCCCAGATTCCTTCCAGTGGAGCTGAAGGCCGGGGCGATGCCATCCAGATTAGCTATATCATTAGATGATGTGTTTCTAAGGTGTTTAGGGCAGAGCAGAAGTACTTCTTATCTGTCAAAGTTTCCTCATCATCCAGGTCTTTATGTCCCTAAAACACCCTTAAAATTTAGTTAAAAGATTGATTTCATCTGGATTCACTAATAGATATAATTGTGTATCATCTGCATAACAATGAACGTTTATGGCATGTTTCCTAATAATATTACCTAAAGGAAGCATATATAAGGTAAACAGGAATGGTCCAAGCACAGAACCTTGTGGAACTCTGTCTAACTTTTACAACCATGGAAGATTCATCATCATCAAATGCAGCACTAAGGTCAAACTAAATAAGTCCAGTACAAGTAGAAGGTCATTTACAACTTTCACTTGTGCTGTATCGGTGCTTTGATGCTTTCTAAATTCTGACTGAAAACTTTTAAATAAACTATTGTTTTGTAGAAAGTCACATAGCTGACTGGTGACTGCTTTATCAAGGACATTAGAGAGAAAGGGAAGGTTTGATATAGGTCTATAGTTGGATAAAACACCTGCTTTTTAAGCAGAAACTGAATTACAGGTACTTTAAATGACTGTGGTATATAGCCTGTTAATGTGATAAGACGAGTTTTATTGGTAGATCAGGTTTGGTACACAAAAAACAGTCAGCTCAGGCAAAGGTACAAAGACAGGATCAGAAGGGCAGTCCAAAAAACAGCTGAAAGACAAAAACCAACAATAGCAAGAATGGGCAAAAGTACCGGACGTTAGGCAAGGAAGAGTCCAAGAACAAACCAGGTTACAAACACGAGGGACTAAACACAAGGAAGAAAGCTACTGAAAATAATGCAGACAATCTAACATAGACACACTGGGAAGAACAGACTTATATACACACATGAGGGAAGGAGGTAATGAGGCACAGATGAAAATATAATAGGTGATCAGGAAGAGTAAAGACAACTAGAATGAACACAAACAGAAAATGAAGGAAACCAACAATAAAATGGGAAGTCAAACACAACTAATAGGGCTGACAAGAATAACTGAAACTGAACTCAATGAAGAGAAGGTTAATTCATAAAGTGAAGTCATTTTTTATTTATAATGAAGAATTTGAATAAAGCAAAAGTGAATATTATATGAGTCAAAGTATGGCTGCCTGACTTTAAAACTAACAAATTCATTAACATATTCAGAGTTTAAAATATTCAAATAAAATCATTTCTCTATTGAGAAACATCATGATCAGAGTAATCCAGGTCCCTGCTGGAGTCAGTCAGAGCATTTCCATAGAGAGACACTTTGCATCAGCAGCACCATGCTCCAGTGCTCTGGGAGAGTTTATAGTCCTGAGAGTTGAACACTGGATGACTGACAGCTGTCCTTCATGACAACAGAAGACACAGAAGTCCTCCTCATCAAAAACATGACTTTGATCTCCGTCCTCATCTGGACTCTCCTCTGCTGCTGCTTCACAGGTAAAGTCCAGAGAATCAAACTCCTCTCCTCTATGAACATCCGTCCCTCTGAAATGAAGCCGACTAAACCATGACGCTGCTTTATGTTTTTGTCTCTGTATCCTCAGAGTCCAGAGGCCAGTACACAGTGACTCAGCCTGCAGCAGTGAGATCTGCTCTGGGAGGCTCCACAACCATCAGCTGTAGGACCAGTCAGGGTGTTCATGGTTCAAACTATTTAGCCTGGTACCAACAGAGAGATGGAGAAACTCCTAAACTTCTCATTTATTATGCTTCCACTCGAGCATCAGGGATTCCAGATCGTTTTACAGGCAGTGGATCAAACTCTGACTTCACTCTGACCATCAGTGGAGTTCAGGCTGAAGATGCAGCAGTTTACTACTGTCAGAGTTTCCACTATCCCAACAGTCAGGATGTGTTCACACAGTGAAAAAGCGTTGTACAAAAACCTCCCTCAGTCAGACTGAACAGAAACTGAAGTGACTGCTGCAGCTGGAAACGACTACAGAGACTGATACAGTTCACTAAACACACACACACACACACAATAAGCCATCCAATAATTTACACATATATGTGAATATGAATCTATCACAGATAATAATCACATAAATTTAAATTATTGTTCTCACAGTGAGAACTTTGTGCTGCTGACGTGTTAGAAACTAAACAAAAAGTGGAAACAGGTGATTGTTTCTTAAATCATGTGATATGAAGTTGAGTCTTCGTGAAAATCAAATGAAGTTCTTGAGAAAAACTTCAAGTGTTTAAATATAAATGATAGTGGATTAAAGTGAAGGATTTCTACTTTAAGATAAAAACAGGTCGCCGTGTTTAAAACGTGGAGAACTTATGTTGTCGCAGGATATAAAATTCACTTTTTCCTACAGAATAATTTGATAAAAACAACACGAGCACTCAGTTTTAGTTTATTGTATCTTTATCAAATTCAATGTTTCATTTCCTACAAACACAAAAGGCTGCAGTTCAAACGCCTCATTTCATCAGGAAGGATGGAATTAGAAAGATGTATTTACATATTTATGATTTTCTATTTAAATAAAAAAAAAGACATACAGCCACATCATATTTACATCGTTAACTTGAGTCATCACAGATTCATGCTTTCACACTGAAGCTCTGATATTAAAACAAACATGTTTGACAGAGCGAATGATATCTGGTCTCAGATCCGGTCGGTGGTTCTCAACATGAAATATATTTTACAACAAAATGTCAAAAGTCATGTATGTATAAAATGTTTCGTATCTTGTGACATTTAACAATAATTAATCTGCTTCTTTTTTCACTTGTTTCAGCTTCTCAAATGTGAATTTTTGGGTTTTCCTGTTTTCTGACATTTTAAAGGCCCCCAAAAATGCATCCGATAGTTGAGTAAAACAACAGATTAACTGATAATGAAAATGATTGCAGTTATTTAGTGCTGCTCAACGGGTTTGATAACCTACACACTTGATAAACCACAAACATCGAGTGTTTCTTTCTAACTTTCGTCGGTTGAGAACCACCGAGCAGATGAGAACATATTGCTGTTATTATCAAAAACACAGTTGCATATAGTTCTATATAAATCAAGAAAGTGATGTTTTACGAGAACAAGATTCAGTTGTTAACTTCATATTAACATTTCTTTACATTAAAAAAGTAACAACAGAATCAGTATAAAAGCAGAAACAATGAGCACATGTGATCTTTTTTTACTCTCAGATGTGAGTTGCAGCTCAACAAATAAGGAAAACAAACAGCTTTGAGCCAAAAGTAGTTCTTCATATATTATATACATATATTATATGTTATTATAGTTTCTACAGAGGAAGGGTTGCTTTTTAATTTTAGATCAGTTTCCAAGTTGAAAGGTGAAATGTTTAACGTTTGTTTTGGACGCCGATACATTAAATGAACTGATTAACTCTTACAGGATCTTCTCTATACTCTTTATTTTTATTTACAAGATATTCAGGTCGTTTTTACGCTAAAAAGTGAAAGATGTGGAAGATAAAACTGGAGCTTTAGCTCTGATTGTGTTTTCAATCAAGCATTTTAGTGTTGCATGTTCATGAAGTTGAGGGACGAATAGACAAAAACAGAAGCGTGGGATCACACTCGGTATCAGCTGATAATATCAAAGCCGCAAAAACGGTACATTTCCCATGATGCAACTCAATTTCCAACATTTTCCAACATCTTATAGACCAAAGGACTAATAAATGAATCGATTATTGCATCTTTTGTTAAACACTCCCGACCTGATAAACGTCTCCCAGCCTTTTCACTAAATAACCGATGACATCAGCAGCAACCGTTTATTTACAACCGTTTTCACACCTCAAAAACGTGACTTTCAACTGCATCAGAACAAAGACGAGGGGAAAAAAATGCAGGTTTTTGTATGAAATAAACAATTTCAGAAGAATTTTTGGGTCAGAAAACTGGTTGGTTGACAGGTTTCCGTCATCATATCTGTGGCGAGCAGATGTACTTCAGTTAATATACAGGAGGAACCTGCAAGCTGAATCTGTACAATAAAAAACCATCTGTGCTTATATGTTTTCATTAATATATTATAACAGGACAAAACATCCTGAGTTTAAACTACGAGCATATAGTGAGTGAAGGTTGGTCCACTGAACTGAACACAAAGATAAAAATAGAAAATTCAACATCAGCCTGTTTGTTTATTACAGGAACTGATTCCTTCTTTTTTTGTTTGTTTTACATTTTGTTGTCATAAAAAAGGTGAAAAAAATAAACAAAATATCTACACAGTGACACTGATATTTACAACTATTAAATAATCCCGTTCAACACAACAACATGATCTTTCCATAAAATAAAGAAAAATGATAAATCTGACGAAGTGGTTTAGTTGGTTGGAAAACGTAAAGCTGCAATGATCAGCCAATTCATCAATTGACATAATTACAATTTGATTATCGTTTTACTGTTTTAGTCCTTTCTTTTTAAAAAAGGACTATTTGCTTGTTGCACCTACTCAAACTAAGATTTCAAGCCTTTATGTGTCAAACCTGATGGTCAACTGACATTTTAAAGATCGATTAATCAAGGAAATAATGGACACATTAAAGGATAATGACAATAATTGTTTGGATTTTAAACACATCACATTGGGTCCAAAGAAATGATTATGAGCATTTTACACTATTTTGCAGCTCTTGTAAAATGTGCTGTTTCCTACACATCATGGCGTCTCCACACTGAAACGCAGCTTCAGTTGCAAATATCTGATATCTTCAACTCTTCAGTTTCTCTCTCACTCGCTGAAAGCAGCTGACAGGATCTCGCTCCATGCAGCAGCCGTCAGCATCAAACATTCAGACTGCTTCTGTCTTTCTTTTCTTCTCTACATGTAGTCTGATTACAACTAAGAGTCACAACAACACAAATATACGACGACCGTCTGCACTGTGCTCATCCTGCTGCAGCCGTCCGTCACACACACACACACACACACACACACATTTATATTATTAATGAACCGCTTTATTGCCGATACACAGGATTTCACTCTGAATGTCTTAGAACAGACATAATGTTGATTTGATATTGTTGGATTAGCGCTGCAACAATTCATCGATCCACAGAAAATTAAAAATCGATTAATTGTTTGAGTTGTTATTTCAAGCAACAATATTGGATGGTTGCATGTTATTCACTTACTTGATTGAAAATGGAAAAGTTTGTGGGACAAAACCAGACATTGGTTGATGCTAAAGACAACAGATGACCACCAGAAGGGCTCACTGGATTAATGTAAGAGGTCCTCATAATGAAAATAATCCATATTTGCAGATCTACTTGTGCAGCCCTGCAGCGCCACCTGATGGAGAGCAACAGTTTGTTTAGGAGCCAAAACAAGCTGCACCTTCACCCACATGAACCACGCCCACCGCTCCATTCAAACAGCATATTTTCACAATTAAATATTAAAACGCAGCACTGTTTCTGAATGCAGGATGCTGCTGTGTCTGCATCCAAGTTATCTTTATATATTAGGATATTAACTTCTAAAGAGGATTTAGAATCAGTAACTACTTGAATTATTGATCAAAATCATTTTATAGGTGTTTAATGGAGGTTTTCTTAATTTTTTCACTTTCTAGAAAACTGCAGAAAACACTTTTCCACAACGTGTATTAGCCAGAAGAAAAATGTAGCCGGATGTAAGGATGATGAGATTATTATTAAATAATTCTGTCTCAAGGTTTAAATGTTCCTCTAATCCTCAAACCTTTAACTTTCTTCCCATCATCTGTTGCCCTCATCAGACCCCTTCTGATTGGCTGATAAGATATTCTGCTGTCCGTCGTCGGGCGTGTAAAGGCTGGCGCTGAGATGAGGATGTTGAGGAGGAAGACGACGAGGGGGAGGAAGGGTGAGGATGGTGACGTCCTCGGAGTGAGGTGTGGTTGCCGTGGTGATGGTGGGGGCTGTGGTGCGTGGAGGGGGGAGGAGGCGGCGGGTCACGGAGGGACGGGGGGACGGCGGAGGACTTAATGGGGACGATGCGGGTGTCCATGACCTCACAGTCCACCTGCATCATCATCTCGTAGCCCTGAGAGGAGTTATACAGACTCTCTGAGGAGGAACAAGGGGAAATCAAAGTTACATTTGTGCTGCTACTAGCTGCTACCTGATACTGTTTGTGCATCATCTCAGTCTGCAGCACTTGATGCGTTTTTAAACATGCAATGCAGAGTAATTACTATGGTAAACATGTGTTGTGTGTCAACACCACGTTACAAAACTGTGTTTGACTGACAGCAGCTGGGAGGCGTGTTCAAGTAAAACTGCTGTAACTACAAGTCATTGACAGACAGTGTGTCACCAACAACGATTTTGTAAAGCAACAAACAAATCAACATCTAACAGGTGACATCTGCAGGTATGTTTACATGCCATTTAATGTGCTAATGTGCTAATGTGGGGTGTTGTTCAGTCTGTGGCTTGTGTGTTGTGTAGCAGGATGCTGTCAGGCTCAGTGTGACCGTCTGCTCTGCCGATGATAGAACGACATATTAACCCTTTATGAAAAGATTTGCTTTAAACTAGAGGGCACCATCATTAAATCAAAGAATATTAAATATAAATTCTCTTTTTTTCTCAAAGGAGAGCACAGGATTTACATAACAGATATGTTGCTGTAGTAGACAAAAAGAGGCAGATTAATTTCAGTTAACATTATGACAGGCTCACCGTTAACAGACATGGCCGGCATGACCAGAGACATTTTGGGTCGGCTGGTCTTATTGTGGCTGATGGCAGGTAACAGCAGGTGGTCCTGTTCAGGGAAACAGAACAAGCATTTTGGTTTTATTATGATCAAATATGTGACAACAAAAACCGCTGACGGAGCTGTTAGGGTTTGACCGAACTAGTGTCAAAACTAAACTACAGAAGTCTAAAGGTGTGGAGAAACAGGAAACAAATCATCTCCTCAAATGTACCTGTCAGACCCTCCCTGTGGACCGCTTGGGTTTTATACTTCTATTTTTTATCATTGACTAAAACATGCAAATATACTTCAGGTTTTGGCTTTTAAACATAACACTGTTATCTTTGAGATGGGCTCTATGAAATTCAGGTCAGACTGTTTTCATGTTTAAATAGTTTTTCTGGGAACTTTTACTCTAAACTCAAGGTGATGCAGCACCACAAACAAACCATATTGTGTTTTTTAACTGAATGTAGAGAGTCACTGCTTATGGTGCCATACCCGTCTGAAAGAGACCACGTAGAAGGTGTCCTCTCTGCGGTCAATGGCATCCAGGAAGTCGCTGTATGTGAGTTCAGGACCAGGAAGCACCTGCAGCTGACTGCAAACAGAAACAGAGACGACACAGTCTTGGTGACGGTCAAACACAGTGACACTGAAACCAGGAGGTTTTCACCCATCTGGCTGACGGAAACATGCCGGTTCACTTTTCACTCATTATTCTCAATTTCACAAACATTTACATTTGAAATTGAAAGCTGTCTTATGACTGACAACCTGACCATCTGCAATAAGAACGTCAGAGTTCAGGACATCTCTCTCTTTCTCTATCCCTCTCTCCCCCTCCCTTTCTCTCTCTCCCCCTCTCTCTCTCTCTCCCCCCCTCTCCATAAGAGGTTATAGGAGAACTTGTGTGTAATAATGGGTTTACTGCACCTCTCTATGGAGCGATGAGCCTGGATCGGCAGATATCTGGAGATGTTTGTCTTCCTCAGCTGAGCTTTCTGCATCAGGACAAAAAGAAAAACATCAATTAATATGAACTTAATCTGATCAGTTCATCTCCAATAGACACAAAAACAGTAACTGTATTTAACCAACTTTGTACATAAAACATTGTTACTATTCACTTATATAAAAATCTGATTCCTGAAATATATGCAAATGTATCTTTTATTTTAATATTCCATTTTTTTATATAATTTTTATTTTATTTTGATAAGAAAATAAAGTAAACAAAAGTCAAAACTGTCAGAACAGATTTTGAACAGGGACAGATGAGGAACATCGTCAGCATTAACAGAGGATGGAGATGACTCCACCTGAGCGATCTTGGCTTTCTTTGGTTTTCCTCCAGACTTCTTGCGGTCGATCTGGTGTCGGTGAACCCAACCTCTCAGCTCGTCTGCCAACCTGACCAATGAGAAGAACAAGAAGAAGGATCAGACAAGAAATCAGTCGTCTGAAACAAAGAAACTTGTGAAAGAACGAGGACCGGATGGACTGAAGCTGAAGTTTGACTGACCTGAGAGATTCGGAGCGGTTGAACTGTCTGCAGTCTGATGAGCTGAAGTAACGGTCAATGTCCTGCAGAACCAGATCCTTCATGTCACTGAACACGTCACTGAGGTTCCTGCAACAACACACAAAGATGAACCACATATTCAAACATACAGTAACATTAGCCAGTGAATTACATGTCTGCCTTTGGAGGAATCCTGCAGAAGAAACTGCAGACGGGACATGTAAAAGCAGTTCTGTTAAACGTCTGTGGAAAGATGGACGTCTTCTCTGTAACAGTAGTAGAAACCTGGTTTCTCATCATATACAGTCCAGCAACGGGTCTTTATTGGCTGCAGTGTTCTTACTGACCTGTGGCTGTGACATCTTTACTAAAACGACACGATCCAAAAACACTGAAGTTCAACCTTTTAGTGTTTCTGGTGTTGAGTTGAACGGATTTCTCTCACCTGAACTGATATGACTCGTATCTCTCTGTGTCTCCGTCCTCCTCCATCTCCATCTTGTCCTCCTCTGTGGTTGGAGGCTGAACAGCCACCGGCTGCTGCTGCTGCTGCCGTTGTTGTTGTTGTTGTTGTTGTTGTTGTTGCTGCCGTTGTTGTTGTCGTTGTTCGATCTCCAGCAGCCGTCGTCCGGTATACGACACCATGCTTTCCTGTAGGTCTGTTGACAGCTTCCTGTCTGTGATGCTGCAGAGATAAAGATCAGCAGGGTTTAAGTTTCCAAATATACACTTTCTATTGATTTTGTAGATTTCAAGAAAGACGGATCTGAATGGATCAGAAACGTTGTTGACATGTTTCACTACGTATCGCTACGACAGTCAAGTCAAGTCAAGGAGAGATTTATGAAATGTATGAAATTGACTTTTTTTAAGCCCTGAATTCATATTCTGAAAATATTTCAGTCACTTTAAGAACTGGCATATGTGCTGCTTATTATATTCATGCATTTTCATATTTAAAATATAATAAATATTTTTACAATTTTTTTCTATAATAAATATTTTTGTACATTATTCCTTATTGAGGATCGTAAAAGAAGAAACGCAGATATTTTTCTTGTTTGTTTTTCACTTATGTTTTCCTGTCCCATGTGTCTAATGAGTAAAGTTGTTTATAAAATCTCAATATTTTTATATCCATACATCTATATCTATCTCTCTCTCTCTCTATATATATATATATATATATATATAGATATATATAGATATAAAAATATAAAGGTTTAATATACACATTTTTGTATCCACTGAAATGTGCTCTGTAAAGTAGGGAAATATGTCCTTTATTGCCTGGTCGTATTCATAATTTTCCCAATATTTACTGATTTGAAATTTAAATTTAAATTTCTACTGTATTTTTGTACAGCTGCTTTTTCAAATTTAACATTTCATTTCTTTCTTCTCATGACACGTCTCATAACTGCTGGAATATCATCTAAAGAGAAAACGGTGTGATGTTTGCAGGATACCTGACGGGTCCGAAGCTGAAGGTCATGAACAGCAGAACAGCCATGACACACACGGCTCTCTTGTTGGTTGCCGAGTCGCTGCCCTGAAAAACAGAACAAATAAAGTGATTCTTTGTATTAATGTGTTAATGCTCTTTGTAATTGATCAGCAAATATTTTGATAACTGATTAATCATTTAAATAATGTTTCAAGCTGCTCTCAAATATAAGATGTGTTGCTTTTCTTGCTCATACTTTACTGTAAATCAGTTATTTTGGACTTTTGGTTGGACAGAATAAGACATTTGATGATGAGATTGAGGTTTTATTGACCAATTAATTAATCAAGAAAATAATCAGCAGATCAATTAAATAATCCTGAGTAGTTTTCCCTGATCTGGATAAGGAGAAAATGGATGAATTAACCAATTAAAGCATATCTAATTCATTTAACATCCATGTATGAATTTTATATGAGGTCTAACTATCCTTTTATAAAACAATATGTAAGACTTTTGTTTATGAAATTAACTAATTAAAAAAAATAATTAAATATCTTTCAGGGCCTTATTTTAAGGGGCCTGCAGATGCCGTGTTTCAGAGGGTTGAAGCACTAAAGGAGGAGTCATTTCCTCTCACCTCTTTCCCAGCCAGTCTCTCCCTCAGCGCCTGGTTCTCCTTGCGCAGCCGCTCGTTCTCCTGCTGGGCCTCCCTAAGCTGGGCCTCCAGGTTTTGCAAGTACTCCTTTTTCTTCTTCCTCGACTGGCAGGCCGACTCCCGGTTCTTTATCATCCTCTGCTGCCGCTTCAGCACCTTCATCTGCAGGAGGAGAGAGAGGGAAGGTGGAGGAATGGAAAGAGGAGAGGGGACAAAAGTAGAAAAAAAAGTTCAGTGTGTGTATGACATAACGTGGCACCCTGAGGGCAACCGAGTGTTCATATATCACAACCACAGCACAATGAGACAATGAGAGCTGCGGTCTGATGTTACCAAACCTGCTGAACTTCACATTCAGCTGCGTTTCTGACTAAATAACACAACGTTTCTCACATATATGCAACCAGAAACAAATGACCACCTCCCAAACTGATGGGGTGATGTGAACCTGAGCTGCAGCGTGAGTCCGGACTACTCACATCAATATCGTTTGAGTTGTTGCCGGGTAACGTCGTGGTCGCCGGGACGATGGGTTTGCTGGTGGGCTGGGCTGCAGGGCTGGAGCAGTGCTGGGGGATGCTGGGAGAGACGGGCTCCATTTTGACGATGGCCGGAGCCGAACCGAGGCAGACGGATTGAGACAGAATAACTGGAGGACGAAGACGAGAGGAGACGATCACTGCTGCTCAGTTACATGTCGATACACACTACTAACATGTTTCTTCATTTCAAAAGATCCTTTTGTGTTATATTTGCGCACATAAATAAACTAAACTTCAGCTTCTCTTACCAGGTCTGGTCTGGTCCATGGAGGGCAGGCCCTGCAGTATGAGGGTCTTGGCTGGTGCAGGAGTCTGGGGGACGGGGAGCGGGGTGACGCACACGGGTCTGGGCTGGATGGGAGGTTTGGCGCTCAGGATGGTGCTGGCCTTCAGCGTGGACGAAGGCAAGACTGAAGGAGAGACATTAGAAATAATATTTACATCTTAGACATGTTTGATTTTTTGTTCAGATTTAATTAAAGCAAATCCAACAGTAGAGTAGTAGTAGAGTAACTTAGACAGCCACATTACCAGGTTATTCTCCAATAAATCCATCCCCTCCCTCCCATGTCAGGGCTTTTCCTGTAACCTTTAGCAGAGGTTGAACCTACCGGTGGCCTGCGTCTGTATTCCACTGATGACCGCTGGGATCGGTGTTGTTAACTGCGTCTGTGTTACTGCAGGAAACTGCGTTTGCCGCTGGCCTACGGTTGATGTTGCCACGGTGACCTCCATGGATCCCAGAGGAGGCGACAGCACGTCTCCGTACATGTATGGAGGAGTCGGAGGGTTTTCACCTTTAACTGTGACCTGGACAGGAGAGTCTCAGTCAGATGCACACAGATATCTGGGGCTCATTGTTATTTTATGCATTTAGCTGCAGCTGTCTGGTTGTGATCTTCAGTCTTTACTTCTCATTTAATTAGTTACTCTTTTCAAGAGCAAGCTGCTTCGTTGTAGGAGAAAAGTTAAAGAGTAACTTTGAAGTTGTTGTTAAAATGCTAATTTACAAGAACAATGTTAAACTACTGGAGGTCAGCAACAAGAAGACGGTCTGAGAAACAGACGGGTACGAGGAATATGAGACTGAGCAGGATTATCTCTTCCCACAATTCATAAATAAATATAGTTTAACTACTCAAATAATGAAACTTCAATATGTATTAGAGGAAATAAATCTATGCAGTGCGTTTACAATACTGTATCTGATTATGGTCATGACAATAAAGCTACTTGAGTTTGATTTTAAAAACACCAGCATCTTTCAGGGTCAAACAATACAAAAACACACCTGTGGATCAGGTGATGCAGCAGAGCAGTCAGACTCCAGGGAGGATGCAGGAGACGGAGGCTCGGCTTTCACCTGGAACACTGAACACAAACAAACAGCTGAACTCAGCTCACACACTGTTTATGACTGCATCGATACATATATAGATATATATACTGCATATATAAACATGTTTAATGTGCTTAAAACTGGACAGATGTCAAAATGTTAAAATGTGAATCTGCACACAGACACAAAGTACGTATATTTATCATTATTGTTTCTGTTGACTAGATAAATTGGATTTGAAGACACTGTTTAAAACGTACACATTTCCACCGGTAAAGGCTGCGTGATCGTCATTTCACTTTTCACCACAGGAGCGTCACCTTCAGAGAAACAAACAAGATGATGAGATGAGATAATCTTAAAATAATCGCATCCAAACATCAGGCCATACCGTCACGTATGACAGTAAACTGCGTCTGTTATTGTCCATTTATCTCGTTATTATAAATATATATCAATAAATCAGGATCAGAGTATTTTTTTGTCTTCTCTTTTCCTGAAAAACGGGTTTAAATGTTTGATGACTCATCCTGTTCTTGTTTACAAAAGTTCATCCAATCAAATGTGTTCTGTGGGAGCAGCAACCAGAGCGAGAGGAAGAGATGTGTGTTTGGATACCAGTGGACAAAATACTGTTGCTGAGGTCTGATTCATCTCATCCAACGGCCCTCTGCAGCCCCGTCCAATCAAATGTGAAGAATCTGATTTAAATCTTGTATCTGTACACGTGTCAAATATTTCAATTGCAATTTTTTATGAAGAAATTCAGAAAAAAAAAGTTGTGTAAGAAGTAAGAAACAATAAACAATACTGGTTTGGCTAAATATAGTTTAAGTTAAATCATTTTAAGATTTTAGACCCATTAAAAATAAGGTTTTTTATATATATATATATAAAAAACGAAAGAGATTTCAAGTCAAGGATATAAAAGGTTTTTCACAGATTGAAGTGAAAACTGTGTCGTGTTTCAGAGACGCTCGAGGCCTGAAAGCAGAACGCTGACCCCCGTGGTGTAAGGTTCCCACCGTTTTATTCTGTACCTGTGAGCAGGTGGTCGTCAAGGTGTTGCCAAGGCGACGTGGGGTTGTCAGGATCGAGGGTGAGCACAAGGTCATTGTCAAACTACAAGAGGGTGAAAGAAGAAGAAGAGGGAGGGGGAGGAGAGCCGGAGAGAGAGTGGAAAAAAATATGCTGGGTTAGTTAGTCTGTGTGAGTGTGTGTGTGTGTGTGTGTGTGTGTGTCACATCCGTACCTACTGATGATTAAAGACAGACTGTAGGGCTGCAACTAACGATTATCTTCATTATAAATTAATCTGATTATTTTCTTGATTAGTTGTTTGGTCCATCAAACGTCAGATGTCTTGTTTTGTCGCATTTAAAAAAATAATCAAAACGATTCATTGATTATCAAAGACGTAATAATTGGCAACCCCTGGAGAACATGAATGAAGTTTATAATCCATCCACAAGCGGTCCAGATAATTCACTCTGGACTACCAGCTCAACCAGCAACGTTTCTTCATAGTGGCTGTTAGGTAAGATTTCAACTGAGACTGCAGCACAGCATCAAATGTTACATGAAGAGACAGTAAATACTGTTTCTGGATTCATGTGAGCTTATGATGAGTGAATATTTCTGAAGCCTCGTCTAAATGAATCAGACTGAACTTTGTGAAGTTCGGACGTCAGTCTGGGCGTCGCTTACACTCTCAGTCCCGGACAGAAACCAGAGCTGTGAGATGTGACACTTTGTTTTGTCTCACGTACCGACGCTTCGTATTTCATCCCTCGGCTGAGGTCTGCGTCCTCTCCCTCCTCCATGCTCTCACACTGGTACAGGCAGGCATCTGAGGAGAGACGGATTTAAATACATGAGCTGTGAGCAGAGAGAGGATGTGATGAAAACACATATTTAATCAAGTTACCCTGCAACACATTAATATGCACTGGAGGAGAGCAGGAAAATGAAACAGCCGTATAATAAAATATAATAAACAGCCAATATATAAACTATAAGTAGAAATAGTTTTAGTTGTCTTCCCTCTTCATGCAACGTTAACAATGCATTAATGTTTTTAATTATTTCTGGCCACAGCTTGGCATAAACTCATTTACTGCCTTTGTTTTTCACAGCTCGTCTCTATCAGCGTTCGCTGCTGCTGCTGCTTTGACCCACTTCTCTCAGGGGGATCATTAAAGTTTCATCTAATCTAATCCAACCGAGTTTATCGCCTGACTGCAGCAGACCAACAACAGGGCAGTAAAAGTCCTTTTGTCAAACAGTCACAATAGGTGGGAAATCTCACCGTCCTTACTGCTTGTTAGTTAAATTTACTTAAAGAACAGAGACCTATAGAGATGGATGGTTATCTGTCCAGATGGCTCATAGTAAGACTCCAGTAACAGCTACACGTAGCAGCATTTAGCTGTAGCCTCTGGCTGTCTCTGATTGGTTTTCACATCACAATAATCAGGTTGCCATGATGAGATGTAACGCTCGTCTGCAGGGTGATAATTCATCACTTACTGGACCTTTTATTTGGTTTTGAGGTTTCCTGGTACGACTCTTCCAAGTCAGATTCAATAAAGTTTTAACTGTACAAACTTTCAGCCAGATGAGTGTTATGAGTCATGTTCATGAAGAGCTGAAGTTTTTCATCATCGACGCTCCTAAAATGTTCATACATGACCTGTTCTGCTCAGTCTCTGAGTCATTTTCTTTCAATCAACTAATCAAATTAACCATCTAACTGTTGCAGCTCTACGTCTTTTGTTTAAAATGATGCGGAGTAAACGTGGGCTGTTCCTGGTGGTCCCTGAGCAGTTGCCTGGTTGGTAATCCAGACATGGGTAGAAGTAAAAACACTAAACTCCACTTAACCCACATCCCAGAATTACACCTGTTAGAGGTCCTATCACATGACATGATAATGATGGAGAGTTAACCACAAACATGCATTAATGAAAGTCAGGTAGTCATAAAGTGTTTGTATTAAAGGATTCATAATTCTCATCTGTCAACATGTGTTTGTTGCTGTAATCATCCTCCTGTTCATACTGACCATTAGATCCCTTCATAATACACTTACAATGGAAGTGATGGAGACTAAACCCACAAACATGGATTTAAAGTTTATGTGAAGCTAATATGAAGCTTCAAATCCAGCAGATATGTTTCAACGTTACAGTGTTTTTAGAGCCAAAGTCCCTCTTTTTGTTCCTATACTTCCACCACAGCTCAACAGGGAAACACAAAGAGGGAATTTGATGCTAAACAGACTGTAAATGTGTCAGATATCCACTTGATATGACTAACTCACACTGATGAAGCCTCAGAGAAGCTTCAACCTTTAAATTCATTTATGCACTAAAGGACCTTTTGACAGCCAGTATGAAACAACACTTGATAAAACTGTGAACTCGTCCTTTAATGTGTGATCACGCTTCCACCCACTGGTGATAAAGATAAACTGACATATCCGGGTCTTCAAACTGAGGAAGCACGCACGCACGCGCGCACACACACACACACACACACACACACACACACACACACACACACACACACAGCACCTATTTTATGATTTTAAACACCTTTATATCCAAATCATAAACATTATAGGAATAAATGAACCGTTAAAGTCGCTGTAACGGCTGCAAACACCCGTCATCATCATCATCACCATCATCATCATCATCACGCCCATTACGGCTCTGTGTCGTTGAAATGTGCGTTTGTTTTCCGTTTTAGAGGCTTTGTTTGACCACTCACCCCAATCTTCGCTCGTCAGCAGGTTATCAGCGAAGAAACGAGTGTCCAAATCAGAGAGTAGATCCGTACTCATCGCCACAGAGGCGGTGTGTTGAGACAGAAGAGGCTGCAGGCGAGCTAGCTAAACAAACAGACCCGGCCGCTAGCGTTAGCATTAAGTTGACTGAGTGATGTTAAACGTGAACAGCATTTATTGTTAAACTAACTGAGTATTAGTTTTCAGTTGGAAGACTGGTATTTTATTTGGTTTCTCTCTCCGTACGATATATCGCTCCACCGCTTTAGCTTTTAGTATCGCATGACAGACAAGGAAACGTACTTTCCCGAAAGGTCACCGCCCACTCGTAACGGAGCAGCCAATGACAGCAAAGAGTCGTGTGATTGACACGTTGACAGACCAACGACATCACTCGAGGGGCGCATTCGGGGTCCTTAGCTAACGTATTATTGAAGGCGGGCCTTTAAAGATGATTTGGTCCAATCGAACGGCTTCATTTTGAGCGACAGTAATATTAACCAATAAACGAGAAGTAATTCCGGGTTACTTTAAATTGACAAGCATCTTAGCCAATCACGATTTATCAAGACAAAAAAATAGCTCTCAGTGAAAGTCACGTTGATTCAGGGATGGTCTTTTCCGAAAAATAAAAGCGTGTTATGTCGGTTTGTACGACAACATAAACGTTGTCACGGTGCGGAGCTACAGACACTCAGTGCGTCAAACCACTTTAATGTTGCTGAGACTTTAATTTTTAGTTTAACTTCATTTGTGTGAGGAGGAGAGTTATTACATAACTGCGGTAAGGGGCTGCCAGCAGCTAGTACCTGTAATTCTGGCATTGTAGTTTGTTTTTAGGCGAATTAAAGTCCACCTGAGGATGACCAGGTGTTGAACTGCAGAGTATTTAATTGGTTGAGCAGCAGAGACCTGCAGGGCTTTGGCCCGCACGTGTTTTTACAAGTTACAGTAAAGCGCCCTCTAGTGAGATATTACAGGCTCAGCAATAAGGATTCACTTTTCACACAAAATGACTCCACTTCAATACAGTTGAGGGACTCATCCTTTACTTGAGTATTTCCATGTGATACTACTCTATACTTCCACTACACTACATTTATAATATAATATATATAACATAATATAATATAGTATAGATAGTTATTAGATTAGTATATTTCATTAGTCAAAACTAGATCAAGTGTCACTGTGTTATTTAGTTTAATAGAAACTCATAGAAACACAGCATTGAGTGTTATACTGATCTAAACATCAATGCACTGATTCACACTGATGTCAGGACACACGTGGATACATGCGTGTGTGTGTGTGCACGTACATGCGTGTGTGTGTGCACGTACACACTCTGTCGATCAAGACAAAAAAAACAGGCAAAATTTACAGAGAAAATGACAGCTGACATTTTCCATTTTGTCACATATCTTTTTAAATATTCGGTATGTATTACAGTAAGAATGTGTATAGAGAGATTAATGGGGAAAAAGGGCGAGATAAGTCAGGTGAACCATAAAGGTCTGTTCTGTTCTATTCTATTCTGTTCTGTTCTATTATATTCTATTCTGTTCTATTCTATTCTGTTCTATTCTATTCTATTCTATTCTGTTCTGTTCTATTCTATTCTATTCTATTCTATTCTATTCTGTTCTGTTCTGTTCTATTCTATTCTATTCTGTTCTGTTCTGTTCTATTCTATTCTATTCTATTCTATTCTATTCTGTTCTGTTCTATTCTATTCTATTCTATTCTGTTCTATTCTATTCTATTCTATTCTATTCTATTCTATTCTATTCTATTCTGTTCTGTTCTGTTCTATTCTATTCTGTTCTGTTCTGTTCTATTCTATTCTATTCTATTCTATTCTATTCTATTCTATTCTATTCTGTTCTGTTCTATTCTATTCTATTCTATTCTATTCTATTCTATTCTGTTCTGTTCTATTCTATTCTGTTCTATTCTGTTCTGTTCTGTTGTAACATATATTGCTGACTAATCATGTTGCAGAGGGTTATATGATAATAATCTCTACATTCAGATGGTTTAAGTCGTGAGAACACTTACTTGATAACTCATCTTTCTCATCTTCCTTCCTTATTTCATAACTGGTAAATGATTTTATGACTTTAAAGTGTTTAAATGCATCCACGAGGATCCACGCTAGTTTGCACCTTTTTGTGTTTTTATGTCTTTTTGAGTCTCTTTGGATTTGTGTATGTCACAGCAATCTGTTTCTATATTCCTATTTCTCGTCCCTTGTGTTGTTTTCTTTTGTTACTTTCTTGTTCTTGAGTTTTGACGCTGTAGGAGCATCCCCAACTTTCAGTAAATGACAGTAAAGATGATGCTGGTTCTGGTGTACGTGAGATACAGATGAATTATCTCTCACGTGGGTTTCTCATACACGACACTTCATTAACCATAAAAACCAACAAGATATCTGAGAAGTTGATGGTTTATAGCAACACACGTATGCCTTCAGACGGCTGAGTTCCTGTTCTTCTCTCAGATGGAAACTGCGGTCACCGACTGTCTGTTCATTTTGGTTCAGTCAGTCTGAGGATGAGGGTGAACATCTGCAGCTGCCTGTTAGCTTTAGTTCTGGGCTGTAATGTCACAGCAGGTAAGAACTTGACTCTTTTTATTGGTTTATAATAATAATGTTTTTCATCTAATAGTGTGAGTGATCAATGTGGTGCAACTCTACCAAACTCTTTATTTTTACTGCTGTTTTCAGACTACAAGAATGCAGCGTGATATAACTTATAGGCACATATGACGTGTTTTGTCCATTTCGTCCAGTATTTTACATGTTGCTCATATTGTAGTCTTAAGGTAAAGGTCATTTTTCACATTTTATTGTCTTTGTTTGTGAATGTGATTCTGACTCTGATGGTAAAAAACGTTTGAGTTCCTTGAAGTGTTACAACAGCGACATGTTGAAATGGATGCTTAGTTACTGCAAACTGTGTTTATCTTGCAGAAATCATCCATCAAATAGTCGAGGAGAAGAACCAGGTGGTTCTACGTTGTCCTGACTCTGTGAATGACATAGTGAAGTGGACCAGAGAGACTGATGGACGCAAAGTTGACATACTTACAGCTGATAGTGAAAAGACTATAAGGCACATTTATGACCGCAACAAACGATACGATTCATTAGCAGATAAGTCACTGACCATCTATAGAGTTATTGTCTCAGACTCTGGAAAATACTTGTGTAATAATGAAGCAGCTGTGATACTGACGGTGATCCCATCAGGTAACATTCTACTTCCTGTTTACTCTTCCTGTTTTCTGTCTCTGTGATGAACTTCACATTTTCTAAACTTTATGTAAATGTGGTTTTAACTTCAATAACAGATGTATTGTAATAAATAATATTACTACTTATAACTTTCATAATTACACATCAGGTTGTAACTTTACCTTCTTGTTACTGTAGTTACTTCAACATTTCTGTGTATCTGTTATTTTATTTTATTTATGTGATGTGCTTCACTTTGTTTGTGGTAAACAAGTAAACAACTTTTTATGGTCAGTCAGTAAAGAAAAATAATTGTATGTTTCTTTTACACAAACAGGTCATGTTGATCATGTAGAGTCACACAGAAAGATGTTTCATGTTTGTTGCTCACAGGAACAAGAATCGTCAATGTTACAGAGGGATCCACCGCCGCTCTGACATGTCCTCATGATGTTGGAGGGTCACATGGTCCAACATGGAGCAGAGAGATTGGTGGAAGACAACAACCAATCAGGCGTCATGTTTCACCTGTTAACAAGATGTTGATTATATCAGACGTGCAGCCTGGTGACTCTGGACTGTACTACTGTGATGGAAAACCAGCTGAGTATCTGGAAGTGACCAAAGGTGATCAGACAGGTGAGAGACGAAAACTTAAAGATATTCACAAAAATACAACGACAAGCAAGACTCAGTCAAGAAGTGATTTAAAGGAATAATCTGACATTTGGGAAAATACTTAATATTTTAAACTTTCTTACTGAGAGTTAGAATAGTACATTTACTTCAATATAATTTCTTTTTATATTATATTAAACACAATAGTTACAAGAAACTTCTCAGATCTATATTTTATGAGTAAAACAGATGATGTATTTTAATATGGTATTTAAATCACTTTGTATAGACGGACATGTACAGTGCCTCTAAAAGGTTTTCACCAGTCTTGGATTTTAGAGTCAAATTAACAGACAAATTAAGTCTTAAGTGTTAAAATAAAAACAGCAAAATAATAATAATTTACTCACTGAATTACTGAATAGTGACAGTTTCTGTAATGATGGGAAAAGTCTACAATTAACACTTATGTACTTTTACTTATTTATAAGTTTGAATACAGAATATGAGCAGGATTTGTGACATCATAATTTAACTAGTATACGTGGTAGGAGACATTAAAAAAAAATAAAATAAAATACCTGCCCCGTCCACTACTCACAAAAACACACTTACCCCCCAAAAAACAAAGATAATAAAATGAAGACATGTCTGGAGAGGACCTTTAATAATGAGTCGTATCAATGTTCTCATCTAACTCCTGGTAAGAAACAAATAAGGTTTTTACTAAAATGTCAAACTATTGTTTTGAACAGATCATTCAGAAATATAACAACAAATAATATCAAATATAACCTGTTCAAACAACTTTAATGCTGCTTCATATTAAATGTAAGTAAATGTATGTAAAGGCTTTAAGTCATTAGAAAAGATGATGATTCATCACAAAACTGTCCATCGTCTTTTTCCCTTTTTCAACATCTGTGGTAAAATGTTTTTACTGGCATGTTGTATATATTTCCTTAATTTTACACAGAAGAAAAGACGCCACCACCACCACCAACAACAACAACAACAACAACAACAACATCACCACCACCACCACCAACAACAACAACATCACCACCACCACCAACAACAACATCACCAACAAAGACTACAACAACTAAACAAAATCCCAGAAACAAACCAGGAAACAAGAGTAAGATGAATCAGAAAGCTGTGAATTATGTTGTGACATTGTGTAAACTGTGAGCTTTAGTAAAATACATTTTATGGTATATATATTTTCTCTATTCTACACAGAAAATAGAAAGAAAACAACAACAACAACAACAACAACATCACTACCACCACCAACAACAACACCAACACCAACAACTTCTGCATCACCACCACCTGCAAACACAGGTATGACTGCAAATAAGTCAAGAAACCCAACAAGTCAGATGAACCTGATCTAAATGTTTCCTTTTTTTTAACAAATACAATGAAACCACCAGTTTCAGCGTGTAGATACAGATGTACAGTATGTATTGAAATGTACTGTACATCAATACTTATACTACTTTCTTTGACTTTGATGTGTGTCGCCTCGAAAGACAACTGCTGTTTAAAATAACGTCATTTATTTAGAGATTGTATCAAGAAATATATTTTATCATTTCAACCACACAGACAGGTGAGCTGTAGCCTCTCAGGTGAGCACTAGTGTCACAGAGACACAGACAGGTGAGCAGTAGCCTCTCAGGTGAGCACTAGTGTCACAGAGACACAGACAGGTGAGCAGTAGCCTCTCAGGTGAGCACTAGTGTCACAGAGACACAGACAGGTGAGCAGTAGCCTCTCAGGTGAGCACTAGTGTCACAGAGACACAGACAGGTGAGCAGTAGCCTCTCAGGTGAGCACTAGTGTCACAGAGACACAGACAGGTGAGCTGTAGCCTCTCAGGTGAGCTGTAGCCTCTCAGGTGAGCTGTAGCCTCTCAGGTGAGCACTAGTGTCACAGAGACACAGACAGGTGAGCTGTAGCCTCTCAGGTGAGCTGTAGCCTCTCAGGTGAGCTGTAGCCTCTCAGCTGAGCTGTAGCCTCTCAGGTGAGCTGTAGCCTCTCAGGTGAGCACTAGTGTCACAGAGACACAGACAGGTAAACAGTAGCCTCTCAGATGTATGGTGTCACAGAGACACAGACAGGTGAGCTGTAGCCTCTCAGGTGAGCTGTAGCCTCTCAGGTGAGCTCTTGTGTCACAGAGACACAGACAGGTGAGCTGTAGCCTCTCAGGTGAGCACTAGTGTCACAGAGACACAGAAAGGTGAGCTGTAGCCTCTCAGGTGAGCACTAGTGTCACAGAGACACAGACAGGTGAGCTGTAGCCTCTCAGGTGAGCTGTAGCCTCTCAGGTGAGTTGTAGCCTCTCAGGTGAGCTGTAGCCTCTCAGGTGAGCTGTAGCCTCTCAGGTGAGCTGTAGCCTCTCAGGTGAGCTCTAATGTCATAGTGAAAGATCCAACCATAAGTTCATGAGTTGAATAAAAAATGATACAAGTATAAGTTTTTGAGATGATTTCAAGATAGTTTTAGGATTTCTGTCATTAAACCTTCAACGACAACATCAACAGCTCTGACAAACACAGGTGTGATCACATGACCAAACAAATATAGATATATATAGATATAGATATTAGACTTGCAGTAATATTCTCTATACCAAGACTAACCAGGACAATGATTGAACATGAAAACTAACTACTGATCCTGAGTGTTTCTTTGTCTTCCAGCCTCTCTTTACCTGTGGCAACTTTCTGTTCGTCTGGTGATCGTTCTGCTTTATTTAACCGTCATGATCAACATCATTGTGTGGATGGAAAAGAGGTGAATGACATGAAAGTGCTGTGAATCTGAAATAATGAGCAGCAAATGTTTCAGAAAATACAGTCAGGTGATATTTTCATATTTAGAAACGTTTCACTAATAATGACTGAAATAACTGGATATCATAAACAATTAGAAAACACTCCCAGACGTTATAGTAGCTCATGAAGGATAAATTGAATCAGACAGATAAATATTGAGTGATGGACATTTTTATTTATGCTGCAGTAGCCTTATTGGTGAATACTTTGTAAATGTGCATTGATCGTATTTATGGATTCGTTATTAAGATTTTAAACTATGAAAAATAATTCTGCTTTTCTGCATTTCAGGAATTATGAACCAAAATGTCCTGAGGGCCAACGTTCAACCAGACGTATTTAAACCTGAAGTAGTTGTTTGTTCTTAAACTGGATCCTGCCGACAACGACATTCATGACGTGTGTGTCGTCCTGATCTTGACACCCTGTATTGCTGATCTTCTTGGTCCAATGGGTTGTTTCATTCATCGCCACGATGTGAAGATGTCTTGAAGAATTTCTCGCCAACATTGACTTGTTCTTTTAAAGGTTTAATACAAAATGTTCAGCAAATACAGCATCTTTTACAGACTTCAAGGACGTCTGTTGAGAACCTCAGCCAATCAGATTCTGTCTCAACGCTCTGTCCTGCAGTATTTAATGGTTCACCTCAAAGATGAACCCTAAAAATTAAAAACATCTCAATGAGAGAGGCCTGGCCAAGACAGCACAGACAGTTAAAACACAAGAGAAGCGACGAAAAAAACATCAAACACACAAGAAAGAGACTAAATCCGTCTGAGTTCAACGTCTGTGAACCTGTGAGAGTTTTTACATTTGCTGTGGTGAGACGTGTTCAGCTCAACAGTCCATCTCTCTTTCACACTGACTAAACTTATACGAGTTTAGGGCTAAATTTATATCGACAACGTCTTTGATGCACAAATATGCATCCCACAGTTGATTTTCATTTTCATGTTCTTGTTGCTTTTGGTTTTACTGTCTGCATCATTATGTACGCATCGTGGGAAACATCAGTGTGTGTGAAAATATGAATATATTTATTATAAAACATTTTCAGTCTCTGTCTGTTTAACACATCACACTAAGCATATTATACCGGCTTAGTGAAGTACATCTCTTGTCTCGTGATGGCCGTTATCCTACCAAACATCTTACCTGGTGTGTTTTATCCGGTGACTCCCGGTCCGTTTGTCAGCCTGTAAGTGAAACAACAAACATGACATCCAGGTATGAAACAGGCATCACATTAGCGTTAGCTTCAGCGGCTCTGGGTCGCTTGTGCTGAGTGAACGGTTATGATGTCACTCACGCATCGTTGGGGGGTTTAGTCTTCCGAATTTTACAACTTTCTTTATCTTTCAAACACATTGTTTACATTGTTTTGTTTCCCTTCAGTCGGATGTTTGTTTCGTTCCACAGAATGCAGACTTGGAGGGTGTAGTGTCACTGTAATTAGGTGGTTGCTATGGTTGTTCTAGGGGGTAGTTTGCATTGTCCAATCACATATTACAGGTTGGATTTCATCCTGAACACACACACTGGAACCACCAGTAAACTGACTGAGGGGACAGAAATGCCTGCAGACTCTGTGCAGCATTGTTTCTGTTGTAATATTTCTCTTGTTTAGCAGAAAGATTTCAACAATTAAATAAAATATGTTTCACAGAGATTTGATTAAACATACATTTTATGGGATTATAATTTCAGACTTAACACTGGAAAAGTCTTTAATTTAACACGATTGTATTTTTTCCATCTTCAGTTGTTTTTTTGGTTAAACAAGTGATCGTGTTAATGATAGCAGGATTTCATTACGTCTTCATAAATAAAAACTGTTTGTCTCTTGCACAGATAACTTTACTGATATGTTTGTATGAAGTCTGTATCACAGAGGATAGTAGTATACATATGTAGGTGTGTCAGTATCTAATATATATGAGAAAATAATATATTTAAAAAGAATAATACCACATCTGAGAGGGTTTAATTGTAAATGTAAATAATTATGTGTACAGAACAGAATAATGTGAATGAGAATAGTTGTTTGTGTGAGAAAGTTTGAAATGGGAAAAGTACTAAATACTCACTTCCTGATAGTTTATCCGTCTGCACACATCATGGACTGAAACATTTCAGCAAACTATTTTGAACTTTAGTCACGATCATCATTTAAATCTATAAACAGATAAGCAGGAAGGAAGTGAGAATTCAGGACTGTTTCCATTTCAATCTAACTCTCTGACACAAACAACTATTCATATTCACATATCCGACATATACTACCATACTCACATACATATACTACCATACTCACATACATATACTACCATACTCACATACATATACTACCATACACTACCATACTCACATACATATACTACCATACTCACATACATATACTACCATACTCACATACATATACTATCATACTCACATACATATACTACCATACTCACATACATATACTACCATACTCACATACATATACTACCATACACTACCATACTCACATACATATACTACCATACTCACATACATATACTACCATATACTACCATACTCACATACATATACTACCATACTCACATACATATACTACCATATACTACCATACTCACATACATATACTACCATACTCACATACATATACTACCATACTCACATACATATACTACCATACTCACATACATATACCACCATACTCACATACATATAGTACCATACTCACATACATATACTACCATACTCACATACATATACTACCATACTCACATACATATACTACCATACTCACATACATATACCACCATACTCACATACATATAGTACCATACTCACATACATATAGTACCATACTCACATACATATACTATCATACTCATATACATATACTACCATACTCACATACATATACCACCATACTCACATACATATAGTACCATACTCACATACATATACTACCATACTCACATACATATACTATCATACTCACATACATATACTACCATACTCACATACATATACCACCATACTCACATACATATACTACCATACTCACATACATATACTACCATACTCACATACATATACTATCATATACTATCATACTCACATACATATACTACAATACTCACATACATAAACTATCATATACTATCATACTCACATACATATACTACCATACTCACATACATATAGTACCATACTCAGATATATATACTACCATACTCACATACATATACTATCATATACTACCATACTCACATACATATACTACCATACTCACATACATATACTATCATATACAATCATACTCACATACATATACTACAATACTCACATACATATACTATCATATACTATCATACTCACATACATATACTACCATACTCACATACATATAGTACCATACTCAGATATATATACTACCATACTCACATACATATACTATCATATACTACCATACTCACATACATATACTACCATACTCACATACATATACTATCATATACAATCATACTCACATACATATACTACCATACACTACCATACTCACATACATATACTACCATACTCACATACATATACTACCATACACTACTATACTCACATACATACACTACCATACTCACATACATATACTACCATACACTACCATACTCACATACATATACTACCATACACTACCATACTCACATACATATACTACCATACTCACATACATATACTACAATACTCACATACATATACTATAATGTAAATATAGTTATATGTACAACAGAGAGCAGTGCTGTGTGTATGATATGAAGTATGATAGTAAGTATAGATGTAAGAGGACACAGTAGTGTTTGTGTAAGAGGATATGGATGTACGTGATGTACTCAAGGGGCTCCTCATACAAGACACTTCATTAACCATAAAAACCAGACAAAGATATCTGAGAAGTTGATGGTTTATAGCAACACACGTATGCCTTCAGACGGCTGAGTTCCTGTTCTTCTCTCAGATGGAAACTGCGGTCACCGACTGCCTGTTCATTTTGGTTCAGTCAGTCTGAGGATGAGGGTGAACATCTGCAGCTGCCTGTTAGCTTTAGTTCTGGGCTGTAATGTCACAGCAGGTAAGAACTTGACTCTTTTTATTGGTTTATAATAATAATGGTTTTCATCTAATAGTGTGAGTGATCAATGTGGTGCAACTCTACCAAACTCTTTATTTTTACTGCTGTTTTCAGACTACAAGAATGCAGCGTGATATAACTTATAGGCACATATGACGTGTTTTGTCCATTTCGTCCAGTATTTTACATGTTGCTCATATTGTAGTCTTAAGGTAAAGGTCATTTTTCACATTTTATTGTCTTTGTTTGTGAATGTGATTCTGACTCTGATGGTAAAAAACGTTTGAGATCCTTGAAGTGTTACAACAGCAACATGTTGAAATGGATGCTTAGTTACTGCAAACTGTGTTTATGTTGCAGAAATCATCCATCAAATAGTCGAGGAGAAGAAGCACGTCGCTCTACGTTGTCCTGACTCTGTGAAGGACACAGTGAAGTGGACCAGAGAGACTGATGGACGCAAAGTTGACATACTTACAGCTGATGGTGATAAGACTATAAAGCACATTAATGACCGCAACAAACGATACACTTCATTAGCAGATAAGTCACTGTCCATCTTCAAAGTTATTGTCTCAGACTCTGGAAAATACTTGTGTAATAATGAAGCAGCTGTGATACTAACGGTGATCCCATCAGGTAACATTCTACTTCCTGTTTACTCTTCCTGTTTTCTGTCTCTGTGATGAACTTCACATTTTCTAAACTTTATGTAAATGTGGTTTTAACTTTAATAACAGATGTATTGTAATAAATAATATTATTACGTATAACTTTCATAATGACACATCAGTGATCATGTGTTTCTTGCTGTAATTATCCTCCTGTTCATACTGACCATTAGATCCCTTCATAATGAACTTAAAAGTTTATGTGAAGCTAATCTGAAGCTTCAAATCCAGCAGATATGTTTCAACGTTACAGTGTTTTTAGAGCCAAAGTCCCTCTTTTTGTTCCTATACTTCCACCACAGCTCAACAGGGAAACACAAAGAGGGAATTTGATGCTAAACAGACTGTAAATGTGTCAGATATCCACTTGATATGACTAACTCACACTGATGAAGCCTCAGAGAAGCTTCACATCTACTTTAAATGACTGTGTGGACACACTGTGGATTTCAAACAACTTTAATGCTGCTTCATATTAAATGTATGTAAAGGCTTTAAGTCATCAGAAAAGATGATGATTCATCACAAAACTGTCCATCGTCTTTTTCCCTTTTTCAACATCTGTGGTAAAATGTTTTTACTGACATGTTGTATATATTTCCTTAATTTCACACAGAAGAAAAGACGCCACCACCACCAACAACAACAATAAAGACTACAACAACTAAACAAAATCCCAGAAACAAACCAGGAAACAAGAGTAAGATGAATCAGAAAGCTGTGAATTATGTTGTGACATTGTGTAAACTGTGAGCTGTAGTCAAATACATTTTATGGTATATATATTTTCTCTATTCTGCACAGAAAATAGAAAGAAAACAACAACAACAACAACACCAGCACCTGCAAACAAAGGTATGACATGTCATGTGTTGATAGAAATCATGTTATTATGGAAGTTATGTTCCATCTTGCAGAGCCAGAACAGATATTTTGGGTAGAAATCCTGTTCATCGTTGTTTACGTTACTCACAAGTTGTTTACTTTTGCGTGGCGTCTACTGCATGTGTTGTCGCCGTCATCATTGTTGCCATATCCCCATTACAGATTATAGTTAGTTAATAATTTGCTACTGTGTATCTGTATCTTTACCACTAGTTTCACTGTTGCTGTAATGGTTCATCATTCGTTGTTCTCATTTTGTCATTGTCATTATTTGTCACTGTTACTCATTGTGAGTGTACAATATGTGTTTGTTGATTTGTTCTGTACATGTGACATCATTGCACGTCTGTCCGTCCTGGGAGAGGGATCCCTCCTCTGTGGCTCTTCCTGAGGTTTCTTCCACCTTTTTCCCTGTTAAAAGGTTTTTTGGTGGGCAAGTTTTTCCTCACTAATCGAGGGTCTAAGGACAGAGGGTGTCACTCCCTGTACAGATTGTAAAGCCCTCTGAGACAAATGTATTTTGTGATTTTGGGCTATATAAATAAAATTTGATTTGATTTGATTTGATTTGACTTTTAAAGATAAACAACTCAAGATACAAACTTCAGTGTAGAAGTTAACTACAACTCCCAAAGTGCATTTAATCAAGAAACAGCCAATCAGCATCATCGTCACAGAAGCTAAAGACTACAGTGTTGATCTCCAGTGGCTTCTTCTCCATGGCAACGTTAGCTGAGGCTCATGGGATTTGTATTCTTAGCTGACTGTGTAAATAATAATAATAAACTAAACCTCGTTATGTCATCGGGGTCCTGAGTTTGTACGTTCAGTAACATTCAGACATGATGTTGTTTTCAAGCTTCTCGACTCAACTACACATGTTTCCTGTTTCCTGTTTATAGATAAAACATTTCTACAGTTGTAACGGCTCTACATGTCAAGTTTTATATTGTACTGTTTCTTTTGATGTTTACTTCATCTACTCCTAAAGATCCCGACCATCATTTGGTGTTGGGGATAGTTATTCCCTCCCTCCTCGTCCTCTTCGTCGTCGCTGTCTACTGTACTTGGACACACAGGTGTAGAAGACAAGGTAAATGACCTGGAAATTTACTATCACACTAAATATTGATCAATACAAGGAAGATACAAAACAAAGTAAAAGCTAAATAAAATGAATTATAATTTTTAAAAGTTAAACAGTGTTATTTTATCACTAAATGCAAAGTTATATCATTTAAACATATCTCATTGTATAATATATAATTGTGGTGCTGGTTGTGCTGTCATGCTACGTCAGTATATGATGACTGGGGATCATTCAGTAATGATTTATTGTTTTCCTTCATGTAGGTGATGAAGACAACCACGTCTACAACGAGGTGCAGGATGAAACGTGGAAACCTACAGAAGGTGGAAAATGAGAAGTGTTGCTTTTTAAATTTACAACTTCCTGTTTCTCTTATGAACGAGACTGATCTATAATTAGAAATCTAGCCGATACTTTCTGTGCTAACGTGACATTTAAAGTGTGGATGTAGCTGCTCGTCGTCTTCAGAGGGGAACTTAATCAGTCTCTATTAGACCTTCAACTGTAATGGGAGAAATAACAAGGATCTATATGAACATTATTTTACATTATTTCACATCTTCATACACAAAAACACACTTCTATGTTTATATCTTACAAAACAAGCAAGATTTCACGACGTTTTTTCTTCTTTTTGGCAGGTGTGAGGAGCTCTGGTACACCGTCACCTGATTACCCCATGACAGAGTTAAAAGGTTAACGATCAAATATGTGATACCTTTGACACCAGACTGTCCAAATGTTGATGTTGTTGTATGTACGCTGCTGTTGTTGTTATTTTTGTATGTACGCTGCTGTTGTTGGTGTTGTTGTTGTATGTACGCTGCTGTTGTTGGTGTTGTTGTTGTATGTACGCTGTTGTTGTTGTATGTACACTGTTGTTGTTGTTGTTGTTGGTGTATGTACACTGCTGTTGTTGTTGTTGTATGTACGCTGTTGTTGTTGTTGTATGTACGCTGTTGTTGTTGTTGTTGTTGGTGTATGTACACTGCTGTTGTTGTTGTTGTATGTACGCTGCTGTTGTTGGTGTTGTTGTATGTACGCTGCTGTTGTTGTTGTATGTACGCTGTTGTTGTTGTTGTTGTATGTACGCTGCTGTTGTTGTTGTTGTTGTATGTACGCTGCTGTTGTTGTTGTTGTTGTTGTATGTACGCTGCTGCTGTTGTTGTTGTATGTACACTGTTGTTGTTGTTGTTGTTGGTGTATGTACACTGCTGTTGTTGTTGTTGTATGTACGCTGTTGTTGTTGTTGTTGTTGGTGTATGTACACTGCTGTTGTTGTTGTTGTATGTACGCTGCTGTTGTTGGTGTTGTTGTATGTACGCTGCTGTTGTTGTTGTATGTACGCTGTTGTTGTTGTTGTTGTTGGTGTATGTACACTGCTGTTGTTGTTGTATGTACGCTGTTGTTGTTGTTGTTGTTGGTGTATGTACACTGCTGTTGGTGTTGTTGTATGTACGCTGCTGCTGCTGTTGTTGTTGTATGTACGCTGTTGTTGTTGTTGTTGTTGGTGTATGTACGCTGTTGTTGTTGTTGTATGTACGCTGTTGTTGTTGTTGTATGTACGCTGTTGTTGTTGTTGTTGGTGTATGTACACTGCTGTTGTTGTTGTTGTTGTATGTACGCTGCTGTTGTTGGTGTTGTTGTATGTACGCTGCTGTTGTTGTTGTTGTATGTACGCTGTTGTTGTTGTTGTTGTATGTACGCTGCTGTTGTTGTTGTTGTTGTATGTACGCTGCTGTTGTTGTTGTTGTTGTTGGTGTATGTACACTGCTGTTGTTGTTGTTGTATGTACGCTGTTGTTGTTGTTGTATGTACGCTGTTGTTGTAGTAGTAGTTCACAACACAAACAAACAGATTTTACCTGAAAATGTGTTTTCATTGTGTCGTCAACACATCACCTGTTATTATAAACACGTACTTCACCTGAACATTTGATCAGTTAGTTGTGTGTAATCAGTGTTTGTTAAATGTTTTAATAGATGATTCACACACATACTGGACCATCCCTGATCCTCCTCTGACAGCAGACAAGACCGGTAACATTTACAGTTTTACATTTTAACCAAATATTCTGCAGATATTTCTGCTTATATGCATCATGTATTGATTATATTTTCTTCCTTTTTACAGACACATCTTTAACTCTTGAGTGTCCGTATTCCTTGATCAGCAACCCTTTACTTGAGTGAAATAAAAAGGTAAATCAGTGGCTCTTCGTGTTGGGTCGGATGATGTTTCTGTGTTAAATTACATGAACTAGATGTGATGTAACATATGATTTGTAAATAGCATATCATATAGATTACATTAATAAAACACCTGCATTGCATCTCGACACACAGGTACGTTACGGCCAAACAACGTGACGTATTTGTTGCTGGAGGAACATGAAACGGTGGATTTGAGTAAACATTTTGCTTCTATCATGTAAAAAAAACAAAAAACGACTTGTTTAGAATCAAATATTCAACAAATAATAACTATTTTTAATGTTTTGTTGTTAAGGTTTTTAAGTAAATAAATAAACAAGGAAACAAAATGCTTTCATGTGGGTTTTTTTTTTCAATAAATTTTTCATTGAAGGACTGTAAAATGCTCTGATATCTGACATTTACTATTATAATCTAGTTTTGACAACTAAAACCGCCACTTCATGCTTATCATGTAGATAAGATGAATACTTTAATCCAAAAGAGATGTTGAGAAAGAGGAAGAAGATTACAGCAGAGCTCCCTGTTCTCGACCACACAGAGGACGTGCTGCACTTTACTCTGAATCACTTCTGTCAGGATGAGCTACAACATCCACCGCTGCCTGTTGGCCTTCGCTCTGGCCTCCGAGCTTTCACATTAAGCTGTTAGTGTGTGAAATATGCTTAAAGTGGTGGCAGTTAAAGGTCCAGCAGCCTGTCAGGTGATTCTGGTTTACATCTGTTGAGAAGACAAAGACACTAAAACTACTAAAACTACTTCTGCATATTTGGACACTCGTCAAATAATGAAGTTATTGTTGATTGTTCATGACAGAAGCAGAAGTGGACGAGCTTCCTGATGTGATAATCAGAGGTTTTATGACAACACTGTGATAAAGATGCATTAATGATTATGACTTCATGCATGACACATACATGTAGACCTGCAGACATGTACAACAGTCGGCCTGTCTGATTCATGTCTAAGTATTTGACTGATCGTGGTTTCCATGTTTAGTCTGCATACGTGTTGTCTGTCAAACACGTGCAAATTAAATTACATTAATACATGTAATCTCAGTTCTTATTAAACTATCAATATACACACTGTTTATTATATATCGTGTATAAATATTATATAGCGATTACCGACATCAATCGATCAATCTTCAGTACGACTGATGAATCAATAATAAAACAAAACTACAAACAGTAGAAACAATTTCACACAAGAAATGAGAAAAAAATGAAAATGTAATAAAGCCAATAAAAGATTTAAAACAAAATGACGACATGAAACAGATATGAGGGAATGAAAACATTAATAGCATAAGATCAATGATTAAATGACATCAGTAATTATCAATATATTATCAATTTTACATCATATAATGGAATAATTTGGCCCTACAATAAAATACAAAGTACAACCACTATTAATATCTGAATCTTTATTCTTATGAACCAGTTTAAACATTTTCCAGTTTCCACGACTGTGACGTTCAGTTTTTACAGGAAAGAGGAAGAAGAGCAGCGTGAGACGAAGCAGCAGCTCTTCTTCTGCTTCTTCTTCTTCTTCTTCTTCTTCTGAAGATGCTCAGGTTCATGGTTTTCTGTGTTTGGTTTCTGCAGACACGTCTGATCAGATGCAGTGAAAACTCCACAGGTACGAGTCAATATCATCTCTGTTCATAATTATATTTTAATATGAAAACCTTTAATATATTAGCTCTGGATATTATTGAATTCATGTTACGTTCATGAGCAGCAGAAGTTTTACGTTGTGTTTATTTGTGGACTTCTGTCAGAAGAAATTGAATAATACAGATATTAAACTTAAAATTGTTTTATTTTATCTCATACTGTATTTTCACAAATGCTGCAATAATTCAAATCTACAAATAAAATATTAGAAGCCACTAAATTAGTGAAGTGAAAAATGTTTAATTTCTTTAATGTTTTCTTTTGCATTCATTTTTATGAATTAATTTCAATTCATTTTATAAAACAGTTTAATAACCAACAAACATTGCTGCACATTTTAAGTTATAAACGTAATAAACGTTTTGTTGTTTCTAATGGAAACATTTCAAAGTTCAAACTTTTTATTATTATATTTTAGTGTAAAGTTAAAGAAAATAAAAATGTAGATATTTAAATATTTTTGTGCATGTATTCACATTTCTGCGTTGTTTTTTTCTTTTTGTCTGTTTCTGTCTGTTTCCTGTGTTGTTATTTGAGGCAGACAGCGAGCATGTTTCCATGAGATAAAACAGGAAACGAGGCTAAAAACTGACACCAGCAGGATATGAGTGTCTCATCACAGCAGTTATAGAAGAAATAAATAATAAAAATATATATATTGATAGGATGTGACATAGACATAGGATGTGATAATAACAGCTTCAGTTTAAAAAGCAGCACTTTTATATACAAAGACAGAATTACAGAATTATAAATACACTTTATTAAAACAGAACATTTCATGGGTCAATTAAAAATATAGAGAAATAAAACATGAAATATGATGTGATAACATGCAGGTGAAGGTAAAATAACATAAATAATTAATATTAAGTGATATAAATGAACTTTCCTGACAGCTGGTTCTCACTCTTCAACCTTCAGGTCAGCTGGAGAGTTTTATCTCTGAAGACGGCCTCTCTCCTCCTGCAGTGATCCGGTTTTCAGTCCCAGAGGATCATCACCTCCACTTGTCATGTAGAGGCGCTGACGGCTCTGATGTGGTCTGGACCCGGCAGGACAGGAAGGTCCTGGTCACCCGCCACGGAAACTATGAGACCAACCAGGACCGCCAACGCTACCATCTGCTTCCTGACGGCGGCCTCTGCCTCCTGCAGCTCGATGACTCCGACAGCGGAGAGTATCGCTGCAACCAGCAGCTGGTGGCGCAGCTGCAGGTGCTGACAGGTACACTGAGTGGTGCATTATGGGAATGGACCAGCACAGCTTTGGCCCCACTCACAGGTCATATCCAGATGTGAACCTTTTAGTCTGTTGACGTCTTACTAACAGCAGTGTGTAGTCGGGTCACATTTCAGATGTCTATGAGTTGTTAACAGCTCCACCAAATAGTGATTTTTACCTCTAAACTTCTCACATGGTTTCATTTCAATAAATGACTAATTGTTTTTACATAATTCCTGGAGGGACTGTTTCTATGACGACAGGTACCTATGATTCCTCTTTCCCTCAGGTCGTGACTTCCTGGTGTCTGCAGGCTGGACGCTGCTGCTCCCCTGCAGCAGCTCCTCCAAACCCAAACAGAGGTGGTATCATCGGAGGAAAGGAGGGAGGCAGGTGGCCATCTTCACCCGCTACAGGAACGGTACGGTGAAACCGGAGCGGGATGACAGACGCTATATTTTCGAGAACAATGCTTTGCAGATCCTGGACCTGCAGCCAGGTGATGCTGGAGAGTACCTGTGCAACAAAGAGGTGCAGGCCAGAGTCACTGTCCTGACAGGTAAGTTGGTTTACTGTTGATCTCATGATCTCATGAACTCTGACCTTTACACTTCCATTTTAAATAATGCTTCATTCATTAGTGGACTCAGAGACAACCAGGATCCATTCATCCACCAGTCCAACTTCAACAACCGTTGACATGACAACAGGTGAGATTTTTATTTTTAATATCACGTCAGCACCAACACAGAAATATACAGACTCATTATGAGAATGTAAAGAGCTGCTTATTTCATAGTATTCTATGCAGCTTCAGTGTGATTCATGTTTCTGTTCTGTTTATCAGACCTGGATGAAATAAAGACAAAGGAGAAGAAGAGATTTGAGAATGGTTAGTTACCTGAGACCTGCGTATACTCACTTTGATTTATTTCTGTAACTTCAGTGTCTGAATGTTTGTTGACCTCATTCCTCTCAGCTCTGTTGGTGGCGGCCGTCGTTACTTCGGGGTTAATGATCCTCCTCATGGCGGCTGTCTGTGTGTTACTGAGCAGCATGAAGTGCAGGAGGAAGAGGAAACACAAACGAGCAGGTGGGCGGTCAACATACCGAAGGTCACGAGTGTTTGGGTTATTTCGTTGCCACTGAAGGTTCGACATGAAAGCAAATAACCTTGATATTGTTTATATTTTTTAACAAATAAATATTGTTTAAAATTTTGAAACAAAATGAGGCTTAATGTGGGTTAAAAATGTCTTGACTCAAATATATAGAATATAAAACATTTAAAACAGTGAATTGTTGGGAATGATGAGATTTTATATATATATATATATATATATATATATATATATATATTCTAAAATATTATTTGTGTTTATTATACTTAATTTGTAATACAACTTTAAGTCTCTCTATTTAGTATTAGCATTCATTTATGAAAGATTTAAAATGCCTAAATGAAATCGAACCATATGGAGTCGTGACACCAAGCTGTGGTTGTATATGACTACTCTATGTCGCCCTCTTCTGGACATCACAGGTACAATACATCTCCTCACTCTGTGATTGGATCTTAAAGTAGCATGTAACACGTTACTCAACATGTTTTCCATCAAAGCGTGACGGTTAGGGACACGCCTACTCACAAACCAACATATGTTTTATATTTTAGATTAGGTTATTAGAAGTAAGGTTTGGAAAGTGCTTTCTGCTCTAAGAAATGATTAATATTGTTATATTGTTATATATCCTTCATATTCACCCTGTTGGTCTGCAGCACAGAGACGTGAAGACACTGAACTGCAGCCGTGGAAGACGTCCAACAGTCAAACCGGTAACACCATCAGGCCTTTATGTAATTCATTAACCCTCAGGTGTGTTTTAACGTCAATAACTGAACACACCTGTGTGTCCACAGACTGTGATGCTGTTGAGAGTTCATCCCCGCCAGAGGAGACGATCCACTACGCCTCTCTGGGCCGAGAGAACTGGAGGGAGAGGCCCAGCAGGACGCCAGATCAGAACCACCACAGCGTCATCTACTCCTCTGTTTTCACCAGACCTGCTGCCAACGGCAAGCAGAAACACACTCAGAGTGGGATGAAATTCTACATATGAACCTCTGAGAAGCTGTTGATGAGCTCAACTAATCACGACTGGTGCAGACAGACGAGGACTTCATCATCTTCAGCTTTACAAGCCAACAGATCAATCAATCAATCAATCAATCAATCAATCAATCAGATTAAAAGCAGAACGATGTGAAACTGTCTCATCAGTAATATGTGAGTTTTAAGTTTGGTCACAACATTGTTTTGGCCTTTTATACACATATAAATATAGTATTGTACCATTTATTAAATGTTTTAAAGCAACAGCATTATAAATGACAAGAGTGTGTTGTGTCCAAATGTTTTTATTAAAAATGACAACAAATTATTGACAGATGCACGTGAGGAACTATAACACACTGCATGCTTTATGTGCATTTGGTATTTTCAGAGTAAAATGTATTTTTAAAAAGTAATTCGGGAAGCTTTGCTGCTGTAAAGAATCCACATTAAAATAAGGTATTTTATCTTTTGCTGTGTTTATCTGACACATTCGGGTTCTTGCGACTGGCCACGGTTGAGTATATGACACTGTCGTTGACCAATCCTGTCCCGCTGGGGCCAGAGGGGCGGGGCCTGTCTGCATGCTTCAGACTGGAGTAATGCAAAGAAACATCCTGCAGACCAACAGAAAAACACTGAGTCAGTTTGATTTGGATGTTTTTTTGTTTTTGATTTGACATAAATCTGTTTTTATTCAGTTCTTCGAGATGACTTAAAATGTAAAACCAGGTTTGTTCAAGTCAGTTTCAGATAATAACGACAGTTATGATCCGTTGTCTAATCATCACAATTTAAAATAAATTTAAAATACACAAGTTATAAAATGATCTGATGGTTAAACGTCTGACTGAAGCAGAAAACATTTCATTATGATGAAGATTTTATCATTTGAACACTTATTGAAGTGTTGACCATCTACTGACCTCTGTGACCTTTAGCCTGGCATCGCTTCTCATTGCGTAACAGCAGCAAACCTCGAATTTACCTGCAGATAAAGACAAAGGTGAGGTGGTGCGTTCACATTCATCTTATCAACCATAAAGCATTAAATATCAATCTTTTCATATTTAGCTGTCAGCAGAGGCGATTTTTCTCACCAGGCAAGCCAATCAGCTGCTTGGGGCCCCCACTAGCTGGCGACAGAGAGTCGAAATTTGCACATAGTCGAGAGTGAAGAAACGAAATTTGCGTTTTGAAAAGTCATTCGCTGAGTCTGACTCTCGTGGGTTTCCCGTTTACAACAAGCTGTTGGGAGGAACAAAATGCTAAGCAGCCAATTGCGTGACCACATTTTTGAGTGACAAAAGTCTTCAAGCAATCCACCTGTTTGCACAAATCGGCTCTTGCGCTCTCTACTATGGAGAGAAAATTATGGAGAGCTAAATTATGAAGAGAAGCTATCCATCCGGTAATGAAAAAAGAAAGAAGAAAAAAGAAGAAGAGGAAAGAAGAAAGCAAGGTGGTGGTAAGTCAGTAGCAATATAATAATGAACAGAGATCAATAGTATTTTTTCCCTACCGTTGATAATGAATGATGTTGTGCAAATGGTGCTAGACTAGTGTAGTTTCACTCACGCTAGCATGACCAGACTTTATTAATGTTGTTTTCTTAACGTCAAAAGCTATTACTATATAATGAAGTAGCCTACAATACAATAGTAGTTTTGATTTTAAAAAAGCCTATTAAGGTAATACAAGATTACACATAGAATGCTGTGTAAGTAATATTTATAACTTGTGAAATAAAACAAAACTATACTTGCTACAATTTGTTGGTTATTTATTAAAATTACAAAGGCCCAGAGTGAAATTCTGTTGTGTGGGGGGGTCGGGCGGTGGGGGGCCCGCCCAATGAATTTCTGCTTGGGGCCCCACTGGACCCTAGAATCGCCACTGGCTGTCAGTATTGTAAAGTAGCAGATATTTCCACTTTAACTCACACAAACAGTTTGCTTTGTATCTAAAACCAAATACAGACCTGCTTAATGCAGACATCTAATCAGCCAATCATGTGGCAGCAATGTATAAATGCACTACTTATATATTATACTATATGAATCATTTTCATATTTCTAAAGTGGTTTATTGATTGGATGTTGATCTCTTTCTTCCTGCGTGAAGTTAAAGTGTTTAATAGAAGGAAACCAGCTCTGATCGACACGAAGGTGAAAGCGAAAGTATAAAAGGCTGTTTGTTTCTGCTGCATCAGCAGACAGAGGCTGAAGAGAGGACTCAAGACCACACAAGAGAAACTCATTCAGATTTGAGAAAAGTTTTGTCTTCCGGGAGGAGCACAGCCGTCCCCGCTGGGTCCCCACTGCCGTCCGTCCCTGCTGTCCGTCCCTGCCGGGTCCCTGCTGCCGTCCGTCCCTACTGCCGTCCCCGCTGGGTCCCCGCTGCCGTCGGTCCCTGCTGTCCGTCCCCGCTGCCGTCCCTGCCGGGTCCCCGCTGCCGTCCGTCCCCGCTGCCAGCAGCATGCCGGACCTGCCGCTGTGTCTGGAGGCCTTGTCAGCTCTCTGCGGCTGTAACGTGGAGACGACCAGCGGGGCCTCGCAGCTCAGCCCGCAGGACTTCGTCAACATCGTGGCCCTCAAGGAGTTTTACAAGCAGGAGGGGCTCAAGCAGTTGGACTACCCCAGTTTGGGGACGCTCTCCCTGCAGGACGTGGACGACCTGGACATGTACAGCTCCCCCCCGGCGCTGCCCGAGGCCCCCACCCACCTCATAACCACCGTGAAGATCAACCCGCAAGACTTCTTGCATCCGCAGTACAACTACGACTTCACCAACATAAAGGTGAGTTCACGTCACGTCACGTGTCCTGGCGTCATTTTCTACCCAAATCTACAATAACGGAGGATCAACGGTTCATTAATGGGTTAAAACTGAGTGAGTGAGTTAAAATAGAAAACGAAAGTGAAAGTGAAACAAGGGAGGGTTGTTTTTGCTGTGAGGACTGAAGTCTTCAAGAACAGAGAAGACAAACTGAGCATTGAGTGAATGAGTGAATGAGTGAGTGAGTGAGTGAGTGAATGAGTGAGTGAGTGAATGAGTGAGTGAGAGACTTGGTGAGTGAGTGAATGAGTGAGTGACTGTATGAGAGACTTGGTGAGTGAGTGACTGTATGAGAGACTTGGTGAGTGAGTGAATGAGTGAGTGACTGTATGAGAGACTTGGTGAGTGAGTGAATGAGTGAGTGACTGTATGAGAGACTTGGTGAGTGAGTGAATGAGTGAGTGACTGTATGAGAGACTTGGTGAGTGAGTGAAGTACAGAAACAGCCTCTGTTTGACCTGCTTAAAGACACTTTGAAGCGTCATCCTGATTGATGACAGCATCAGTATTTGTCTCCTCGTCTTCTGTCTCTGCTGACTCTGTTAACCCATCGGTCCACTTCCAGGATGGCGACACCAAATACCTGCGTGGTAACGAGCAGTACATCCGCCCCTGCGGGTGGAACCGGGTCGCCCTGCGGGTCGTACAGAGGTACGATGGCGGGGACCAGTGGCTCGGGACTGGGAAGGACGCCTGGCCTGTTTCCTACCACGGACACAACATGGACGGCTCCCTCGGCATCATCCTGACCCGCGCCAATGACCCTGAAGATGACCCCACGTTTCTGGATGCAGCCGCCGCTTCTCTGGTCGCTGGGGAGACCCAGGGCCGAGGGGTGTACTCCACACCACACATCAAGGTGGCGCAGAAGTACTGCAGGAAGTTCAAGTCCAAAGTGGATGGGAAGATGTACGAGGTACTTCTTCAGAACCGGATCAACCCAGAGAAGAGGAAAACGTGCCAGAGAGAGGACGTGTGGTTGGTGTACATCCCTAAAGGCTGCAACGACGTCCAGATGAGGACCATCGTGCAGGAGTCCATCCGTCCGTATGGACTGCTGCTGAAGCAGCTGTGAACCCAGATTCAACATGAAGCCTTATTGATTATCTATTATTAACCTGCTGAAATGATTTCACAACTGATCAGGTCTTCTTTATCTTGTATCTGCTGTCTTTATGTTGTGGTTTGTGGAAATCAGTTCACCGTAGGAGAAAGTCACCTTTGAATAGTGACCGCTGTCCCTGACGTTGCGATCATTAAGCTGCCTCTAACATGTTTAGCTGCTCAGAGATCTGAAGAAAAGTTCAGAGTTTAGAGGAACGTTTTGGATCAATGGACTTATTGTATAATCCATACATACGACTATAGTGAAGAATGTGTAGATGATCTGCATTATGGTTAATTATTATTAAAATGAATCTGCTGATTATTTTCCTGATTTATCGTTTGGTCTATAAAATGTCGTAATTTCTCAGAATCTGCAGCGATGGCTTCAGTTTGCTTGTTTCGTCTGACCAACTGCCTGAAATCAATTCATCAGTTTCATCAGGACAGAAATGTAAAAAACAATCTGAGATACTCAGCTGCATTTAACCTTTGACCAACCTGCTTTTGTTTGCAGAGTTTTAACGGGTTTTGATGTTATTTGTCAAGAAAACTTCAACAAAGCTGCAACATACAAACAGAGAGAGAAGCAACCGACCACACACCTGAGCAGAGACAGTATCCGACCATGCAGAGGAAACAGAGGAGCAGTAAAGCTGGAAGGATGCAGATCCCCAGACTATAACATGGCTGTCTCCATGTGTCTCTGGTCGACTCCTCATCAACTCCTGGAAACATTAAATATAACAGAACAGGCAATTCATTGATCGATTGATACTTCTGGTCTTTCTGGACTGGTTTACTGTGTCTGTGTGAATAAATCCCAAATACAGTGGAGGAAAGTAACTAAGTACATTTACTGAAGTACTATTTTGGGATAATTCATGTTCAAATGATCCAATATTTCAGCAAAAATCAAAGATTAGAGAAAAAGTCCAAAAGCTGAAAACAGATTTGTGTATCAGAACTTTGTTTCTTCTTCTTTCCTCTCCCATTAATCATTTCACGACCCCTCAGATTTACCTGGTGACCCTTTGGAGGGGCCCGACCCCTAGGTTGGGAACCACTGGACTAAACTATCTAACTGTATATAAAGTAGTTGAAACTAGCTCCACCTCCAGCAGCTACAACAGTAAGGTAGCTCCTCCAGGTAGCTGTAAACTAGCATAAACTGGATGTCTTTATGAAAGCCACCTTTACATTTGGTCATTAAGAACTTTTCAGCATCACTTTGTAATGATGAAGAGTATTTATTGAACTGACTGAGCTCAGTTGACCAAACATCCAGCAGTTTACATCAGATTAACTTCATCACCACTGTTTCAGTCTCAAGTATTACGTTTAAAACATTTTTAGCTGTTTGTTTATGAGGATTAGTTGGATATTGTCATCAACTGTTCACTCCAAGTGATGCACCTGGACACCTGCAACTTGTATATTACCATATTCAGTTTCTGATATGTTGGTGCAAAAACATCTTGAGTTTGAGTAATTCACAGTATGAACAACATCTGGCTCCAGTAAACAGTTGAAACAAGCAGCTACATTATATATATCTGCAATCTATTGATACAGTATTGATTTGACACATCTAAAGACACTAAAAGTCTCCAAAGTTGGTAACTGGTGGACTCAATGAGATCTGGGACACTGTTGTGGACTGATGACCAATGATTTCACCACATTTCTTTCACAATTGCCAAGTTTTGTCTTAGACAGCCCAAAAAGTGTGAATGCAGTGTGAAGAGGGCCCACTAGATGTCGCTCTCGATCACCAGCATCAATAATAGAAAAGACACATGGCTCAACAAGCTCAACCAGAAAACAGAAAACAGAGGCTTGGATCACAACACACACAGAGTGACGTCAGTCTCTGCTCGGGGCACCATTACTCCACTATACTGTATCAGCCTCTCAAAGCTGCAGCTGAGACTGTGGACTCCTAATCTCATTTAAACACAACATTAATCCTGATTCATCAGTGTATTTGTCTTAAAAATACATTTCATACTAATACTGAAGAAGAAGAATCTCTTTTAAGATTTTTCTATTGTTTTCTAGGTGCAATTAAACCTAAAACTGAATCTGAATACAAACTGAATTTAAATGAGTGAATCACCTTCTTACCGTTAACAGCCAGGTGAATCCCTCTGTTGAAACATACAGTCCCGTCACAGCGCTTGCTGCAGAAATACAGCCCTGCGTCCTCCTCCTCGACCTCTATGATCTCCAGACTGTGCCGGCTGTCCTCTTCATCTGCTTTGCTTTTGAAGCGACGGCTGTCTGTTGTGACTATAGCTCCATCTAGTTTACTCCATGTAACGGTCAGCAGATGCAGCAGCTGATCCGTGTGCAGCACATACCAGGTGATTTCCCCACTGGATGTCAGGTTACAGGTCAGCGAAATGTTCTGCCCCGCCTGGACCACCAGGGCATTGCGGACAACAGGTGAGGCCTCTGACAGGTGAGACCCTGCAATACCTGAGGAAAGGGGGGAAAGCAGACAGGTGAGGGAAAAAGTTCTGATGCTGACCTTCAAGTAAGCATCAAATATCAAGATACTTGATATTTAAAGTGGATAATATGTACAACACTATAGCCAAAAGTATGTGGACACAGATGTTTTAATGAAGAGATATTTTAGACCAGTCTCAAGATAAATCTGAGATAATTAAATATATAAAAATGTAAAGTGCTCAAACTGTGAGTCTCGTCTTGTTGATATGACAACAGCCAGGAAGAAAGTACCTGAGTATCACGTAGAATGAAATCATGAGCATAAACCAGACATAATATACAGACATGTTTACAATTAAAAAAATATGAAGCCTTATCTTATCCAACAAGTCTTTGTTTCTCCCCACAGTGGAGCCTGGAAGTCACTGACAAGAGTGAGTGAAGTCTGATCTGTCTGCATTTAACCTTCAAATAATAAATACATACATACATATTAACTTACAGATGAAAAACAGGATCCAGTTGAGACCTGCCATAATTCATGTAAATATTCCTCCGGTTTTGTGCAGGAGCTGCAGCAGCAGGACTGATCAGCTCATCAAGTGAACAAACAGTAGTTGTGGAAGCAGTGACTTATCAGAGACCACCAACACCACTCTGAGATGTGGATAAATACTGTGTTGTACTGTAGGTTTCATTTCTTCAGAAATCAGTCAAGTGATTGAGTATCTTATATAAGTGTATATACCTCTGTGGCACAAATGTATGAATGTGTCCGTCCTGGGAGAGGGATCCCTCCTCTGTGGCTCTTCCTGAGGTTTCTTCCACCTTTTTCCCTGTTAAAAGGTTTTTTGGTGGTCAAGTTTTTCCTCACTAATCGAGGGTCTAAGGACAGAGGGTGTCACTCCCTGTACAGATTGTAAAGCCCTCTGAGACTAATGTATTTTCTGATTTTGGGCTATATAGATTTGATTTGATGTGGGGCACCACATGAAGCCACACAGCCACAGCCAACGCTAACTTTAACCCAAATGCTTTAACTCAAGCAGCTGTTTGTGTCTTTCTCACTACTGAACACAAAAATAACCCCGAAACACTAAACTACCCAGTGTACCTACTAATTACATATATGTATATCTATACAGGATGTTTACACTGCACGTAAACACCTATATACTATATATACGTACTATATGTATATAAAGTCATTTATTGACTATTGTAAAACAACAACATGGATTAACTTCTATGCTCATAATAACTGTTGATTCATTAAAATGAGTTGCAGTTAAATTCTACTCTGATGCTTTTATTTTTATGTACCTTCAACTTTTTAGTGAACAACCAGATATTTTATAATACAGGTGTTTATCATGTGCAAAACTAGCTGTCATAACATCATACATAGGTTTCATTTCTGCAGAAATCAGTCAAGTGTTTGTCTATGACAGAAACCGGATGCTCCCTTCAAAATAAAAGCTGTTGCTGTAATCATTCTGCTGCTGCTGTTTATACTGATGGACACCTGACTGTTGTTTTAAGGTTACAACATTTTAACAAGTGTCACAATGTGTTGTTCAGTGTAAAAATAAAGCTGTCAGACGCTGTTTCTAACTGACCTCAAACCTTTATATGTCTGTGATATATATACAGATATGAATGTAATATATATATAGATATGAAAAGTCAAATAAAAATAAATAAAATAACTGAAAATGTAAAGAGCTTAAAGATTTAAATAGTGATTCATTTGAGATTAAAGGTCTAATAACTTATACAGGAAATACATATTTTAATGTTACCAGATTTCAGCCTTATGTTACAATCATGTAACATTTTTTTCCCAGAATGGGAGAAGTGAGATTGGTTGAGGTCAGGGTAAGAATATCAGAGTAAGCCAATCAGAGGGAGAGTAGGGCGGAGCTTCGCGTTACTTTCATCGAGGAAGTCGAAACTTAAGAGCCGTTTATAAAGATGCACATGATGAGAGACACAAGACAGACAACACAAGACCCGACAGCGGAGGAAAGAGAAGAAGACTGAACCATGGAGACCGTCACGAAGCGACTCTGGTGAGAAATACTGCACTTCATCCAACAACATAGAGGACACAAGTGTTTACCTGGTTTATAGTCATTCTTATAACTGCAATATGTCTAAATATTAAATATAATAATGACAGTAAACTCGTGTGCGGTGTGCAGGTTCTTATAACTGTAATATGACTAAATATTAAATATTAAATATAATAATGACAGTAAACTCGTATGCAGTGTGCAGGTTTGAACACGGCTGCAGGTTTGAAGTCCGCATGTGAACCATCTGAACCGCAAATGAGATGCGGCAGTTTCGTTTTTGAGGAAATCAACAAGTGTCCAGAAACGAAACTTCTGATTGGTGCAGTGATCAATTAACCCTCAGATTACAACCGAATATTATTACTATTAATATTCATATTTTAACAATTAGTAACATATAAACAAAATATAACAATATGTAAATGTGATGCAAGTAAACATATAATAAGTTATAATCATCTCAGTATTTTTGTACATATGTTTATAATGTGTCATAAATGGAAAACATCTTATTTCTTATAGATTGATTTTCTCATTAGTGATTATTTTCTTGATTAGTCATATTCTTCTTTATAATGTCCTCAATTAATATCTTAGTAGTTTGATCTGTTTGATCTGAAGATGAAACATAAATGATCTGTTATAATATTTGTTATGATGGACTAAAGAAACCAGACGACGTTTGACTTAAAAAAAAAACATTATTGAAATAATTGTTGATAATTAATTGTGTATAAATTGATTAATCCGGTGACTCACTGTGACCAAAAGGAATCATCAACACCAAGAAGCTCTGCTTTAAAACATCATGTGACTTTATGTTATAGTTTATAGTTATAAATATATAACTATAATATATAACTAAAATATATATATAGTTATTATAAAACTGTCTCTCTGCTTCTTTCAGGTTTTTCAACCTTCTTTATTGTTTCTTGATTGGCAGATTAGTTGGTGAGTATCAACCAGTGAAATAACAAGTAAACCTGCTTCATCATTTATTTTAATTAATTAAGTAACATAAAATATCAGTAAATATACTTACAGTCAACAACCTGTCCTCCAAAGTCTTCATACGATGTTCCTCCTTCTCTCTCTTCCTCCAGACTCCTCTTCTCTGTCCTCCGTCACCCCCTTCCTGTCTGTCTCCTCCATGGTGGGGAACCAGGCCATCCTTCCCTGCAGCTGGAAGTCTCGTCTGGGGGAGGTGGCTCCGCCCGCCTGCCACATCCAGTGGACGACGCCGGTTGACACGGTGTTCGAACAGCGGGGGAAGGAGAGGTGGCAGGCGGAGGTCTTTGAGGGCCGGGTGGAGGTTCCTGAGGAGAAGCTGGGGTCCGGGGATTGTTCTCTGATCATCAACGATGTTCAGATCGGAGACACGGGGAGATATGAGAGCTTCCTGCTGGTGGATGGAGCGTGGTCCAGAACGACCAGGGTCTTCATTCAGAGCGTCAGGCTGTCTGTGTCTGGTCAGTGAACTCCTAACAGTCTCCTCATATATAGAGCTTATATACATCATGATGCTGCTGGCTCAGTATGGGGTCCATTAGAAACAATAGAAACAGCTTTATATTGTATCTTAAATCTCTTCGCAGACACATTTAAAGGCTTCAGTGACTCTTTCATTAATTGTTATGTCTTCTTCTCTCTCTTCTCGCTCTTCCGCTGATGATAAATGTGAGTTTGTTTTCCCTCTTAGATCACAAGTCTCGTCAGTCTCGTGCTCCAGGTGAGGACTTGGTTCTGGATCTTTACACCCGTCACTCAGTGAGAGTGGTCTACCTGGGCAGGTGAGCTGCTTACCTCCAAATTCACCTGAAACTTACAGAAAAACAACTTTACAACAGGAGACTGTGAAGGCAAAACTGTGGGTTGTATAAATTGAATTTTTACTGTCTTCATTTCTTCTTTTCACGTCTCACCCACGCCGTCCTCGTCTTGTCTCATTTTCTTGTCCTCATCTTTTATACTGATTATTGATTATCAGACCTTTCCATGAGTTCTATTATCAAACTAAAAAGTCGACTTATACATTTTCAGCTCCTCTAATGGAAATGATTTAAGAATAGCCAAATCATCAGCATCATGCTCTGTCCCTGTAATGAGCATTTCATCCTCTAGGTGGCGCTGGCGGGCTTGACGGCTTGTTTTTAACGTTTTGCTGATGTGTCTGCGTGTCTCCATAGCAACAGCTCAGAGTGGTCTGTCCTGTGGATGAAGGGGGATGGAGACAGTCCGCGTGTGAGGAAACATCCAGTGAAGGAGCAGCTGATGATTAAAGAGTTAAAGCTCTCAGATAAAGGAACTTACAAAGTTCTGGATGAAGAAGGCCTCACGATCAGCACGGTGCAGCTCACTGTTGAAGGTGAGAAATAAAACATGCAGCTTCCTCTGTTGATTCAGCAGTTTACACTGATAAAGCTGACGAGTCTCTACACGCCATGTTTGGCATGTTTCTAATACGACAACAACAAGCAGTTTTAAATTATTTTCACATTAAAACTGTTAAACTGCTTCCACAGAAAACTCCACAGATCGCAGGTCTGAACAGACTCTAGAATATCAGGTTGCAGGTAAGAAACTACCTGACGAGGATTTACAGGAAAGTTGTTGTTTCGTGACGTGGAATAACTTTCTGTCTCCTCGACTTCCAGACGCCGCCGCCCAACGCGGCTGCTCGGCTCTTCTCTTCTTCTCTGGTCTTGTCGCCAACTTCCTAATTCTTCTTCTCCTCTGAGACGATCTCTGCAAACATTAACTCCACATAGAGGTATTGATAACGATGCTGCACAAAGAAAGAAAGAACATGTGTGAATTTTAAATGAGGACATGAATGTAGTTTAAATGAGTCAGGTGAGCAGTGTGAGTGTGTCTAGATGTGTTTAAAGGAACAGTTTGACATGTTTCTTTGTTTTCTTGATGACAATATTGATACCGCCCCCTTGATTTTACACTAAATGTGAACCTGGAGCCAGCAGACAGTTAGCTTAGCTTAGCATAAACAGGGAAACAGCTGCAGCCATAAATAACTCATCTGATGAGTCTGTAAACACTGTAAGTGTAAAACTAACAACTTGTGTTGTTACTGGAGGTTATGTGCAATAAGACAATAAATACATTTCTCAAATTAGCTTAAAAAATATGTGGAAAAAGACAATATTTAATTAAATTGATAATAAAATTTAAAAAAGGAATCTAACAAATAAATTAATCAATTAATCAAAATAATACAAAATAATAATTAGGAAACAAAAAATGACCTTAGAAGCAAAACATACAATAAAACTTTACAATTATCTCCATTTTTCTTTCACTTCACTTATTAAAAGTAAAATATAAAAGAAGGATGGAGAGTATTGTAATATAATGCAGCACATTCATAATTTGATTATAAGTTTTGATGAATGTTTGTGTCAGCAGGCGTCTCGTTTGTACAAATATGGAAATATAAACATTATCTGATTATTTAACTCATTAAATATTAATGTAATTCATTTCCTGCCTTCCAGACTTAAAAATATCCTTTATTTCAACATTTATGCTTTTATTATAATGTTGTTGTTGAGACCAGGAACAAAAAAACTCCGCTTGTTGGTGTGTTTAAAGGGACAATTCACCCTCAAATCATAAATACATATTTTTCCTCGTACTCGTAGTGCTGTTTATCCATCGTTGCTGAGTTTTGGAGACATCGGCGGTAAAGATTTCTGCCTTCTCTCCAATACAATGAACTGGATGAAAAACTCACCAAAATAATCCAGATGGATAAACAGCACTACAGGTCAAAGGACAAATATGCATTTTGATTTTGGGGTGAACTGCCCCTTTAATGTTTTCTCAGTAATTACAGTGCATTAAAGTAAAATGTAAAAGTCTGTTTGCTTCTTTAAAGTCATTTTGCTGATTTTGTCGTGATTTATAACGTGACATGATAGTAATATATTCTGACAGTTATGTTTATTGTCTTCACTTCATTCTGTATCTCAGATAACAACTCAGAACAATATAATAAAGATGATAAAACAAAACAAATACTGTTCCCATCGTTTTCTCATGATTCATTATTAAACTCAACAGATTCGAATGACGTCACAGACAGATTCACACAGAAACGAGCAAAGACATGCGACAGCTTCAAGATTCACTCAGCAACAAACTGAAGCAGTGTGTCTTTAAAGGACCACTGATGCTTTATAGTTTCCTTCTTATCAACAAATCCCACATTTAGTTAAAAGCTACCAGCTGCTTTCGGGAATCACAGAGCGTTTTTAACAGTTACACTTTACATCTTTTTAGATTTATGAGCTGAGAGACATTGTCATTGTTGAAAATAAAACAGAAGTTGTATTTTAATGGTCAGTCTAATCTGCTGAGGTTCAATGAAGCGTCTTCAGTGTTTTCATGTGTTTCTATTTCTGTCATGAATCAGTTCTTTACTGTTTATTCCTCTGGATTATATCAGACAACTCAGATGTTGGTTCAGTGTTTCATGATGAATTATTATTATTATTTACATTCAGTAATGAGCTCCCTCACTGGTTGTACAGCTTGAATTAGTCGGTCAGGTCATTTTTTTAGATGACGCTCAACGACTTGGTTCATATGGAGCGAGCCGCCTCGTCTGTCCTCACTGATCTACGGTACAACTTCAGTTCTTCAGCTGGAGACAAAAGTGTTTTAATGCTTTCAAAAACAAAAAAAAGTCCTTCAGGTGAGAAAAATGGAGGTTTTCCTGCATCGTGCTCCTGTTAGAAGTTGGGTTTGTGCTTCTTGACCTCCACCATGAGGTGGTGCAGGTTGATGAGCTCGGAGCGGACGGCCAGGCTGCGGAACGTCGGCTGGTTCAGGACCTTGTGGAAACCGTGGTAGTACTGGATCAGCTGGGTGAGCGCGCCCTGCAGCAGGAAGCGGACGTTCAATGTCGTGTTCATGACTTGTTACAACTCACAGAAACTTTTCTAAATTCAGGTTCTTTGAGACTAAATGAAGCCACATGCAGAGGCTCAAACTCCTGAAGCGAGTCGTCACTGTGTCCTGAAGACGCTGCAACAGTTTAAAAACATGTTTGGTTTTCCCACAGACACACCTGTTCTCTGTTGTCTCACCTGGATGATGCTGGTCCCGTTCTTGAAGTTGGTGAAGGACCTCATGACGTCCTGACTCATCGACTCCACAGACTGTTTCCACGTGCCTGAAAAGCCCCGGATGAGCTGAGTGATCCGAGCTGCAGCAGAAACACAAGTTAAACTGATGTAAAGCAACCCGGTATGATGACGTCTGAGGAGGTTTCACATGTTGGTGTGACTGTACAGTCAAAAAAATACATGCATGAAGTAACTGAAACCATGTGAGAAGTTTAGAGGTAAAAATCACTATTTGGTGGAGCTGTTAACAACTCATAGACATCTGAAATGTGACCCGACTACACACTGCTTTTAGTAAGACGTCAAAAGAGTAAAAGGTTGAAACCACTGGTTTCTAGATTTACCTCTGACATGTAGTAGAGTGGAAGTATAAAGTAGCATCATGAGGAAATACTCATGTAAAGTACCTCAGAATGGTACTTAAGTGCAGTGGTTGAGTACATTTACTTTCTATCACTGTGTACAGAGTTAAAGAAACAGAAACTAATGTTGACATTTCTCAGTAAAACAAAACTCAACAAAGAAATGAAAGAATCTTATTTAAAACCACGTGAGACAAACATGGAAACAAACAGCTTAACAAAACACGTCACAAACAAACAGTAACACGCAGTAAAACTTTTTTATTATTATTTATTTATTTTTTACTAAATAATCTCTTTCTGGAACAAACTAAAACACACCAACACTTCTGGTTTGTGTGAATCACACATTTACTGTTAATAAAGCAGAGAAAACTTCTTTTATTTTTACTTTTATTTATTATTTATCTTATGTTTTGTTATTACAGTTCAAATACTGATATCATCCCTCATAACAGTGTCTGTGTCAATATCGAGGGATTCAAAAATATCAGTCAAGATATTGTTTCAAAACATAAAACAATTAAAGAAAATTTTTAAAAAGTTCTTTAAGATAATTTTTACTAATTGTGAATTTAAAATAAAAGGAGGCAGAAAGAGAAAATATCAAACTGTTCTCACCTTCCTCGTTCTTCAGTCGGTCCAGCTGCCCTTTCTCCATCAAAGCCTCGGCCTCCTTCACGAAGGCGATCATCCCTCCGAACGGGGGAGACAGGATCTCCTCGATGAACTCCTGAGGAGGAGAGAAGAAGAAGAGACATTTAAATTTAAAACTGTCCTTTAATTCAGTTCCTAACGTGTGTAAACAGGATGTTTACCTGCGTCCTGGCCAGGAGCAGCTGCTGGAAACCTTCCACCTCTTTACTGTCGTCTGCTGCCCTCTCCTGGACAAACAAGGAGGAAGCCAACATCACACAGGGGTCAGAGGTCAACAGTGGTCAACCATGAGGAGTCATAATCATTTAAACCCACCATGAGGACGCTGAGCATCATGTCGTAGTTGTTGATGAGGAAGATCAGCTGGTCTCTCCTGGAGGGAAATTCTGCCGCCATCTTTAGCACAAAGTTTTCCACCTCAACCTGGACAGAAATATTATATTTTTATTTACTGGACACAACCGATTTATAGATATATTGTGTGTGTGTGTGTGTGTGTGTGTGTGTGTTACCTGCAGCTGTCCCAGCAGAGCGTTGGTTCTCTCGTTGGGAAACGTCTGGTTGATGCTGACGATGGCTGACGAAAACTCGGCGTAACGACGTGTGATCTGAAATCAATCAGACAGTGAGGATGTCTGATTGATATATATACATATATATATATATAATACAAACCCTGTGATCAAACACAAGCTCTGTGTGTGTGTGTGTAGACGTACGTAGTGAGGTCTGGTGTCCAGCAGTCCCAGTTTCTGAGGGTCTGTGTTTCTGATGCTGTGGATGTTCAGCTCCAGAATCAGATCAAACCTCGGCCACAGCAGCTCCAACACAGCCTCCCAGTACCTGACACACACACACACACACACCACGTTAATTCAAACGTTGTAAAGTGAAATAAGTGGGTTGAGCTGGTGAAGGACTGACTTGTCCAGCGCGGGGATGTTCCTCTTGGCGGTGATGGCTCTGAACCGCAGGATAATGTGGATGCACAGGAAGACGGCGATGCTGTCATAGCAGTCGGAGACGTAGGTGGACATACTCTTCTGCAGGAGGAGAATATTAATACAATAAAATATTCAAAAAGCAAATTTAGCTGCTGTCATTCAGCTACAGAGAGACAACCTGACCAAGACCATCAGATGATGAAGGAAACTGAAAAGCAACATTTGGTTTCATTCGTACCAGGAACATGCTGAGTGTTTTTCCCATGATGCTGTTGAAGAGGTCGAGGGCAGAGTTTCCCGCCACCATGAAGAAGTCGGACAGGAAGAGGAACTCTCTGCAGCCGTTGTCCAGCAGAGCGTAGTGCTGGCTGCGAAACAACGTCTCGTAGGGATACTGCAGCAGACACAGAGGATTGTTCAGTTTAGTCTGAAAAAGTCTTCGAGCAAATCCAAAAGATGGATCACAGAATAACACAAGATGCTTTCAATGACTTATATAAATGTGTCTTTGAAGCTTAGAAACAAATTATTGTAGTTTCTATGACTTTATATTCATTATCCCAACAGCTGCTTGTTAATTGATTGAATTAATTGATGTTGCATCATGCTGCTGCCGTCAGTTCGGGTCTGATCCCCGTAGATCGAGTCTATTTTTCATACTTTGGATCAGGAGACCTGTACCGCCCGGCTGGGTTAATTCAGCCCTGTTTGTGTGGTCTCACCCTGCTGTCTCCTCTCTGAGCCGTGTGAGGAACCAGGATGGGCCCCTCCAGCTCAGCAGGACTCAGTATCGCCCCCCTCTGGCCCACAGTGAAGATGGTGTTCCTGCTCTTCAGAGACGGTTTGGAGAAGAAACCTGCAGCAGTGAGTCAAGGAGCCACTTTTACACAAAACAGACTCATCACAGCAATAATACAGTCAGATCTCCTCATATATGCCATATATGTCTACAGTCATTTTACATACTTGGTACACAGTACACACCTTGTTTGTCAACTACTGTACTCACACCATCAACAAGCATCAACAGGACCTGAGCTGTGTCGAAGCGTTTATTTACCTGTATCAGGTGCGTTTATTTACCTGCATCAGGTGAGCTTATTTCACACTGCCAGCTGTTATTTTTGCTTAATCACTGCAGAATAAATCTGGTGCCATGTTACCACTGATGTGATAAAAGAGACAATCATCTCTAAAGGTAATCTTGGAAGAGTCTGACTGCTTTTACTTATTTCATGCGTTTTTACATCCTTTTCATGAAACTGTGTCATTTATGCTTTTACAATAATAAAATAATCTTATTGCTTTTTATTCGACCATACATCAAAAAATATAGTAAAAATAATTATTATTATTGAAGGGAAAAGAGGAAACTGACTGCTTCATAAACACTCTTCATTCACTTGTGGAAAATGCTTCTGAAGCAAACGCGCGTGCAGTCGTGTGTTTAAAGGATATCTTTCTTGGCTGTGTCTTCGACTCCCATCAGGTCGTCTTTGTCAGCGACTTCCTCGTACTGCAGAGACAGAAAATGATACGAGACGCGTGTCAGAGTTTCCATGTAAATACTGAAACACCTTCTGTGAAACTCGGGAGGTGCTGTGATAGAAATGAAGTATAATTAATTATCATATTATTTGTTTTAATGTAAAGTTTATTTACTTTGAGAAACAAGTGTAACGTTTAGCTAAAAAACAGCAACAATTAATAATTAACAGATGACGGCTGGTTTAAAACTGTAGTTCAAAGTGAATCTTTTTTCATCTGATTTTTTTAACAGCTGTGTGAATCTCCCCACCTGCACTTTGAGCAGCCGGCCGCTGTACGATTTGAAGTAACTGTAGTAAATCTTGCTCATCGTGTCCACGTACTCGTCTCGAATCTCCTTCGCCACCGTTCGCTCGTTGGCCAAAAGGAACTGATAGAAAAATCTGCAGCGAGAGGAGAGAGGAAGTGTCCAGAATATATGAATGTATATGAATAAATGATCACTTTATATTTATAACAGAAACTTTCCTGTGTGTTTAACCTCTTCATGCAAACTCATAATAATATTCATGTACTTTTTGTAGAAAGTAAAACAGAAATGATATATTTAATATAATGTATGTAGCCAGGCAGGCTGGTGCAGGTGTGCTCACCTGTATTTCAGCAGAGTGTTCTGTGGGATCTGGTAGTTGGTCATTGGCTTCCTGAAGGAGTAGGTCTTCTGAAGAATGAACTCTCTGATCTTTGATACCGCCTGAAGTTAAAGAACAGCAGGAGTTAAATGTTTGATAAATGTGGCTTTACGGCGGGACGATAAAACCAGCAGCGCTCCGTCATCACAGCAACACGCAATCACTGCAGTTACATTCATAAAAGTGGAAGAAACTAGATGTGAGACTCTCCAGGACCTTGAGTTTGAGACGGTCGACGATGTCCTGGATGTCGGAGCAGGCCAGCGTTTCTCTGAAGCTGAGCTCTTTGGCGAAGTTGATCTTGTTGTTGAGTTCGTGGAGCTGCTCCAGAAACTCCTGCTCCGTCACAGGACTGTCCAGGATGGTGCTGCAGCCACACAACATATACGTCAACACATACGTCTACAGTACATTTAACTGTGATCAATATTTACTCTTGATTTATGATAAGTGTGATTTTATATATGTAAAGCTTTGCTGCATGGTGCTGATTTTGTAGTTTCTACTTATTTTGCTTATCTAGCTTTTACATCTCTAGATGTTACAAAAGAAAAGAAAGATTTTACTTTTTTCATTTTACTTTAAGTCTGTAGTTTAGCATTTATAATCAGCATATTGACATTAATAAAATGGTTTATTGCTCACAATAATGTGGTTGTACTGTAACAATACCTCTTTTTTATTTAACAAAATTAGCAAAACTTAACTCAAATGCAAATATAATATCATTACATGCAGGGTTTTATTTGTCTTTTGAATCACCCGCTTCGTCCCACTTACGAGATCATGGCTCCAGGCACCACCAGCTCATCCACCAGCTGGCTCAGGTGGCTACGTACCGCCTGCCTGTTCTTCAGCCGGACGTTCATGCTGACCGACTGCTGCTGCAGAGTCTGGATCTCACTGCTGATGGAGGACAGGTCGCTCTGGAAGCCGCTCAGCATGCCCTCCATACGCTGAGAGGGAGGAAACACAGGTTAAATAAATGATCAGAGGATGTTTTCAGATGTAAAACTCACTATCTGACCTATGATGGACAGCTGAATAAAGATGAAGGCGCCTCGTCTTACCTCCAGGATGGAGTCACAGGCAGTGATCTGGTTGTGCAGAAGAGCGATGTTCTGACTCTCCTTGATGTCTGACAGTCGAGCGGTCAGGAAAATAAAACCCTCCCATCTAAACATCATTATGATTCTGTCTAGAGAAGCAAGGATTAGTCAGTTAACTGTGCAGTTGGTCCACAGCAAAGTCATTGCAAAGTATTTTTCATAATCAATTTGACGACTGTGAAAAAAATACATATTTGCCAAAATTCTCAGTTTTCTGCAGTTTTCTGAATCTTTGGCTTGTTGACTGTTGGTTGGGACAAAACAAGACAAACAACACATCACCCTGATTAAACAATAATGCAGCCCTATAATAAAATAAAAACTGTTACAGCAGACATTCAGGCTGTGACATGGAGGATACAGTCTTTGATGGAGGCCTGTTCAATCTTCTGCAGCTCCGCCTCCACCTGTTTGGAGTACTGACGGAGGTCGACACCCTGCAAACCGACATCGTCACATTTACAATACAGACAGAACAACAGTGTTGTCATAGAGCAGCACAACAAGCAGGAAGAAAGGAGAAGGAGTTGTTGTTGAGACGTTGCATTCAGAAGAACGTGGGAGCTTGAACATTTCAGCGTGAGCACAGCTTCTTCTTTTATTTGGTATTATGTTAAAACTGTTTTTAGAACTGCAATAAAATAAAATTATTTTCTCACCGTTTTAAGCGCCTCCTTCACGAGGTCGTCTTCCAGATTGGCCTGGATGTGAACTGCAGGAGACAGCGAGGAACAGAGTTCATGACAAGTCAAAACATCCGACAGAGGAACAATGTGAAATAAATGTAATACGTGTCTTGCTTTTCCTCACATAGCAGCAAACATTTTGCTGCATTAATTAAATGTTAAACATAAAACAAGGAGGTACTGAAAACATATGGATTAAAATAAGATTTGGGCTGCAACTACAGATTATTATTACTTTAAGAAAAGCAGCAAGTCGTCACATTTAGGAAGCTGGAAACAGAAAATCTAATTTTTCCTTGAAAAATTACTGAAATGATGAATTCATTATCAGATTTTCTTTCTCCGACTAATCGATTCATGTGAAAAACATGAATAATGAGAGTCAGATAGTTTGTGTTCTTCTTCAATCAATATGAGACATTTTAAGGATGAATGCTGCCATACTGTCCACTTCATCCAAGATGAACTCGTCAGTAGTGAGGTCCAGCTGTCCCAGGTTGAGGTTTGTGATTTCTCCGTCAGTCTTCTGGGAAAAAAAACAAATAAAAATAAACAATAACCACGGTCATATGCGTCATTTGTGTCCAGTAGTGGAATAAAGCTGCTGTTCACCAACATTATCTCACACAACACAAGTGATGCTCAAAGTCATTATGAAAGAAGCAAGAAATGAAGTTTTGATGAGGCTCATCTGTTAAAACTATCGCAGGTTAAAACCAAATGAAGCAGGTTAAGATGCAGCGTGTCGTCAAGGCAACCAGTAGCTGATCTGAGGAAGCAAAATGATCAAACACATATTGGTTTTATTACATGATTTATATGTTTTATTTTATAGTTTAATGTCTTCAGTGTTGTTCTACAATGTACAAAAACCTTTGACTGGTACTGTATTATTATTATTATTATTATTATTTATCATGTTAGTAACAATAAAAACATTTTCTATTCCAACTGTTCCCAGATGACTTGTTTTGATTGATTGATTGATTGATTGATTGATTGATTGATTGATTGATTGGTTTAGGACAAGGTAAATCGTGCAAACATTGGTGACGTTACAGGTATTCAGGAAATTGCTGATCTTGTTTTGACAGGATGCTAACAGCTACGACAGCTACAAATAACATAATCAACAAATAATACACAAATCTCCAGTAATGTGTACATTACCGCCAGTTCCTCATTAATGACATTAATTAATTAATTAATGAACTACTAAAGAATAACCTGCTGTTACTGTATTTGAATACACCTCCGTCTGTTTAAACTACACTTCATTGAGAAGCTCTCTGTTTGAAAGGCTTAACGGGACACTGGAGCAGAAATATGACTGTTAATATATTACTAATATATATTACTAAAACAGTCAAACGTCACCTCGTCTTGTAAATACGCCATGGCGACTTCTGTCGGGTTCCCAGCTGTGTTTATATCGCTGCCAGTTACGACCGCAGCTGCAGCTAACTCCGCCATTGTGGCGAATTTACGGTAACTTTAAACGGGGCGGTACAAAGGTTCCGCCCCGTCACCGCCGGACAGTTTACGAGGAAACCCCGTACAATTATAAACCGGCTAATATATAGATATGTCTCTTAAATACAAGTGTACGATGTTTGTATTATTTTGTTAATGCTTTAACAATAAGTACATATTCATTGTATAACATCGGTTCTTGTCGGACAGATTTAGCAGCGGGGTGATTTCCGGTTATCGGCCCGTTGAAACTCTCGCGAGACCGACTTCGCTTCCTCTTCGCACGGAACCTACTTCCAAGATGGTGAGAATATTTTCTATCAACCAAGAACAGTTTGGAAATCCGTCATCATCTCGCTTTAAACTTGTCCGTTTGTTGCGTTTAGACGTTTATCGAGTTAGAGACACTTTGTGTGACCGGACTGATGCACAATTGTTAGCAGATTAGTGCCAGAAATAAACGAATTAAGGCAGTTTACAGTGGACTGAGCTGTACGGGCTAAGTGTGGCTAAGCAGCGACAATGGTTGAGTTAACTTTGTGTTTTCTGGCTTTAATTAAAGCATAAATATTACCCAGTATTGTTCAGTTAATCTCAGTTTAACATTTGTGTATACAGACTGATTTAATGTTGCCGGCGTTGTTATGAAAGTAGAAACACAGCAGCTGTGTTGAGAAGCTAACGAGGCTCAGCATGTGTAGCAGCGTCAAGTGGACAAAACAGCATGAATCAGTGAATACGGGCTCATATTTAACTAAGTGTAAATTGGTCTGGTTTGGTTTCACGGCTCCTGCTCTCTGAAGAGGCCAGAAAAGTTGAAACCTGCGACAGGTCTTACAGTTGTACAAACTGGAGCCAAAACTGTTAGCTGCAGATGCTACCTGCTGATCTGCAGCTAAAGGACAACTTAAAGTGTCTTTAAGAGGTCTTCATCGCTGTTTTCATCTTCCTGGTCGTATTGAATGATCCCAGTGAGGTTTTCAGCAGCCTTTGAAAATAAATGTGCTGAATGATTTTCATCAGAGCACATTTACAGTGTTAAACATACACAAGCATGCATTTGTTGATCATTTTAATATGAATTAGTACAAAGACTTTCTCTTAAATGAATATCTGGATGACTACAGTTCCTGTTATGTAAAACTTGACATGTTTAACTCGTGTTTTTTTTCCTGCTGTTTTCAGTCTCTGGTCATCCCTGAGAAGTTCCAGCACATTCTTCGTGTTCTCAACACGAACATCGATGGTCGGAGGAAGATCGCCTTCGCCATCACTGCCATCAAGGTAACTTCTCTTCAACCAGACTGCAGCTCAGTTTTTTGCCTTCTCAGTACGATGAAGATGTTAATCTGCCTGCCTGTTTCTGACATGGTCTCTGCAGCTGGTGTCTTGTTCCTCTTACTTTAACTGATGTCTCTGTCTGTCTCAGGGTGTTGGCAGACGTTACGCTCATGTTGTCCTGAGGAAGGCCGACATCGACCTCAATAAGAGGGCCGGAGAGCTGACTGAGGAGGAGGTGAGGAGAGCCGCGGGGCTGCAGCCGATAGGCAAACAGAATTAAATTATTGGCTGATTTTGAAGTTGTTCAAAGGTTTGTAGGATAAAAATCGTAGACTTGATGACTCTCAGCTTTGAGGCAAGTTAGAAAATTGTCCATATTTAAAGGAAAAGTTTCCCACATTGATCTCCTTCTCACTATTAGATATTCTAACTAGATATTTAGTAGTAAGTTAAACCTAAAGTTGTGTACAGCTGTCACAGAGGAAGCTTGTTTATTTGTCTCATCGGGGTCTTGAAATGTCACCTGCATGGTTGACTTCATAGATGACTTCATAACGGAAACGTTACGGTACACAATGTGGATTTTATGGATAAACTTTGATGCAAAGCAGTAAATGACGACAGTTTGGAGAAGTTGAGCTAATGATGGTTTACATGTTGACAGACGATAACGTCCCTGTTGTAGATTCTTGTTTTGTCTGCTGTTAAAGTGGAGAGTCCATATTTTGGTGCGTTTTATTCGTGGCGAGCTCACAGCTGTGTTGATGTGCAGGTCGAGCGGGTTGTGACCATCATGCAGAATCCTCGCCAGTACAAAATCCCAGACTGGTTCCTCAACAGGCAGAAAGATGTCAAGGACGGCAAATACAGCCAGGTGGGTGACTACCAGCAGGCATCAGGACCTGAAGCCTGTTGTTCGCTTCTCATGACTCTAATGGAGCAGATTACAGGGTTCGAATGATGATAAACATCAGCATATCCATTAAATGTAGCTGGAATTTATGACATGATGTCACTATTGTTACATTTTCCACTACGTCTGTAATATGAAATGTTAAGTTGTCGTGGACACGACTTAACGAATCAGAATCTGAGTGGTCAGCACGTCTCTCTGCTGATTGGCTGACTCAATCACATCTCCTCTTCCTCCTTCCAAAATGCACCAATGATCAGTAACCATGTTTTAAGCAATAGAAGAACAAAAAACCTTAATGGAAAACAACAATATTGTTGTGTTAATGTGACCATTATTTTCTCGATTGGTCCAAAAAAATGTCAGAAAATGAATAATTTAGATCCCAAAGACCAAGAAAACTTTAATCTTTTTTTTTTTTTCAGTTATCAGCTGTTGATTATTTTGAGACTAATCCAGTAAATTTAAGGATTGTGAATTATTTGATGGGAAAACAAATTGCTACAGTTACATATTTTCATATGTTTATCCTTGTAAATTATTGTGTATCATTTAGGACCCATGCCGGCTGTAAACGATGGGTCACAACTAGACAATCCTTCATATTAGAGCTGCGATTAGCTACCAATTATTAACTCGGGTTGTGGACTGATGATTTAGGAAACAAACTCCTGACCGTTGATCCGGTTCTTTCAGGTCCTCGCTAACGGTCTGGACAACAAGCTGAGAGAAGATCTGGAGAGGCTGAAGAAGATCAGGGCTCACCGTGGTCTCAGACACTTCTGGGGGTACGAAATCTGATTCTGTCAACACGCTTATTTATTCCTGAAACCTGTTTAAACATTTATTCAGTTCATCTGTATCTATTATTTATCAGTTATCAGAGATCCATCCCTTGTTTTTCTACTGTTCATCATGATTAATGAGTCATTAGTTATATTCATACTTTAATATGAAACAGGTTAAAATGCTTTTTTTGTCTTTCTGAATTGTTTTTATAAACCTCTTATTCTCTCTCTCCTTTTCTTTCCTTTCCAGTCTGCGTGTGCGCGGTCAACACACCAAGACCACCGGCCGTCGCGGTCGTACTGTCGGTGTGTCCAAGAAGAAGTAAACCCCCCTGCTTCCCTTGTTTCAATAAAACACAGTTCACAAACCTCTCTGTCCCGGTGTGATGTTTACTGGATGATTCTCATTTTCTGTTTTAATAAGCTTTAGGTTTGGGTGAAGCTTTTTTGCATCTTGGTTTCTCTGGTTTAATATTTTATTTTCATAAATTCCTGTTAATTAGTTTGGATTTTCTCAATTTAATCTTACACAATGCTCACAGGCCACATGCCTGTTGGGAGTTTTATAATACCGGTAACTTTCTAACACACTGTAAGAAATGGAGAAAAGTTAAAGGACGGCTCATAATTCGACTTAACAGCAAACATCTGGTCTGAAGTTTATTGTGCTGCACTGCTGACAGTATAATTATCCAACAAAGCAGAGAGGAAATATTGCATTAATATACAAATATTAAGTCATTAAACTGAGGTATGGTAGGAAAACATGGCGGTAGGAAATATTAAAGTGCGTAGATATAAGGAGAATTCACATTAAACCCTGAAGGCTTATGGCTTTAAGAGTATAAAGATGTAAAATAATCTCATACAAACTCACCAATAACGTTAAAGAAAAGAAACGGTCAAACTAAACGTCTTCCTACGTTTAAAGGAAAATACAGGAAGTGAGCTGGATGAACACGGCAGAAAGAATGCTGTAGCGCTGTTAACATGAACGTTAATCTGTCTTTAACATGTTGAAGTCATACTGAAGGTTTAACAGCTACATTAGTGATTTATTTTTATATATATGCATAATTATAAATTTTTAGTGCCAAGCTGATCCTGTCACAAAAAACAAAGCAGCAAAGAGCTTCAGAGATTAAATTATACAGAGATTTCATAAATTAATTGACTGAAATAAAAACATATTTTCATTATTCTAGTTTTTATAACCAGCTCCGAGACAGTTTTCATGTTCAAAACGAGTCTTCAAGCAGTAAAATATCAGTAACAAACTTTCATAAAGTCTCGTGTGTCAGTGAAACATTTTGTTCTGAATAATTTTCTTGGTCATATTAACATTTCTGTTAAAGTGATGTACAGTCAAAATGAATTAATTAACTAGGTCAAAATTATGGTACTAAAACATTTCACTTAAAATCTTGTACTTATTTAAAAAAAAAAAAAAAAACTTAATAAAAATATTTTTTCTTACTATCTGAACATTATGAAAATCTTTTACTTCCTCAAACGTTTTGTTGTATTTTTTGGCAGAAAATCATTGTTTTATTTAAACTGATATTTTGTTATTCTTGTTTAGGTGACTGATAAAAGAAATAAAAACGTGTCTTTGCCATCTGACTAATTAAATCTCATATTTCAGACGTGACTGTGACTTTAAACCTCTCTGATGTAACATACGGTCTTATTTAAACAATGGTCCTTAGAAATATTTTCATTTTTTTCTTTGTGCTACAAGAAATAAATAGAAGTGAGTTTATTTTTTAGTTCGTATTGAAGAAAAAAAAAAGACCTTTTGTAATCTGCACTAAATGTTAAACTTCAGTTGTGATTGATGAAGTTTGTAGCTACAGCAGCAGGTTACACAGCGCTGCCTTTTTAAATTAGCTTTTAAGTATTCATATATAATATAATAAGATAATTAAACAGAAGATAATGAGTACACAGATGCCACACAGCAGGGGAAAGAGTCCATCGACCAGTGTCGGGGTTAATCACAAAGTTTCCTGATGATTTGAAGCCCAAAGAGTAAAGATCTACTGCCGGTTACTTTCTTTGTTTTCTTTCTCCTCACAGCTTCAGGTCAGTTCTTTTTCCAACAGCAACTCCTCTTCCTCTTCCTCTTCCTCATCCCTCCCTCTGTGTAGGAGGAGACTTCTGTTGGGGCGGCGGTGGCGGTGGCGGCTGGGGGTCCTTGGTGGGAGCGTAGTAAAGCTCCAGAGGCTTTCTGACCTTCCAGTACTTCTCATTGACCAACTCCAGAGTCAGCGAGCCGTTCAGCGTCTGAAAGTGAAGAAAGAAGGAAAAAACTCAAACAGTGTAATGTCACGTACATTTGTCATATTTAAAAGGATTAGTCCGGTGATTTTCTAGATTTTAGTACCGTTAGTGTATCAAAGCTTGATATATTTTATTCCTCTGCTGTTGTTCAAAAACTATTAAACAACACAGTTACTCGTTAGTGGATCATTGTTGGTTTGATCTAAACATGAGATTTTAACTTATTTTATATAATAATCTATTTATCATGTGTGTTGTTTTGTATATACTTATTGTAACTAGAAGTCACATCTGACTGTATCAACATTATTTATTACATTATTATTATTTATCACATTATTTATTACATTATTATTATTTATCACATTATTTATTATTGCTTATTGTCTTACACAAACAATCCAGATGAGAGATAAACAAAGTCTACCTGAACACAAGTGACGAGCTGGAACAAGTTCAGCGTTTTTGCAATGAAAAAATGACTTTGTGATTATTATTAATGTTGATGAAATGATTGATCAATGAATCACAGGCAGATTAGTAACTTTACGATCAGAGCGCGTCAGTGTGAGCACTCACAGAGAACTGTCCTCCCCTCGTCAGGATGTAGATGGTGTACTGTTTCTCACTGATGTCAGTCAGACTCGACCCCTCTCCTCCGCTTCCTGTCGTCCCTCGAGTCTCCCCTTCTTCTCCTGCTGCTCCGCCCTCCTCTCTTCCTTTGTCCTCTGCCTCTCCATTGGTCCGTCGGTCCTCCAGGGCGATGCGCAGAGCGAGGTATTTAGACAGATGGTCCACCGTGGCGTTGGCTGTCGTCTTCACATATCTGCAAAAACACCGAGTTGTCAGGAGGCAGAAAAATGTCCCGTATGCTCCTGAGTGATTTCAGGGGATTTATTATTTATTTCAGTTTATGTGTTGAGCTTTTGAGCTGCCACTCAAACCCAACGTGGGTAACGTGACCGACTCACCTGGTCTGGTTGTAATCTTGGGCGTGGACCAGCTGGGGGTGTGGCCTGAACACCAGCTCGATCTCCGAGGCCGGTCCCTCTTTGTGGCGTCTCAGTGGAGGAGTTGGGCTCCCGCTGTCCGCCTCGGGCCCCGAGCCGTCGTCTGACGCTCGTGGACGCTTTCGACTCGGCCCCGCCTCTGAGGGAGTCTGACATTGTGGGTTGGGGGCATGGGAGGGGGCGGAGTCGTGGGACAGGTGTGAGCGGGCGTCGCCGTTATCCTCACCACCGCTGAAGGTGGTGTTGTCACTCTCCTGAGTCGGTTTCTTCACTCGGTGGTTCCTGGATAACAAAAATAGAAGAGCATGTGACCTGCAGGTTTTCTTTAAACTTGGATCTTATGTTGTTTGTTTATGTTGTTTGTTTTTCAGCTGCTTTCTTTCAGTTTGACCAAATAAATGAATAATAAAGCAGTTTAGATAATCTGGGTTTGTCTCCAACTAAACAGTCAATCAGTTATTCAGTTTGTTCCATAACATAATTAAATAATTATTGACACAGAAGTTTATTTTAACCAACTAGAATATATACGAGTCTAATATGGTTTCATGTGCAATAATATTTAACTTGGTTTATTTCGTTGGACATCTAATATATGAACGGTCCCTCCTTTGGTCTATTATCTTATAAAAAGTGCAGTAGTATAGATCTTGTACCTATACATGTTTCTATATGCAGCTGTATGCAGCACTTGAGCCCAATAAAGTCTATATTATCTTATAGCTTACTACTTGGAAACTGTATATTTATATCAGGATACTGATATAAGAAGCATGAGTTTATAAACCTAATCTATAACGGACCCCTGTTGGTCTCCCCTGTCCTCCCCCACCTCTCAGACCTGTAGCGGGCTTGCTGGCGGAGCCCCTCCTCGATGCTGGAGCTCAGCGCCTCCTTGTTGTGCAGCCTGTTGAGGCGCTCCAGGACGCTGCGCTGATGGGCCTCGTACTCGTCGCGGCTCGGGTAGATCTTGGAAATCAGAGCGTCAAAGTTGGAGTCACGACGCAGTGAACGCCTGGAAACCAGCTTCTTCCTGCAGGTCGGACACTCTTTGTTCCTGAGGGAAGAAAATAAGTGGATTGATCAGATTTAATCAGGAAAACCTCTGAGTAACGCAGCAAATGACTTAATTAATAATAATAACTTAATTAAAATGATCACCCTGATCGCAGCGCGGTGACGATGCAGTCGGAGCAGAAGCGGTGGAGACACTCTTTGGTGGTCATGGTGTTTTTCAGCATGTCCAGACAGATGGGACACATCAGCTCACTGTGCAGAGAGCGAGGAGACACCGCCACCTCCGTCCCGTCCATGATGGCCTCCTGAACACACACACACACACACACACACACGCACACGCACACGCACACGCACACTTTTATCATCATACCTGTGAGGACATCAACTGTGAACACTCTGCTCATATGAACTGAACTATCATCATCATCTAAAACAAAAAGATAAAAATTATTTTAATTCCACACGTTTCCTCATCAAAACCTGGCACCTCTGTTACCCACAATGCACCTGTGTTATGCATTGTGGGGATATAAGGAAATATTAAAGCACTTTGTCCTTTAAAGATAAAAAAGTGCAATACAGTCAATTTACATAAATGGCACTTCATTAGTTCACACACACAGACATACACAGACACACACACACCTGAGGGCTCCTGTGCAGCTCGTACAGACTCAACTCCCAGGTCTTACTGGGAGTCTGGATGTTTAAAGGAGCCGCCATGACTGTCTCGTTTCCTACAGGCCTCACTGGAAACAAAGAGAAAACACGCACGCACACACACACACACACACACACACACGCACACAAAAGCAGCTGTAAATCAACACCGGTGTTGAAATTAAAACACACATCTTCATTATTTCACACAGTGAGGAAAGATAAGCTGTCAAAAGTCTCATATTTCTGTTTGATTTACCGGCTGGATTATTTTCTTTTGTTTGCTTCATGTTATTATTAAATGTATGTTCTAATGAAGGGTTGTGTGTTCTAATGAAGGGCTGTGTGTTCTAATGGTTGTATGTTCTAATGAAGGGTTGTGTGTTCTAATGAAGGGCTGTGTGTTCTAATGGTTGTATGTTCTAATGAAGGGTTGTGTGTTCTAATAAAGGGCTGTGTGTTCTAATGGTTGTATGTTCTAATGAAGGGTTGTGTGTTCTAATGAAGGGTTGTGTGTTCTAATGAAGGGTTGTGTGTTCTAATGGTTGTATGTTCTAATGGTTGTATGTTCTAATGAAGGGCTGTGTGTTCTAATGGTTGTATGTTCTAATGAAGGGTTGTGTGTTCTAATGAAGGGTTGTATGTTCTAATGAAGGGTTGTGTGTTCTAATGAAGGGCTGTGTGTTCTAATGAAGGGCTGTGTGTTATAATGAAGGGCTGTGTGTTATAATGAAGGGCTGTATGTTCTAATGAAGGGTTGTGTGTTCTAATGAAGGGTTGTATGTTCTAATAAAGGGTTGTATGTTCTAATGAAGGGTTGTGTGTTCTAATGGAGGGTTGTGTGTTCTAATGAAGGGTTGTGTGTTCTAATGAAGGGTTGTGTGTTCTAATGAAGGGTTGTGTGTTCTAATGAAGGGTTGTGTGTTCTAATAAAGGGTTGTGTGTTCTAATAAAGGGTTGTGTGTTCTAATGAAGGGTTGTGTGTTCTAATGAAGGGTTGTATGAAGGGTTGTGTGTTCTAATGAAGGGTTGTATGTTCTAATGAAGGGTTGTATGTTCTAATGAAGGGTTGTATGTTCTAATAAAGGGTTGTGTGTTCTAATGAAGGGTTGTATGTTCTAATGAAGGGTTGTGTGTTCTAATGAAGGGTTGTGTGTTCTAATGAAGGGTTGTGTGTTCTAATGAAGGGTTGTGTGTTCTAATGAAGGGTTGTATGAAGGGTTGTGTGTTCTAATGAAGGGTTGTGTGTTCTAATAAAGGGTTGTGTGTTCTAATGAAGGGTTGTGTGTTCTAATGAAGGGTTGTATGTTCTAATGAAGGGTTGTGTGTTCTAATGAAGGGTTGTGTGTTATAGAATAAAGTTTCAGTCAAACATTGCAGTGAGACAGTAAGTTCACCAGATGTTTGTTTAAAGTGATAAAAGCGACAGAAACAACAAACTTCCTTCACGGTCAAACTCTTGATTCTCCCTCGTTATTTAACACAACAAAGAAGTTTGTCAAGTTTTATTTGTGTGCAGGTTTAATCAATAAATTACAAACAACATCATATTCCTCGATGAAGACTTTAAAATATGAAGGAAGAAAAGCTTGAAACTCACCAGACGTTTAAACTGACGGACAGCTGACCGGAGGAGACGCGACCCCGCTCCCACTTCACAAACACACAAACAGCCCCACAAACCGCTCTTTAAATCCGTCTAACGGCACGACACCGGCGACGATTTACGGCCTCAGTCAACACACCGTCGGCCTGGAGATTTTGAGGTCTTTCTAAACCTCGGTGGAAGAGAAAAAACAGGGAAAAGATAAAGAGCTAGCTAACGTTAGCTGTAGCCATCTTTCTTCTTCTCTTGCCCGGAACAAGTCGCCTCTTCCCCGGCTGCTGCTCGGCGGTCACATCGCCCCTTTCCCGGCGGCAGCGACCCCCAGCGGTCAGAGGGCGCATAGAAACCAACTCAATCTGATAATGCTACCAGTTTATATATATATATTATAAATATAACCACAATCTATAATAATCTAGTTATAGACCTGTGTTCAAACATAGCTGACAGGATTTAAAATCTAATTGTTATTCTGCTTTGTTTAAAGATAAACCTCATTAAAACTGTTAATTTAAATTAACTTGGCCTTTTAAAATATTGTTATTTTACTCAATATAAAAGAAAAAAACCACACAATCAAATGCTCTTTGTGAGTTAGTATGCATTATATTAATTATTTTAATTATAAAGTCTGTAATCAATATTATTACTGGGTTCTTTATTTGTATTTGCTATTTATTATTACCACACATTACCTCACCTTGTGCCTTTTCATCTCATCATATCATATCTTGTCATATTGTCCACATTATCCACAGATAAATATTAGGAAAGTCATTGATCAGGAGTCATTGATATATATTTGCTGGCAAAAAATGAAAGAAAAAATAGTTCTTTAGGTTGTCATGACGTAACAGCTAACTGCATTATTAAAATAAATGTTTCCTACATTAATAGTACAATCAACAAACAACAAATCAACCAGAAACTCATTGAGTGATTTTGGCAGCTATGTGACAAACATCAAGCATGTCATCCTGCTCACTGTGACGATGACGTGTTTCTAAAATGGGACACATGAGGGTGGAATATAAGAAGTGTTTGTTTATTTATTTTAGTCAGCCGTCATAGTTGCTGATGTTGTGCCATGTTACATTCACCACTGACACTGAGTCAATATCTACTAATCTTGGAAGCACCTGTATGTTGAGTGGTACAACAGAGCTCTTTCCAATAACCTTCAAACTCCTGAACGTCGGGTCTTATCTCTTATCTCTTATCTCTTATCTCACGGTTTTGAGTGTGCCTATCATGTGTCTCCATTGAAAATTATGAATTTGTGCTTGCAAAACATGCAGCGTCTAAACAAAGACAAAAGAAGACAAAGATAATAAACAGTGTGGACAATAAAACAAGACATTCGTCATCCAGTTTGGGAAGATTATTTCTGTGCACTGGGTGTGTATAGGTGTGTTATTATCATTATGTGTATTGTCATACATGGAAAATAACAGTCATATGACTGAGTATTTTAGAGGTCTACCAGGCCCCCATCTGTTATTATCATTATCAATTATTATCTTATTATCAGATTAATAAATGTAATATTTTACTGTGAATATAACTTAAAACAACTTTTCCAACACAGTATACAGTTTAAATTTGTATCCAGAATTTGATCAAATACGTGATTCAAGGAGTCTGCAAAAAAAAAATAAAAAAATATGAAAATAATTTATGCAACATTCCTACCAAACATACACAAATGAAAACGAGTGTTTAACTTAACTGAACTTCTGTTAACTGTTGACTTCTGTGAATACAAACTTCAGGAGGTTCAACAGTCCCGAAAGAAACTTAATGATGAGGCAGCATCAGTACATCACATTTTCTGTAATAGTGGTAATATTTCTGTAATATTTTTTCAGATTAGGATCTATCTATCTAATCTACTTTTACTTTGAAGTGTTGTAGTAAGTATCTGAGCATCTAGAAGTCCATGACAGCTGATCAGATCCCTGAAATAAAAAAAAACTCCAGAACAACAACTAGAGGGAATAAAAATGTTGCTTCTGACTTTAGACTTACATGTCTCATTTGATTAAGTAATAATCACTTTTAATGAGAAGCCAGTTGCTCAAAGACTGGTTGAGTGATTGACAGCCCATCAACAGTAGACCCTGGTTGCCCAGCAACAACAACACCACAGTAGATGCATGGGGCTGAGGAACCACGTGACTCAGTTTTGTAGCATCACTTCTTTTGTTCATTGTTGTTAAATAATGTGTCTGGACTTCTTCCTCTATCTTCTATCTTCTTCCTCAGGACACACATGAATGCACAAAACCGATTACCTGTGTGTGTGTGTGTGTGTGTGTGTGTGTGTGTGTGTGTGTAGAGAGAGAGAGAAAATAATTTATCCTGCAGTAAATTTATAATCGGTTTAATTTTTGTTCAGGGATTCTCATTGAGATGACATGTTGTGTCTTAAATCAGCAGTCAGTAAATGAACAGTGAACATGTGTTTGTTGCTGTAATCATCCTCCTGTTCATAATGACCATTAGATCCCTTCATAACACACTTACAATGGACGTGATGCGATCACCTCCACAGGGAGCACAGACCACATCTCAGTCACCAAAGATGTGTGACCAGAGGTGAGGATCCGAAGGCAGACAAACTGGTAAATTGTTCCCATACGCCCAACATAACACCCACGTTAGTGCTGATGGAATTCAAGTATCTCTGGTTCTAATACCAAATATAACATAATATAAATATAACAAAGTAAAAATAAAAGAATACAGACAACACTCAAGTGAGTAATTTAAAATACTCTGTGACTGGCTGGTGAAATTACAGTGGGAGTTTCTTCATTCACTGTATTCTGACATTCTTGGTATGCTTAAAACAAAGAAGAAACTTTTGTTTGATACTTTACATTCCTCTGCAGCAGACGTCATGACATCAAGGTGGATGGTTTGATGTCCTGCATCCTACGTGTGCTTAGTTTAGGTGACTAAACCTCGTCGTTTATTTGATGTCGATGATGTGAAGGTGGTTTGAAGAATCTCTGCCGACACTGTATTGCTTTCTCAGAAGTTTATTACAGAGAGTTCAGCAGCAAGTACAGCATCTTACAGACCTCCAGGATGTCTGTTGATAATCTCAGCCAATCAGATTCTGACTCAAACATCTGAGTTACAGTATTTTAAGGGTTTACTGGTGAACCCTAAAGTCACCCTGACCAGTCATAAATAAGACAGTAAACAGGTGTCAGTAATGGCCTTATTTATCTAGAAGGTGTAGCAACCTTAGTTTACTTTTTCTTAAGGGTATTTATTTTGAGTAAATAGGATGTGGTTCCCTTTTAACAAATGTCCTAAAATACACTACAGCCACTAAAGATCCTGGAAAATGTTGGGAAAAAGCTGAATTCATCTATTCTGGCTGTAATCAGCTATAGCTGAGTTACCTACATCTGTTTGTTAACCCTGCAAAATATTTATATGACAAATCTTAAAACCCTCAGTAAATAATCAAGAATGCTCGTGTTGGGTTTGAGAGTCTATAACAAATAATTAATAAGCAATGCCATGTTTAAGCCAATAACCAACAGGTGAACACATTTAATGATTGACGGTCAACAAATCAGAGGAGGTTGTAAAATATTAAATCTATATTAGAAACAATGTAACAACAATTATAAAAAAGTCACTTAACCGGTTTATTCAAATATTACTCAATAGGTCAACAAAATAGAGGAATGAGACACACCTTCAACAGAAAAGGGACACATTACTCATACAAATCATTGACGTCTACGTGCTGTGAGTGGACATAAAAGCAGGTACGTCTTCAGTGAGGACATCAGCAAGCATCAACAGCAAAGGACACTGAGCAGGTGGAATCAGAGAGACGACTTCAGTCACTGCACTGGAGATAATTCAGCACCACACAAAAACTGTAAGTATTTTCATGATGAAATTTCATTCAATTTAAATCATTTTGTAGTTGTATTTTCAGTTTTTTTCTAATTATAATATAATTATTGAACATTTGTTTTTATGTGTAATTTTACAATATTTTATTTATTTATTTTCAGTTTAATTAACCAATAAAAACATGGCAAACTTATTCAAAACACAGTGTTGATATTTATGGTCAAACACTTATGATTAAGAATCATAAATATATATCTCTTTCTTAAATAATGGTAGTAGATTGTATTTTTTTGTTATTTCTTAGATCCAATTTCTCATAAGAAATTTTGGTATTTTGTGTATTACAGTTATTCAATGATAATGCCTGTAAACACCAACAGGTGTCAAAAATATAGATTTTAGTAAACATCTGTACACGTTAAAATATTCAGTTGTTACTAAAAGTGATCATGTATTGAACCAAAATCAATGATTGTCTTTTTAAAACAGTAAAGAACGTTTCCACAATGATGATGAAGATCTGTGTCCTTCTTCTTCTGTTTGTTGGTAAGTTTGAGCAACGAATTCACAGCTTGATGCTGTTTATGAATTAATGTGACAAAAACAACCGAAAACTTGATGTTTGACTCATTCATCCGTCTCACTGCCAAACAGCCTCAGATGCAGCAACAACCACACCTGCAGCTACAACCACAGCGGCAGCTACAACCACACCTGCAGCTACAACTACACCTGCAGCAACAACCACAGCGGCAGCAACAACTACACCTGTAGCTACAACCACAGCGGCAGCTACAACCACACCTGTAGCTACAACTACACCTGCAGCAACAACCACAGCGGCAGCGACAACGACACCTGCAGCTACAACCACACCTGCAGCTACAACCACAGCGGCAGCAACAACCACAGCAGCAGCAACAACCACACCTGTAGCTACAACCACAGCAGCAGCTACAACCACACCTGCAGCTACAACCACAGCGGCAGCAACAACCACAGCAGCAGCTACAACCACACCTGCAGCTACAACCACAGCGGCAGCTACAACCACACCTGCAGCTACAACCACACCTGCTGCAACAACCACAGTGGCAGCAACAACCACACCTGCAGCTACAACCACACCGGCAGCTACAACCACAGCGGCAGCTACAACCACACCTGCTGCAACAACCACACCTGCAGCTACAACCACAGCAGCAGCAACAACGACACCTGTAGCTACAACCACAGCAGCAGCTACAACCACACCTGCAGCTACAACCACAGGGGCAGCAACAACCACACCTGCAGCTACAACCACAGCAGCAGCTACAACCACACCTGTAGCTACAACCACAGCGGCAGCTACAACCACACCTGCAGCTACAACAACAGCGCCAGCTACAACCACACCTGCAGCAACAACCACACCTGCTGCAACAACCACAGCAACAGCTACAACCACAGCGGCAGCTACAACCACACCTGTAGCTACAACCACAGCAGCAGCTACAACCACACCTGCAGCTACAACCACAGCAGCAGCAACAACCACACCTGAAGCTACAACCACAGCGGCAGCTACAACCACAGCTGCAGCTACAACCACAGTGGCAGCTACAACCACAGTGGCAGCAACAACCACACCTGCAGCTACAACCACAGCAGCAGCAACAACGACAACTGCAGCTACAACCACAGCTGGAGCAACTACCACAGCGGCAGTAACAACCACACCTGCAGCAACAACCACTCCTGCAGCTACAACCACAGCTGCAGCAACAACCTCACGTGCAGCTACAACCACAGCGGCAGCGACAACGACACCTGTACCTACAACCACAGCTGCAGCAACAACCACAGCAGCAGCTACTACCACACCTGAAGCTACAACCACAGTGGCAGCAACAACCACAGCAGCAGCTACAACTACACCCGTAGCTACAACCACAGCAGCAGCTACAACCACAGAGGCAGCAACGACCACAGCGGCAGCTACAACTACAGCAGCAGCTACAACCACAGCAGCAGCTACAACGACACCTGCAGCAACAACAACAGTGGCAGCAACAACCACAGCAGCAGCTACAACCACACCTGCAGCTACAACCACAGCAGCAGCAACAACCACACCTGCAGCTACAACCACAGCTGCAGCAACAACCACAGCAGCAGCTACTACCACACCTGCAGCTACAACCACAGTGGCAGCAACAACCACAGCAGCAGCTACAACTACACCTGTAGCTACAACCACAGCAGCAGCAACAACCACAGCAGCAGCTACAACTACACCTGTAGCTACAACCACAGCAGCAGCTACAACCACAGAGGCAGCAACGACCACAGCAGCAGCTACAACGACACTTGCAGCAACAACAACAGTGGCAGCAACAACCACAGCAGCAGCGACAACCACACCTGCAGCTACAACCACAGCTGCAGCAACAACAACACCTGTAGCTACAACCACAGCAGCAGCTACAACCACACCTGCAGCTACAACCACAGCGGCAGCTACAACCACACCTGTAGCTACAACCACACCTGCAGCTACAACCACAGCGGCAGCAACAACCACACCTGTAGCTACAACCACAGCGGCAGCTACAACCACACCTGCAGCTACAACCACAGCGGCAGCTACAACCACACCTGCTGCAACAACCACAGCAACAGCTACAACCACAGCGGCAGCTACAACCACACCTGCGGCTACAACCACAGTGGCAGCAACAACCACACCTGCAGCTACAACCACAGCAGCAGCAACAACGACACCTGCAGCTACAACCACAGCTGGAGCAACTACTACAGCGGCAGTAACAACCACACCTGCAGCAACAACCACTCCTGCAGCTACAACCACAGCGGCAGCTACAACCACACCTGCAGCTACAACTACACCTGCAGCAACAACCACAGCGGCAGCAACAACTACACCTGTAGCTACAACCACAGCGGCAGCTACAACCACACCTGTAGCTACAACTACACCTGCAGCAACAACCACAGCGGCAGCGACAACGACACCTGCAGCTACAACCACACCTGCAGCTACAACCACAGCGGCAGCAACAACCACAGCAGCAGCAACAACCACACCTGTAGCTACAACCACAGCAGCAGCTACAACCACACCTGCAGCTACAACCACAGCGGCAGCAACAACCACAGCAGCAGCTACAACCACACCTGCAGCTACAACCACACCTGCAGCTACAACCACAGCGGCAGCTACAACCACACCTGCAGCTACAACCACACCTGCTGCAACAACCACAGTGGCAGCAACAACCACACCTGCAGCTACAACCACACCGGCAGCTACAACCACAGCGGCAGCTACAACCACACCTGCTGCAACAACCACACCTGCAGCTACAACCACAGCAGCAGCAACAACGACACCTGTAGCTACAACCACAGCAGCAGCTACAACCACACCTGCAGCTACAACCACAGGGGCAGCAACAACCACACCTGCAGCTACAACCACAGCAGCAGCTACAACCACACCTGTAGCTACAACCACAGCGGCAGCTACAACCACACCTGCAGCTACAACAACAGCGCCAGCTACAACCACACCTGCAGCAACAACCACACCTGCTGCAACAACCACAGCAACAGCTACAACCACAGCGGCAGCTACAACCACACCTGTAGCTACAACCACAGCAGCAGCTACAACCACACCTGCAGCTACAACCACAGCAGCAGCAACAACCACACCTGAAGCTACAACCACAGCGGCAGCTACAACCACAGCTGCAGCTACAACCACAGTGGCAGCTACAACCACAGTGGCAGCAACAACCACACCTGCAGCTACAACCACAGCAGCAGCAACAACGACAACTGCAGCTACAACCACAGCTGAAGCAACTACCACAGCGGCAGTAACAACCACACCTGCAGCAACAACCACTCCTGCAGCTACAACCACAGCTGCAGCAACAACCTCACGTGCAGCTACAACCACAGCGGCAGCGACAACGACACCTGTACCTACAACCACAGCTGCAGCAACAACCACAGCAGCAGCTACTACCACACCTGAAGCTACAACCACAGTGGCAGCAACAACCACAGCAGCAGCTACAACTACACCCGTAGCTACAACCACAGCAGCAGCTACAACCACAGAGGCAGCAACGACCACAGCGGCAGCTACAACTACAGCAGCAGCTACAACCACAGCAGCAGCTACAACGACACCTGCAGCAACAACAACAGTGGCAGCAACAACCACAGCAGCAGCTACAACCACACCTGCAGCTACAACCACAGCAGCAGCAACAACCACACCTGCAGCTACAACCACAGCTGCAGCAACAACCACAGCAGCAGCTACTACCACACCTGCAGCTACAACCACAGTGGCAGCAACAACCACAGCAGCAGCTACAACTACACCTGTAGCTACAACCACAGCAGCAGCAACAACCACAGCAGCAGCTACAACTACACCTGTAGCTACAACCACAGCAGCAGCTACAACCACAGAGGCAGCAACGACCACAGCAGCAGCTACAACGACACTTGCAGCAACAACAACAGTGGCAGCAACAACCACAGCAGCAGCGACAACCACACCTGCAGCTACAACCACAGCTGCAGCAACAACAACACCTGTAGCTACAACCACAGCAGCAGCTACAACCACACCTGCAGCTACAACCACAGCGGCAGCTACAACCACACCTGTAGCTACAACCACACCTGCAGCTACAACCACAGCGGCAGCAACAACCACACCTGTAGCTACAACCACAGCGGCAGCTACAACCACACCTGCAGCTACAACCACAGCGGCAGCTACAACCACACCTGCAGCAACAACCACACCTGCTGCAACAACCACAGCAACAGCTACAACCACAGCGGCAGCTACAACCACACCTGCGGCTACAACCACAGTGGCAGCAACAACCACACCTGCAGCTACAACCACAGCAGCAGCAACAACGACACCTGCAGCTACAACCACAGCTGGAGCAACTACTACAGCGGCAGTAACAACCACACCTGCAGCAACAACCACTCCTGCAGCTACAACCACAGCTGCAGCAACAACCTCACGTGCAGCTACAACCACAGCGGCAGCGACAACGACACCTGTACCTACAACCACAGCTGCAGCAACAACCACAGCAGCAGCTACTACCACACCTGCAGCTACAACCACAGCGGCAGCTACAACCACACCTGCAGCAACAACCACACCTGCTGCAACAACCACAGCAACAGCTACAACCACAGCGGCAGCTACAACCACACCTGCAGCTACAACCACAGTGGCAGCAACAACCACACCTGCAGCTACAACCACAGCAGCAGCAACAACGACACCTGCAGCTACAACCACAGCTGGAGCAACTACCACAGCGGCAGTAACAACCACACCTGCAGCAACAACCACTCCTGCAGCTACAACCACAGCTGCAGCAACAACCTCACGTGCAGCTACAACCACAGCGGCAGCGACAACGACATCTGTACCTACAACCACAGCTGCAGCAACAACCACAGCAGCAGCTACTACCACACCCGTAGCTACAACCACAGCAGCAGCTACAACCACAGAGGCAGCAACAACCACAGCTGCAGCAACAACAACACCTGTAGCTACAACCACAGCAGCAGCTACAACCACACCTGCAGCTACAACCACAGCGGCAGCTACAACCACACCTGTAGCTACAACCACACCTGCAGCTACAACCACAGCGGCAGCAACAACCACACCTGTAGCTACAACCACAGCGGCAGCTACAACCACACCTGCAGCTACAACCACAGCGGCAGCTACAACCACACCTGCAGCAACAACCACACCTGCTGCAACAACCACAGCAACAGCTACAACCACAGCGGCAGCTACAACCACACCTGCGGCTACAACCACAGTGGCAGCAACAACCACACCTGCAGCTACAACCACAGCAGCAGCAACAACGACACCTGCAGCTACAACCACAGCTGGAGCAACTACTACAGCGGCAGTAACAACCACACCTGCAGCAACAACCACTCCTGCAGCTACAACCACAGCTGCAGCAACAACCTCACGTGCAGCTACAACCACAGCGGCAGCGACAACGACACCTGTACCTACAACCACAGCTGCAGCAACAACCACAGCAGCAGCTACTACCACACCTGCAGCTACAACCACAGCGGCAGCTACAACCACACCTGCAGCAACAACCACACCTGCTGCAACAACCACAGCAACAGCTACAACCACAGCGGCAGCTACAACCACACCTGCAGCTACAACCACAGTGGCAGCAACAACCACACCTGCAGCTACAACCACAGCAGCAGCAACAACGACACCTGCAGCTACAACCACAGCTGGAGCAACTACCACAGCGGCAGTAACAACCACACCTGCAGCAACAACCACTCCTGCAGCTACAACCACAGCTGCAGCAACAACCTCACGTGCAGCTACAACCACAGCGGCAGCGACAACGACATCTGTACCTACAACCACAGCTGCAGCAACAACCACAGCAGCAGCTACTACCACACCCGTAGCTACAACCACAGCAGCAGCTACAACCACAGAGGCAGCAACGACCACAGCGGCAGCTACAACTACAGCAGCAGCTACAACCACAGCAGCAGCTACAACGACACTTGCAGCAACAACAACAGTGGCAGCAACAACCACAGCAGCAGCGACAACCACACCTGCAGCTACAACCACAGCTGCAGCAACAACGACACCTGTAGCTACAACCACAGCAGCAGCTACAACGACACCTGCAGCAACAACAATAGTGGCAGCAACAACCACAGCAGCAGCTACAACCACACCTGCAGCTACAACCACAGCAGCAGCAACAACCACACCTGCAGCTACAACCACAGCTGCAGCAACAACCACAGCAGCAGCTACTACCACACCTGCAGCTACAACCACAGTGGCAGCAACAACCACAGCAGCAGCTACAACCACAGCAGCAGCTACAACCACAGAGGCAGCAACGACCACAGCGGCAGCTACAACTACAGCAGCAGCTACAACCACAGCAGCAGCTACAACGACACTTGCAGCAACAACAACAGTGGCAGCAACAACCACAGCAGCAGCGACAACCACACCTGCAGCTACAACCACAGCTGCAGCAACAACGACACCTGTAGCTACAACCACAGCTGCAGCAACAACCACACCTGTAGCTACAACCACAGTGGCAGCTACAACCACACCTGTAGCTACAACCACAGCAGCAGCTACAACCACACCTGCAGCTACAACCACAGCAGCAGCAACAACCACACCTGAAGCTACAACCACAGCGGCAGCTACAACCACAGCTGCAGCTACAACCACAGTGGCAGCTACAACCACAGTGGCAGCAACAACCACACCTGCAGCTACAACCACAGCAGCAGCAACAACGACACCTGCAGCTACAACCACAGCTGGAGCAACTACCACAGCGGCAGTAACAACCACACCTGCAGCAACAACCACTCCTGCAGCTACAACCACAGCTGCAGCAACAACCTCACGTGCAGCTACAACCACAGCTGCAGCAACAACCACAGCAGCAGCTACTACCACACCTGAAGCTACAACCACAGTGGCAGCAACAACCACAGCAGCAGCTACAACTACACCCGTAGCTACAACCACAGCAGCAGCTACAACCACAGAGGCAGCAACGACTACAGCGGCAGCTACAACTACAGCAGCAGCTACAACCACAGCAGCAGCTACAACGACACCTGCAGCAACAACAACAGTGGCAGCAACAACCACAGCAGCAGCTACAACCACACCTGCAGCTACAACCACAGCAGCAGCAACAACCACACCTGCAGCTACAACCACAGCTGCAGCAACAACCACAGCAGCAGCTACTACCACACCTGCAGCTACAACCACAGTGGCAGCAACAACCACAGCAGCAGCTACAACTACACCTGTAGCTACAACCACAGCAGCAGCAACAACCACAGCAGCAGCTACAACTACACCTGTAGCTACAACCACAGCAGCAGCTACAACCACAGAGGCAGCTACAACCACAGCAGCAGCTACAACCACACCTGCAGCTACAACCACAGCGGCAGCTACAACCACAGCGGCAGCAACAACCACACCTGTAGCTACAACCACAGCGGCAGCTACAACCACACCTGCAGCAACAACCACACCTGCTGCAACAACCACAGCAACAGCTACAACCACAGCGGCAGCTACAACCACACCTGCGGCTACAACCACAGTGGCAGCAACAACCACACCTGCAGCTACAACCACAGCAGCAGCAACAACGACACCTGCAGCTACAACCACAGCTGGAGCAACTACCACAGCGGCAGTAACAACCACACCTGCAGCAACAACCACTCCTGCAGCTACAACCACAGCTGCAGCTACAACTACAGCAGCAGCTACAACCACAGCAGCAGCTACAACGACACCTGCAGCAACAACAACAGTGGCAGCAACAACCACAGCAGCAGCTACAACCACACCTGCAGCTACAACCACAGCGGCAGCAACAACCACACCTGCACCTACAACCACAGCGGCAGCTACAACCACACCTGTAGCTACAACCACACCTGCAGCTACAACCACAGCGGCAGCAACAACCACACCTGTAGCTACAACCACAGCGGCAGCTACAACCACACCTGCAGCTACAACCACAGCGGCAGCTACAACCACAGCGGCAGCTACAACCACACCTGCGGCTACAACCACAGTGGCAGCAACAACCACACCTGCAGCTACAACCACAGCAGCAGCAACAACGACACCTGTAGCTACAACCACAGCAGCAGCTACAACCACAGAGGCAGCTACAACCACAGCAGCAGCTACAACCACACCTGCAGCTACAACCACAGCGGCAGCTACAACCACACCTGTAGCTACAACCACACCTGCAGCTACAACCACAGCGGCAGCAACAACCACACCTGTAGCTACAACCACAGCGGCAGCTACAACCACACCTGCAGCTACAACCACAGCGGCAGCTACAACCACACCTGCAGCAACAACCACACCTGCTGCAACAACCACAGCAACAGCTACAACCACAGCGGCAGCTACAACCACACCTGCGGCTACAACCACAGTGGCAGCAACAACCACACCTGCAGCTACAACCACAGCAGCAGCAACAACGACACCTGCAGCTACAACCACAGCTGGAGCAACTACTACAGCGGCAGTAACAACCACACCTGCAGCAACAACCACTCCTGCAGCTACAACCACAGCTGCAGCAACAACCTCACGTGCAGCTACAACCACAGCGGCAGCGACAACGACACCTGTACCTACAACCACAGCTGCAGCAACAACCACAGCAGCAGCTACTACCACACCTGCAGCTACAACCACAGCGGCAGCTACAACCACACCTGCAGCAACAACCACACCTGCTGCAACAACCACAGCAACAGCTACAACCACAGCGGCAGCTACAACCACACCTGCAGCTACAACCACAGTGGCAGCAACAACCACACCTGCAGCTACAACCACAGCAGCAGCAACAACGACACCTGCAGCTACAACCACAGCTGGAGCAACTACCACAGCGGCAGTAACAACCACACCTGCAGCAACAACCACTCCTGCAGCTACAACCACAGCTGCAGCAACAACCTCACGTGCAGCTACAACCACAGCGGCAGCGACAACGACACCTGTACCTACAACCACAGCTGCAGCAACAACCACAGCAGCAGCTACTACCACACCCGTAGCTACAACCACAGCAGCAGCTACAACCACAGAGGCAGCAACGACCACAGCGGCAGCTACAACTACAGCAGCAGCTACAACCACAGCAGCAGCTACAACGACACTTGCAGCAACAACAACAGTGGCAGCAACAACCACAGCAGCAGCGACAACCACACCTGCAGCTACAACCACAGCTGCAGCAACAACGACACCTGTAGCTACAACCACAGCAGCAGCTACAACGACACCTGCAGCAACAACAACAGTGGCAGCAACAACCACAGCAGCAGCTACAACCACACCTGCAGCTACAACCACAGCAGCAGCAACAACCACACCTGCAGCTACAACCACAGCTGCAGCAACAACCACAGCAGCAGCTACTACCACACCTGCAGCTACAACCACAGTGGCAGCAACAACCACAGCAGCAGCTACAACCACAGCAGCAGCTACAACCACAGAGGCAGCAACGACCACAGCGGCAGCTACAACTACAGCAGCAGCTACAACCACAGCAGCAGCTACAACGACACTTGCAGCAACAACAACAGTGGCAGCAACAACAACAGTGGCAGCAACAACCACAGCAGCAGCGACAACCACAGCTGCAGCAACAACGACACCTGTAGCTACAACCACAGCTGCAGCAACAACCACACCTGTAGCTACAACCACAGCGGCAGCTACAACCACACCTGTAGCTACAACCACAGCAGCAGCTACAACCACACCTGCAGCTACAACCACACCTGTAGCTACAACCACACCTGCAGCTACAACCACAGCAGCAGCAACAACCACACCTGAAGCTACAACCACAGCGGCAGCTACAACCACAGCTGCAGCTACAACCACAGTGGCAGCTACAACCACAGTGGCAGCAACAACCACACCTGCAGCTACAACCACAGCAGCAGCAACAACGACACCTGCAGCTACAACCACAGCTGGAGCAACTACCACAGCGGCAGTAACAACCACACCTGCAGCAACAACCACTCCTGCAGCTACAACCACAGCTGCAGCAACAACCTCACGTGCAGCTACAACCACAGCTGCAGCAACAACCACAGCAGCAGCTACTACCACACCTGAAGCTACAACCACAGTGGCAGCAACAACCACAGCAGCAGCTACAACTACACCCGTAGCTACAACCACAGCAGCAGCTACAACCACAGAGGCAGCAACGACCACAGCGGCAGCTACAACTACAGCAGCAGCTACAACCACAGCAGCAGCTACAACGACACCTGCAGCAACAACAACAGTGGCAGCAACAACCACAGCAGCAGCTACAACCACACCTGCAGCTACAACCACAGCAGCAGCAACAACCACACCTGCAGCTACAACCACAGCTGCAGCAACAACCACAGCAGCAGCTACTACCACACCTGCAGCTACAACCACAGTGGCAGCAACAACCACAGCAGCAGCTACAACTACACCTGTAGCTACAACCACAGCAGCACCAATAACCACAGCAGCAGCTACAACTACACCTGTAGCTACAACCACAGCAGCAGCTACAACCACAGAGGCAGCTACAACCACAGCAGCAGCTACAACCACACCTGCAGCTACAACCACAGCGGCAGCTACAACCACACCTGTAGCTACAACCACACCTGCAGCTACAACCACAGCGGCAGCAACAACCACACCTGTAGCTACAACCACAGCGGCAGCTACAACCACACCTGCAGCTACAACCACAGCGGCAGCTACAACCACACCTGCAGCAACAACCACACCTGCTGCAACAACCACAGCAACAGCTACAACCACAGCGGCAGCTACAACCACACCTGCGGCTACAACCACAGTGGCAGCAACAACCACACCTGCAGCTACAACCACAGCAGCAGCAACAACGACACCTGCAGCTACAACCACAGCTGGAGCAACTACCACAGCGGCAGTAACAACCACACCTGCAGCAACAACCACTCCTGCAGCTACAACCACAGCTGCAGCTACAACTACAGCAGCAGCTACAACCACAGCGGCAGCTACAACGACACCTGCAGCAACAACAACAGTGGCAGCAACAACCACAGCAGCAGCCACAACCACACCTGCAGCTACAACCACAGCGGCAGCAACAACCACACCTGCACCTACAACCACAGCGGCAGCTACAACCACACCTGTAGCTACAACCACACCTGCAGCTACAACCACACCTGTAGCTACAACCACAGCGGCAGCTACAACCACACCTGCAGCAACAACCACAGCAACAGCTACAACCACAGCGGCAGCTACAACCACACCTGCAGCTACAACCACAGTGGCTGCAACAACCACACCTGCAGCTACAACCACAGCAGCAGCAACAACGACACCTGCAGCTACAACCACAGCTGGAGCAACTACCACAGCGGCAGTAACAACCACACCTGCAGCAACAACCACTCCTGCAGCTACAACCACAGCTGCAGCAACAACCTCACGTGCAGCTACAACCACAGCGGCAGCGACAACGACACCTGTACTTACAACCACAGCTGCAGCAACAACCACAGCAGCAGCTACTACCACACCTGAAGCTACAACCACAGTGGCAGCAACAACCACAGCAGCAGCTACAACTACACCCGTAGCTACAACTACAGCAGCAGCTACAACCACAGCAGCAGCTACAACGACACCTGCAGCAACAACAACAGTGGCAGCAACAACCACAGCAGCAGCTACAACCACACCTGCAGCTACAACCACAGCAGCAGCTACAACCACACCTGCAGCTACAACCACAGCTGCAGCAACAACCACAGCAGCAGCTACTACCACACCTGCAGCTACAACCACAGTGGCAGAAACAACCACAGCAGCAGCTACAACTACACCTGTAGCTACAACCACAGCAGAAGCTACAACCACAGAGGCAGCAACGACCACAGCGGCAGCTACAACTACAGCAGCAGCTACAACCACAGCAGCAGCTACAACCACAGCAGCAGCTACAATGACACCTGCAGCAACAACAACAGTGGCAGCAACAACCACAGCAGCAGCGACAACCACACCTGCAGCTACAACCACAGCTGCAGCAACAACGACACCTGTAGCTACAACCACAGCAGCAGCTACAACCACACCTGCAGCTACAACCACAGTGGCAGCAACAACCACACCTGCAGCTACAACCACAGCGGCAGCTACAACCACACCTGTAGCTACAACCGCACCTGCAGCTACAACCACAGCGGCAGCAACAACCACACCTGTAGCTACAACCACAGCGGCAGCTACAACCACACCTGCAGCTACAACAACAGCGGCAGCTACAACCACACCTGCAGCAACAACCACAGCAACAGCTACAACCACACCTGCAGCTACAACCACAGTGGCAGCAACAACCACACCTGCAGCTACAACCACAGCAGCAGCAACAACGACACCTGCAGCTACAACCACAGCTGGAGCAACTACCACAGCGGCAGTAACAACCACACCTGCAGCAACAACCACTCCTGCAGCTACAACCACAGATGCAGCAACAACCTCACGTGCAGCTACAACCACAGCGGCAGCGACAACGACACCTGTACCTACAACCACAGCTGCAGCAACAACCACAGCAGCAGCTACTACCACACCTGAAGCTACAACCACAGTGGCAGCAACAACCACAGCAGCAGCTACAACTACACCTGTAGCTACAACCACAGCAGCAGCTACAACCACAGAGGCAGCAACGACCACAGCAGCAGCTACAACTACAGCAGCAGCTACAACCACAGCAGCAGCTACAACGACACCTGCAGCAACAACAACAGTGGCAGCAACAACCACAGCAGCAGCTACAACGACACCTGCAGCAACAACAACAGTGGCAGCAACAACCACAGCAGCAGCTACAACCACACCTGCAGCTACAACCACAGCGGTAGCAACAACCACACCTGCAGCTACAACCACAGCGGCAGCTACAACCACACCTGTAGCTACAACCACAGCAGCAGCTACAACCACACCTGCAGCTACAACCACAGCGGCAGCTACAACCACACCTGCAGCAACAACCACAGCTGCAGCAACAACCACAGCAGCAGCTACTACCACACCTGCAGCTACAACCACAGTGGCAGCAACAACCACAGCAGCAGCTACAACTACACCTGTAGCTACAACCACAGCAGCAGCTACAACCACAGAGGCAGCAACGACCACAGCGGCAGCTACAACTACAGCAGCAGCTACAACGACACCTGCAGCAACAACAACAGTGGCAGCAACAACCACAGCAGCAGCTACTACCACACCTGCAGCAACAACCACAACTGCAGCTACAACCACAGCGGCAGCGACAACCACAGCAGCAGCTACAACCACAGCAGCAGCTACAACCCCAGCAGCAGCAACTACCACAGTGGCAGCAACAACCACACCTGCAGCTACAACCACAGCAGCAGCTACAACCACAGCAGCACAGACAACGACACCTGTACCTACAACCACAGCAGCAGCAACAACGACACCTGCAGCTACAACCACAGCTGCAGCAACAACCACACCTGCAGCTACAACCACAGCGGCAGCAACAACCACAGCAGCAGCAACAACCACACCTGTAGCTACAACCACAGCAGCAGCTACAACCACACCTGCAGCAACAACAACAGTGGCAGCAACAACCACAGCAGCAGCTACTACCACACCTGCAGCTACAACCACACCTGCAGCTACAACCACAACTGCAGCTACAACCACAGCAGCAGCTACAACCACAGCAGCAGCAACTACCACAGTGGCAGCAACAACCACACCTGCAGCTACAACCACAGCAGCAGCTACAACCTCACCTGCAGCTACAACCACAGCAGCAGCTACAACCACAGCAGCACAGACAACGACACCTGTACCTACAACCACAGCAGCAGCAACAACGACACCTGCAGCTACAACCACAGCTGCAGCAACTACCACAGCGGCGGTAACAACCACAACTGCAGCAACAACCACTCCTGCAGCTACAACCACAGCTGCAGCAACAACCTCACGTGCAGCTACAACCACAGCGGCAGCGACAACGACACCTGTTCCAACAACCACAGCTGCGGCAACAACCACAGCAGCAGCTACAACTACACCTGTAGCTACAACCACAGCAGCAGCTACAACCACAGTAGCAGCGACAACCACAGCGGCAGTAACAACCACACCTGCAGCTACAACCACAGCAGCAGCTACAACCACACCTGTAGCTACAACCACAGCAGCAGCTTCAACCACAGAGGCAGCAACGACACCTGTACCTACAACCACAGCGGCAGCAACTACCACAGCAGCAGTAACAACCACACCTGTAGCTACAACCACAGCAGCAGCAACAACCACAGTGGCAGCAACAACCACACCTGCAGCTACAACCACAGTGGCAGCAACAACCACACCTGCAGCTACAACCACAGCGGCAGCAACAACCACACCTGCAGCTACAACCACAGTGGCAGCAACAACCACACCTGCAGCTACAACCACACCTGCAGCAACAACCACAGCAGCGGCGACAACGACACCTGTACCTATAACCACAGCTGCAGCTACAACCACAGCAGCAGCAAAAACCACAGTGGCAGTAACAACGACACCTGCAGCTACAACCACAGCTGCAGCAACTACCACAGCAGCAGTAACAACCACACCTGCAGCTACAACCACAGCGGCAGCAACTACCACAGCAGCAGTAACAACCACACCTGCAGCTACAACCACAGCAGCAGCAACAACCACAGTGGCAGCAACAACCACACCTGCAGCTACAACTACAGCAGCAGCTACAACTACAGCTGCAGCAACAACGACACCTGCAGCTACAACCACAGCTGCAGCAACAACCTTACCTGCAGCTACAACCACAGCAGTAGCTACAACCACAGCAGCAGCTACAACTACACCTGTAGCTACAACCACAGCAGCAGCTACAACCACAGTGGCAGCAACAACCACACCTGCAGCTACAACCACAGCAGCAGCTACAACAACAGTGGCAGCGACAACTACACCTGTACCTACAACCACAGCTGCAGCAACAACCACAGCTGCAGGAACAACAACAGCGGCAGCAACAACCACAGCAGCAGCTACTACCACACCTGCAGCTACTACTACACCTGCAGCTACAACCACAGCGGCAGCGACAACGACACAAGTACCTACAACCACAGCTCCAGCAACAACCACAGCAGCAGCTACAACCACACCTGCAGCTACAACCACAGTGGCAGTAACAACCACAGCAGCAGCTACAACTACACCTGTAGCTACAACCACAGCAGCAGCTACAACCACAGAGGCAGCAATGACACCTGTACCTACAACCACAGCGGCAGCAACAACCACAGCAGCAGCAACAACCACACCTGCAGCTACAACCACAGCGGCAGCAACAACCACACCTGCAGCTAAAACCACAGCAGCAGCTACAATCACAGCGGCAGCGACAACGACACCTGTATCTACAACCACAGCTGCAGGAACAACAACAGCGGCAGCAACAACCACAGCAGCAGCTACTACCACACCTGCAGCTACAACCACACCTGCAGCTACAATCACACCTGCAGCTACAACCACAGCAGCAGCTACAACTACACCTGTCGCTACAACCACAGCAGCAGCTACAACCACAAAGGCAGCAACGACACCTGTACCTACAACCACAGTGGCAGCAACAACCACACCTGCAGCTACAACCACAGTGGCAGCGACAACAACACCTGGAGCTATAACCACAGCGGCAGTAACAACCACACCTTCAGCTACAACCACAGCAGCAGCAACGACACCTGTACCTACAACCACAGCAGCAGCAACAACCACAGCAGCAGCTACAACCACAGCGGCAGCGACAACAACACTTGTACCTACAACCACAGCTGCAGCAACTACAAGAGCGGCAGTAACAACCACACCTCCAGCTACAACCACAACGGCAGTAACAACCACAGCTGCAGCAACAACCACAACTGCAGGTACAACCACAGCAGCAGCAACCACACCTGCAGCTACAACCACAGCTGCAGCCACTACCACAGTGGCAGCTACAACCACAGCGGCAGCTACAACTACAGCTGCAGCTACAACCACAGCGGCAGCAACAACCACAGCTACAACCACACCTGCAGCTACAACTACAGCCGCAGCTACAACCACAGCTGCAGCCACTACCACAGTGGCAGCCACTACCACAGTGGCAGCTACAACCACAGCGGCAGCGACAACCACACCTGCAGCTACAACCACACCTGCAGCTACAACCACAGCTGCAGCTACAACCACACCTGCAGCAACAACCACAACTGCAGCTACAACCACACCTGCAGCTACAACCACAGCTGCAGCTACAACCACACCTGCAGCAACAACCACAACTGCAGCTACAACCACACCTGCAGCTACAACCACAACTGCAGCTACAACCACACCTGCAGCTACAACCACAACTGCAGCTACAACCACACCTGCAGCTACAACCACACCTGCCTCGTCTGCCGTCATCAACAAAACGAACTTCCTTTTATTCATTGCGGTTTTTACAACAGTTCTTTGGAATTAAGAACTTTTCTGTAAGAAGAAATAAATACATTTACATTTAGTTATTTAGTATTTTAATTTTATGTATGTACTTGTATAATTAATTGACTTTATTTATTATTTATATAACTGTGATTGTAATATATGTGTAACTTTTAACACAATGTAACTTTAAGTAAATTAATTACATGATAACATATTTAATATACTGTACATGTACTTCATACTACTTGCCATCAATATCCTCTCACAACCATCCACATACAATGAGCAGACAGTGTAACATGAACAGCTGTCAAGTATGTGGAGAGATTGTAATGTATGTCTGTTGTTATTTATACTGGTTTGAATAATGTCAAATATTTTGTGGTGATTGTTCTGTAAACAATGTAATAAAAGTAAAATAATAAAAGTATTAAATTCAATGAACTACACTTCACGTTGTTTTTGTAGGATTTTGAATTATACAAATATTTATTTGTACCAGTGTCTGGTTGACCCTTGTCAGTTTGGCATCACATAAAAAATATCCAAATGATTGCAGTTGATTATTACAGACAAAAATCTACAATTAACCATCACAAAATAGTAACAGGAACAAGTTACAAAAAAAACAAAAAACAAAACCAAGTGCCACAGCTGTGGAAATCCAAACTAATGCATCATCATCTTTCCATCTCACCCCCCACCCCGAATGGTATTATATTTACAATATTTATACATCAATAATTACAGAAAATTTACTGTTTGGAAGAACCTAAATTATTTCCTGTTTTTTAGAGAATCACACTTGAGAGAAAATTGACTCTCTTCTTCTGAAGCAGCATCAAATCAAATCAAATTTTATTTATATAGCCCAAAATCACAAAATACATTTGTCTCAGAGGGCTTTACAATCTGTACAGGGAGTGACACCCTCTGTCCTTAGACCCTCGATTAGTGAGGAAAAACTTGACCACCAAAAAACCTTTTAACAGGGAAAAAGGTGGAAGAAACCTCAGGAAGAGCCACAGAGGAGGGATCCCTCTCCCAGGACGGACAGACGTGCAATGATGTCACATGTACAGAACAAATCAACACACACATATTGTACACTCACAATGAATAACAGTGACAAATAATGACAGTGACAAAATGAGAACAACAACAACAACCAGCATCCTGATTTAATATCAAGTATACAAGCAGATTATTATAATCATAAGAAATTTCAATTAAATTATTTTTAATTTCACAATAAGTGTGCAATTCAAAACCCTATTTGATTAAAAAAAATATTCAAAACAAAGTTCAAATAAAATAATCAAGATTACATAGTAACTTTTCTACCTCATGAAAACGATGTTTTTGAATAAATAAAGAATAGACGTGTTTTATGAAAGGTGTGTTATCAGCAGTAAAGTCTTCTCAACATGCTGATGGACAGCAGAGACAGCTTTAATACACATTAGAAATGATGAGAGGCTGTTGTCAGGAGCTTCAGGAGCCAACACGGACCAGCAGAAGATATTTTGAGATCATCACTGACCTCAAGCAGGTGAGTTCAGGTCACAAAATACACTGAGGTTCAAGTCAGGACGGCAGCGTTGTACTTTAATCCTGTGAAAAAGGTTGACTTTGCTGAACACACCCTAATTGATGCATAGTTGGAGCCACTACCCAGTACTACCAAACACGTCAAACTAACAGGTGACTAAATTTAATGATCGACGGTCAACAAACAGCAGAAATTAGAAAAAACTGAATCCATCGTCACAACAAACATAAACAGTCACTCAACCAGTTTATTGGCTTCTTCACTATGTCAACAAAATAAATGAATGATGATGAACTGATAACTTTTTTAAGGAATGAGCCACACCTTCAACAGAAAAGAGAAACATTACACATACAAATCATTGACGTCTATGTTCAGCTCATGATGTCATTTCACCTGCTGTGAGTGGACATAAAAGCAGGTACGTCTTCAGTGAGGACATCAGCAAGCATCAACAGCAAAGGACACTGAGCAGGTGGAATCAGAGAGACGACTTCAGTCACTGCACTGGAGATAATTCAGCACCACACAAAAACTGTAAGTATTTTCATGATGAAATTTCATTCAATTTAAATCATTTTGTAGTTGTATTTTCAGTGTTTTTTAATTATAATATAATTATTGAACTCCACATTTGTTTTTATGTGTAATTTTACAATATTTTATTTATTTATTTTCAGTTTAATTAACCAATAAAAACATGGCAAACTTATTCAAAACACAGTGTTGATATTTATGGTCAAACACTTATGATTAAGAATCATAAATATATATCTCTTTCTTAAATAATGGTAGTAGATTGTATTTTTTTGTTATTTCTTAGATCCAATTTCTCATAAGAAATTTTGGTATTTTGTGTATTACAGTTATTCAATGATAATGCCTGTAAACACCAACAGGTGTCAAAAATATAGATTTTAGTAAACATCTGTACACGTTAAAATATTCAGTTGTTACTAAAAGTGATCATGTATTGAACCAAAATCAATGATTGTCTTTTTAAAACAGTAAAGAACGTTTCCACAATGATGATGAAGATCTGTGTCCTTCTTCTTCTGTTTGTTGGTAAGTTTGAGCAACGAATTCACAGCTTGATGCTGTTTATGAATTAATGTGACAAAAACAACCGAAAACTTGATGTTTGACTCATTCATCCGTCTCACTGCCAAACAGCCTCAGATGCAGCAACAACCACACCTGCAGCTACAACCACAGTAGCAGCTACAACCACACCTGTAGCTACAACCACAGCGGCAGCTACAACCACACCTGCAGCAACAACCACAGCGGCAGCTAAAACCACACCTGTAGCTACAACCACAGCTGCAGCTACAACCACAGCGGCAGCTACAACCACACCTGTAGCTACAACCACAGCGGCAGCTACAACCACACCTGTAGCTACAACCACAGCTGCAGCTACAACCACAGCGGCAGCTACAACCACACCTGTAGCTACAACTACAGCGGCAGCTACAACCACACCTGCAGCAACAACCACAGCGGCAGCTACAACCACACCTGTAGCTACAACCACAGCTGCAGCTACAACCACAGCGGCAGCGACAACCACACCTGCAGCTACAACCACACCTGTAGCTACAACCACACCTGCAGCTACAACCACACCTGCAGCGACAACCACAGCTGCAGCTACAACCACACCTGCAGCTACAACCACACCTGCAGCAACAACCACAGCGGCAGCTACAACTACACCTGCAGCTACAACCACACCTGCCTCGTCTGCCGTCATCAACAAAACGAACTTCCTTTTATTCGTTGCGGTTTTTACAACAGTTGTTTGGAATTAAGAACTTTTCTGTAAGAAGAAATAAATACATTTACATTTAGTTATTTAGTATTTTATTTTTATGTATGTACTTGTATAATTAATTGACTTTATTTATTATTTATATAACTGTGATTGTAATATATGTGTAACCTTTAACACAATGTAACTTTAAGTAAATTAATTACTTGATAACATATTTAATATACTGTACATGTACTTCATACTACTTGACATCAATATCCTCTCACAACCATCCACATACAATGAGCAGACAGTGTAACATGAACAGCTGTCAAGTATGTGGAGAGATTGTAATGTATGTCTGTTGTTATTTATACTGGTTTGAATAATGTAAAATATTTTGTGGTGATTGTTCTGTAAACAATGTAATAAAAGTAAAATAATAAAAGTATGAAATTCAACGAACTACACTTCACGTTGTTTTTGTAGGATTTTGAATTATACAAATATTTATTTGTACCAGTGTCTGGTTGACCCTTGTCAGTTTGGCATCACATAAAAAATATCCAAATGATTGCAGTTGATTATTACAGACAAAAATCTACAATTAACCATCACAAAATAGTAACAGGAACAAGTTACAAAAAAAACAAAAAACAAAAAACAAAAAACAAAAAACAAAAACAAAAACAAAAACAAAAACAAAAACAAAAAACAAAAACAAAAACAAAAAACAAAACCAAGTGCCACAGCTGTGGAAATCCAAACTAATGCATCATCATCTTTCCATCTCACCCCCCACCCCGAATGGTATTATATTTACAATATTTATACATCAATAATTATAGATAATCACACTTGAGAGAAAATTGACTGTCTTCTTCTAAAGCAGCATCCTGATTTAATATCAAGTATACAAGCAGATTTATTATAATCATAAGAAACTTCAATGAAATAATTTTTAATTTCACAATAAGTGTGCAATTCAAAACCCTATTTGATAAAACAAAGAAAATAATCAAGATTACATAGTAACTTTTCTACCTCATGAAAACGATGTTTTTGAATAAATAAAGAATAGACGTGTTTTATGAAAGGTGTGTTATCAGCAGTAAAGTCTTCTCAACATGCTGATGGACAGCAGAGACAGCTTTAATACACATTAGAAATGATGAGAGGCTGTTGTCAGGAGCTTCAGGAGCCAACATGGACCAGCAGAAGATATTTTGAGATCATCACTGACCTCAAGCAGGTGAGTTCAGGTCACAAAATACACTGAGGTTCAAGTGAGGACGGCAGCGTTGTACTTTAATCCTGTGAAAAAGGTTGACTTTGCTGAACACACCCCTAATTGATGCATAGTTGGAGCCACTACCCAGTACTACCAAACACGTCAAACTAACAGGTGACTAAATTTAATGACAACGGTCAACAAACAGCAGAAATTAGAAAAAACTTAATCCATCGTCACAACAAACATAAACAGTCACTCAACCAGTTTATTGGCTTCTTCACTATGTCAACAAAATAAATCAATGATGATGAACTGATAACTTTTTTAAGGAATGAGCCACACCTTCAACAGAAAAGAGAAACATTACACATACAAATCATTGACGTCTTTGTTCAGCTCATGATGTCATTTCACCTGCTGTGAGTGGACATAAAAGCAGGTACGTCTTCAGTGAGGACATCAGCAAGCATCAACAGCAAAGGACACTGAGCAGGTGGAATCAGAGAGACGACTTCAGTCACTGCACTGGAGATAATTCAGCACCACACAAAAACTGTAAGTATTTTCACGATGAAATTTCATTTAAATCATTTTGTAATTGTATTTTCAGTTTTTTTCTAATTATAATATAATTATTGAACTCCACATTTGTTTTTATGTGTAATTTTACAATATTTTATTTATTTACTTTCAGTTTAATTAACCAATAAAGACATGGCAAACTTATTCAAAACACAGTGTTGATATTTATGGTCAAACACTTATGATTAAGAATCATAAATATATATCTCTTTCTTAAATAATGGTAGTAGATTGTATTTTTTTGTTATTTCTTAGATCCAATTTCTCATAAGAAATTTTGGTATTTTGTGTATTACAGTTATTCAATGATAATGCCTGTAAACACCAACAGGTGTCATAAATATAGATTTTAGTAAACATCTGTACACGTTAAAATATTCAGTTGATACTAAAAGTGATCATGTATTGAACCAAAATCAATGATTGTCTTTTTAAAACAGTAAAGAACGTTTCCACAATGATGATGAAGATCTGTGTCCTTCTTCTTCTGTTTGTTGGTAAGTTTGAGCAACGAATTCACAGCTTGATGCTGTTTATGAATTAATGTGACAAAAACAACCGAAAACTTGATGTTTGACTCATTCATCCGTCTCACTGCCAAACAGCCTCAGATGCAGCTACAACCACACCTGTAGCTACAACCACACCTGTAGCTACAACCACACCTGTAGCTACAACCACAGCTGCAGCTACAACCACAGCGGAAGCTACAACCACACTTGCAGCAACAACCACACCTGCTGCAACAACCACAGTGGCAGCAACAACCACACCTGCAGCTACAACAACAGCAGCAGCAACAACGACACCTGTAGCTACAACCACAGCAGCAGCTACAACCACACCTGCAGCTACAACCACAGCGGCAGCAACAACCACAGCGGAAGCTACAACCACACCTGCAGCAACAACCACACCTGCTGCAACAACCACAGTGGCAGCAACAACCACACCTGCAGCTACAACAACAGCAGCAGCAACAACGACACCTGCAGCTACAACCACACCTGCAGCTACAACTACACCTGCAGCTACAACCACAGCGGCAGCTACAACCACACCTGCAGCTACAACCACAGCAGCAGCAACAACCACAGCGGCAGCAACAACCACAGCGGCAGCTACAACCACAGCGGCAGCAACAACCACACCTGCAGCTACAACCACACCTGTAGCTACAACCACAGCGGCAGCAACAACCACAGCGGCAGCAACAACCACACCTGCAGCTACAACCACAGCAGCAGCAACAACCACAGCGGCAGCAACAACTACACCTGCAGCTACAACCACAGCGGCAGCAACAACCACACCGGCAGCAACAACCACACCTGCAGCTACAACCACACCTGTAGCTACAACCACACCTGCAGCTACAACCACAGCGGCAGCAACAACCACACCTGCAGCTACAACCACAGCAGCAGCAACAACCACAGCGGCAGCAACAACTACACCTGCAGCTACAACCACAGCGGCAGCTACAACCACAGCGGCAGCAACAACCACACCTGCAGCTACAACCACACCTGTAGCTACAACCACACCTGCAGCTACAACCACAGAGGCAGCAACAACCACACCTGCAGCTACAACCACAGCAGCAGCAACAACCACAGCGGCAGCAACAACTACACCTGCAGCTACAACCACAGCAGCAGCAACAACCACAGCGGCAGCTACAACCACACCTGTAGCTACAACCACAGCAGCAGCAACAACTACAGCGGCAGCAACAACTACACCTGCAGCTACAACTACACCTGCAGCTACAACCACAGCGGCAGCTACAACAACACCTGTAGCTACAACCACACCTGTAGCTACAACCACAGCAGCAGCAACAACCACAGCGGCAGCAACAACTACACCTGCAGCTACAACTACCCCAGCAGCAACAACCACACCTGCAGCAACAACCACACCAGCAGCTACAACTACACCAGCAGCAACAACCACACCTGCAGCTACAACCACAGCGGCAGCAACAACCACACCTGCAGCTACAACCACACATGCAGCTACAACTACAGCTGCAGCTACAACCACAGCAGCAGCTACAACGACACGTGCAGCTACAACTACAGCTGCAGCTACAACCACAGCAGCAGCTACAACCACACCTGCAGCTACAACTACAGCCGCAGCTACAACTACAGCTGCAGCCACAACCACAGCAGCAGCTACAACGACACGTGCAGCTACAACTACAGCTGCAGCTACAACCACACCTGCAGCAACAACCACACCAGCAGCAACAACCACACCTGCAGCTACAACCACAGCAGCAGCAACAACCACACTAGCAGCAACAACCACACCTGCAGCTACAACTACACCTGCAGCTACATCCACAATGGCAGCAACAACCACACCTGCAGCTACAACCACAGCAGCAGCTACAACCACACCTGCAGCTACAACCACACCTGCAGCTACAACCACACCTGCAGCTACAACCACAGCAGCAGCTACAACCACACCTGCAGCTACAACCACACCTGCAGCTACAACCACACCTGCCTCGTCTGCCGTCATCAACAAAACGAACTTCCTTTTATTCATTGCGGTTTTTACAACAGTTCTTTGGAATTAAGAACTTTTCTGTAAGAAGAAATAAATACATTTACATTTAGTTATTTAGTATTTTAATTTTATGTACGTACTTGCATAATTAATTAACTTTATTTATTATTTATATAACTGTGATTGTAATATATGTGTAACTTTTAACACAATGTAACTTTAAGTAAATTACTTACTAATTATTAAAGCTGCAGCTACAACTACACCTGCAGCTACAACTACAGCTGCCTCATCGGCTGTCATCAACAAAACCAGCTTCTTTTCATTTATTGCGGTTTTTACAGCACTTCTTTGGAATTAAGCGGACACTATAACATCAACAGCTCTTAAATTAAGATTGTAATTTCTGTTGTTATTTATATTGGTTTGAATACTGTGAATAGATCATGTAATGTAATAAAATTATAAAATCCAAAGAGATATACTCTATGTTGGTTTTTTGGGGGGATTTAGAATTGTGTGAATATTTGTTGACCCTTGTCAGTTTGTTTGGCATCACATGGAAAATATTCAAATAATTGCAGCTCATTATTACAGACAAAATCTATAATTAACAGGAAAATGTAAAAAAAAACAAAACAACAAGAGCCTCAGCTCTGAATATCTAAAGAAATGCAGCATTATCTTTCCATCTCATGGCCAACCCGATGCAGGAGTATATTTACAATAACTAACCAATTATTCCTTTACATTATCCATGAATAAAGTGTTGGCTTTAATATATCAATAACCGTTATTTGTTTAGCACAGCGTGCTTCATAAAATAACTACAACACTTCACCGCCATCATTTAATCCTTTCACTTGTCACTTCCATATATTTCATCAAACTGGACTTAACATTAGACATTCAACCTCCACTCTTATATAATTATCATCAAAATCAAATGCAGGTTTTTTCACCTGATGCATTTCAGCAACAAGTTCCCCGACTCCGTAATTTTGTCTTTTCCCTACACTAGGAGTTTGTATATGTTGCTATGTGCACATCTGCTGTTTGTGATCAATTTGCATTTATATTTACACACGCAGTCTGACAAACAATGAGTGCTATTTATACAGAAATGTGATCATTTCTGCCACACGGCATCGGCTGCTCATGTTACTCGTATAATGTTGACTGTCTCACAGTGTTTGTGTTTTATTATGTGATCATAACTAATTGAAATCCAAACAGAAGCTGTGTGATTTAAAACTGGCTCCAAAGCACAGATTGCACCTCATTATGTTAGTTACACCATTACATTGCACAGTCAAGTTTCCATTTTTTCCCATTTTTATTGCGTAACAAGCAACATAAATAAGTAACAATAGTTCATATTCTAGTGAAAATATGTTTTAATTAATGTTACTTAAATAAGATGGTTTAATACTAAAGTATAAACCAACCAACTTAAGATTGTTTTGTATTTATTAAATTCATATTTGACTCTGTGGATGATAATATCATACTTTTTACACAACATTTATTCAACAGGTAAATGTGTAAATGTATCACTAGAGTACAAAGTACACAAAAAGTAATAAAATAATGAACATTTGCTTCAGTTCAACCAGCTACTGTGGTGTCTAGGCTGGGGGTTGGGCTCCAGGTGCTCTCATTACAGGGATGGGTGTGGAGCTGTGGAGCTGTCTGCACACACCTGAAGCTGATCTTCATCTCCAGCAGTATTTAGCGGCTGGCCTCCTGCATGCTGCTGCCAGATTGTCACCGCGTCGTGGTAGATCATAAACAGATGAAAAGATAAGTCATAATTATAATAATTAAGAAAAAGAAGCAAAACAGATATAAGTTAGTTAGATAGATAGAATATATGTTTCTATATATATCATGAGGCGTTGAAGTGATTTTGTATTTTTTCCATGACTGGAGAAGACAACCACCAAATCCTGTAATTTAATAAAATTAAATCCAGATTTAAAAAACAAACAAACAAAAAACATAAAAAATACATTTATGTTTTAAAACCAACAAAACATAAGAACATCTAGTGCTAAAAATAATATATAACTCTAAATACGTGTTTTTCTCGTCAGTATTTATTTGTTTGTCACTTATAAAGTGTCATGTGATATTGTTGATCGTGTTTTCTCTCTTACTCACCTTTAAATAAATAATCTCAGTTATTTCTGTCATGGTACATTTGTCATATTACAGAATGAAGTTCTGCCTGTATGTAATTTCTGGGGCGTCTTCATATTTTTCTTGTGGATTAGTTCTGCTCCGCTGAAAAGAAAATCAGGGCGTGAGCAGACAGCGATGAAATAATGAAGACAAAGGGTGGAACATGTCAAGATGGTGTATTGTGATAAGATGTATAGAGGAACGCAGAAACTGACAAGCCAGCATGGCTAATGGAAAAAGTACAGGTTGTTCTCGTCATCTGCGACAGTGAGTCAACATGCACAATATACCCTGAGACCAAAAACAGCACAACAGTGAAAAAGGCTGTGCAGGGTGTAGACGTGAAACAGAAAAGAAAGAACAAAGACAGACAGAGGAGAAACCGCTGAGCAATGATGAGATGTACAAGTATGCAGATATGTGTATGGATAAAAAAATCACCTGAAACAATAAACATGTGTGTCAAACTGATTAAAGTGGTTGTTTTATTTAATCAGGTTTAATTAAGTTTTAAAGCTGAGACGTGTGTTTCTCTGTCTGTTGATGTGTTGTATTGATCTGTGGAGAAAAAGGAAAAACACTGAAACACTGGAATAGTTCAAATGATCAATGCAAAGAAAGATTACCGACAGGTGTGTTAACGGAGACGAAGAAACACAAGGTAGAAGGAAAAAGTAAAAAAAAATTAAAATAAAGATAATATAAATAAGATAAAACTGACATAAATAACTAGTCATAAATTTAATGGCTATATTATTTCTTATAATTGTTTTATTTACAATTATAAAAAATAAAGCCTGATGTCTTATATACATATGTACTCTACAAAATCGTATTAATACTTTGACAAACATGATTCAGACATGAAAATAACACTTTTATATTTTAGACGTCTTAAACTGCCTTTGTGAAGTTGTTTATGTGTGTACTAACAGTCAGCTGGTGGTCAGTACAACTACATGTAAAACTTCATATTGAACATCCTCAATAAAAGCTGATTATAGAGCTGCATTCAACTGTTTTTATAATCAAACAGCTGTTTGAGATGACAGTTTAGGTTTGACACCTTCAGGAGCCAGCTGAGCAGGAAACTTTGAGTAACGTTATTGTGAAATAGCACAGCTTCACACCTGATGTCAACCTGATGAGTCAGGAAGTCACATGACTGATCAGCTGCAGTCTGATATTTAATACACCAGAGGGCAGTGTTACCTGCAGCATTACCTGCAGCGTTACCTGCCAGAGTTACCTGCCAGAGTTACTGTACCTGTTTGAGCTTCTCTCACTGCATACATCAGTTGTTGTCAGTGGACTCTGCAGTGTGAAAGAGTGAAGAAGTGGATTTATGTAAAATCTGTTGTTGCGTCTGTTCATTGTCAGTAACAGTTGTAAATGTTCTTCTGGAAGCATATTTATAATAAATAGAAACAAATAGAAAGTTAAAATAATTGGTGCAATCATCAGATTTGATGATTTCAGTTGAATGTTGTTCACATGTTGTTTTTATTAATAAATCGACTTTTCCACCTCAGACGAGCTTATTTTTTATTCATTTAATTCATTTCTGTTGTTTCCAATGTTTTCATGTACAAATTGAAAATGTGCATAAAGAAGATGTATTGAAATGCATGGACGGAGAGATGATGTATTTAATGTAGTGGATGCACCAGTTTAAAGCTTTAAAGTTCAGAATAAAACCTGTAATCTATGATTCATACAAGTTATTACAGACATGAGCCTGCAAACCTCGAGGACTTATGGCAAACAATGTTGCTTAAAACATGAATATTGAATCAACATGATATAAGATGGTTTTTCAGGAAGCTCCTGGTTCTGATCCAAGGCTGCATATTTAGTATTTAGCAGTCAGTCCTCTTCAGTGTATCACTGCTTTTTAAATGTATTCCTTGCATATATTATTTACTCTAATCTGTTTATTTACAGTATGCATGCTTTAGCAACATGTTTTAGCAGCAAACACCATGCTAACAGAGTGTCATTTAACTGATTGAATATAGAGAGACAGAGAGAGAGGGGATTTGGGCCTTCTGCCAGCAGCTTTTAGAGGATTAAGAACAAAATGGAAAATCCCTTCACTCTTTGTACATTAGTGGCTGTTCAGTGTCAGATTGCAGGGCTGCGCCTCCTACTGCATCAACAGCAACCAGCATCTCACACACACCTCTGTCTTAACAATGTTTGAAAGACATCTGTGGACAGTGACAGTGACCTCCTCATCCACTCTACAAGGTGTTTCCTGCTAGCAGAGTGTCATTTGATTGGTCTCTACCATTTTGTTCCAGACTGAAATTTCTCAATAAATTTTAAAGGTCTCATATCCTGCACATGTCCAGCTCTGTATTCATATTCTCTACTGGAATATCTCTGCATGGTTTCCAGTTAAAACCTCCTTATTGATCTTATCCTGGTCCTTTCTGCAGCCCCTCAGTTCAGCCTCTGTCTGAAACAGGACGTTTTAGCGCCTGTCTCTTTAAGACCCGCCTCCTGATGAGCCCTGTTCTGATTGGTCAGCTTCAGGAAGCCTCCTCTGGTTCCCAAGGCTACTGAAATATGCCATGTTGTTGGAGACAGACACTAACACTAGCAAGCTAGCTTGGTTAACACGATGTAATTCATGTTAACTGTGGTAATGCTAATGCTAATTTTTCTAGTGAAAAACAGGCTTTAAATAAACTGACATGTTCAGTGCAAGCTGAAGCCCCGACTTTTGACTTGCAGGCAGCATTTCTACATTCATTTACCTTTGAACTGCAACACTTTAAACATTATACATGTTAAACATCAACACGCTAGCATCATCATTGTGGACGTGTTAGCATAGCTGGTTTCTACTTTCCTCCTTGTTGACGTGGTGATGTTGTTCTTTATCTGACAGTCATTCTTTGCGTGTGTCTCTCTCCCTCTCTGCTTCTCTTTTAGTTTGTGTCTGAGTGTGAAAATCAAGTGAACCTGCAGCTTTTCTAGTTCTTCTCCTCGTTTGCTTTGCCTGTCGGACGCTGTGCCAACAGCTTCGGGCCTGTTTTCTTTTGAGGTCTTCAGTATTTGCTTCTGCTGACGTCGAGTTAAGAGAAAAGGCGAAAACCATCAAACTGGCAGCTTTGATGTTTTCTGTCGCCAGCGAGAGTGAGATGTGAGCAGAGCTAGCAGGGACGAAGGAAGCAGTTATGATCTATTTATTTGAATCAACCATTATGTGGAAAAGGCAGAAAAACCTGTACGCACACGCACACACGCACACATGCACACGCACGCACACACACACACACCCCTTGTTTCCTCCTTCCAAGGTCATTCATAATGGGTTTTGTTGTTGGCTGCAGCAGTGGGAACAACACAGACCAACATGTCTGACAGCGCAGAAACAAGAAACACAGATCTGATCTTTCTCTTATCTCCTCGGAGGGTTTCTTGGCTTCACCTGACTGCTGATCAGCTGCTCTGACTGGACAGGAAATTATACACAGAGTTCACAACAAGCTGGAAAACAGAAACGAACAACGTTTTCCTGTTTTTATTGTGTTCTGACACGAGCAGGAGGTTGAAGTTACTGTAAGAGAAACACAGATGAACCTCAAGAAGCTCAGAGGTGGTTAAATGATGACCCTGTTTTAAATGGACCATCGGTGACTTTTTCAGTTTACTTGAACACAACATTGGAGTCATGGAAGACTTCTTCAGGTGCTTGAAGGTCTGGAGTTTCTAACGTGTTGTATTTAACATATTTACCATATAAACACCGCTGTGGATGCTGTGTGTGGTAATCCACCAAGAACTCTACAGGATCAGGCAAAACTACTGAGACGTTCTTTCAATGTATTTCGCTGATTTACAACCAAGCCAACAACAGTGATGGCAGCATCAGATGTTGTTGTTGTTGTTGTTGTTGTATGGACTCATATACATATGAGCTGCAGGACGAGTTCAGTCACATCAAGAAATCAACAGTTTCTGTCCCCAAGTGCACAAGACATCCTCAGTCAACTGGTTTTAAATGTGGTGTGTGTCCCAGAAAGTGCTGTAAATCATACTCACACACACACACACACACACACACACCACAGATACACAAATATAAACACAAATGCTGCAGCATGTGTCTGTTTGACCTATTATAGAGCACAGATTGTTGTATACCCTTCACTGAGTGTGTGTGTGTGTGTGTGTGTGTGTGCGCGTGTGTGTGTGTGTGTGTGTGTGTGTGTGTGTGTGTGTGTGTGTTAAGTAAGATAAACATGGTCAGTTGCCAAACAGTGAACAGCCATCTGCTTCATTGAATGGAGCGTCACATTCACATTGAGAGAGATGTTTGAATGGATTAGACTGTTTAATCTTACATCTTGTATTGTATAAATGTAAATATTCAATAGTATTTAATAAAAAATAAAAAAAGAGTTTCACTTTAACTTTCTCGGTCACTTTTAAGTGAATTCAGAGTTTTAAATTCATTACTGGCTCATGGGTATTGTAGTATTTATATGTTAGTATTTTAAAATGTGATTTCTGACATTGTGGATATTTTATGAAAGGATGCATTATATTTTTGCGTGTATATTCATATCTTGTGGCTCTACTGGAACATCTTAATAATAACACCCCTCAGTTCAGCCTCTGTCTGAACCAGGACGTTTTAACTCCTGTCTCTTTAAGGCCCGCCTCCTGATGAGCCCGCTCTGCTCTGATTGGTCAGCTTCAGGAAGCTTCCTACGTAAACAAACTATAGTAGTATAAATGACAGAAAACTACAAAAAGCAGAAAACAAAAAATAAATGTATAAAAAAAATCTGAAATGGAAATACAGAATGTGGAAAAACACTTTGGATCAATACATTAATTGATGGATTAACTGATTAAACAGACAAATAGATAAATGGGTCACGAGATGGAACAATGTGCAGTTTGTAAATATAGATAGATGGATGCTGAGTGAAGCAGGAGGCAGGTGTGTGTGTCCGTCTGTGTGGTACAGTAGCATCACCTGCTGACCAGGTCGGTAACTGCACCCAGTTCATTTTAGATTTATATCTTCTGTGATTCAGAAATGACAAAAAAATGATGAGCTCATAAGAGTTCAACAATAAAAACAGCATCAAAGCATAAAAAATGATAGATGTAAATGTAGATACATATCAGGGTTAATGTATACAAGACTTCCTCTGAAACGGTTAAATGCTCGACTGAAGATGTTCAACCTGCAGCAGAAGCTCAATGTCTGAATCCAGGAATAAAATATTTCATCCATGTGTTGATCCACACACACACACACACACACACACACACACACACACACACACACACACACACACACACACACACACACACACACACACACTAATAAAGGTTAAATGAAAAGATTAGAGCAGGCAGAGCTGCTGAAACGCTGCGACTGCAGAAGGTTAGATGGCAAAGATGAAAACGTCGCTGTGATGTACAGCTTTATGTTGTTATTTTTTAAAGCAGAGCTCATTATGGACGCAACATCAACTCCATTATAGATTTAATAAATCCTTCAGCCTAACGAGGCCATCAATCATCCTCCGCACTGAAGCGTTATTTAAAGCAGCTCCACTCAGCCTCAGGCTCAGTGTTTAAAGCTTGATTGGATTTTATGTATTAACTCCACCAAAAAGCTTTTCAGTGCTGTTTGTGAGTTGAATAGACTGTAAGTAAGGACACCTCAGAAACTTGAGCTCAACTTCATATGACTTGATTATGAAATGCTAAGTTAGGAGAACAAAACGAAAGCTAAAAATAGACAAAGAAAACCTGGCTGCCCTGTATATCAATCAAGTGACAACATGGATGATAGACGTGTTGTCATGTGATCTACCAACAGCACCTTGGCGATCGGCTGGTATTATTGAGCATCTCTGTTTTATTTATTTCAGAATGTTCTGATGAATTTGATGAAAACTTCAAGGACTTGAGTGAAACTTCTTCATTTGTTTATTGGCTGTTGAATAACTGGGAGGATCTAATTTTCTCATAAACTGAGTGATTTCCCGTCATTGTGTCTTTCGGAGCAGCAGACTGGACTTCAGATGATGGTGCAGCCTCGTAGGAAACTCACAGGATTGATCTGAAACACTTTCACTACATTTTCCTGATCAGCGTTTAACTCAAACAAATGAGCAGAAGTCATTTTCCTGTTAAACTCTCAGCGTGTCGTATAAAGGACCAATATAGAGAACAAAGGAGGATTTTTCATTTTCTGCCATGTTACCAGCTAGATAAACTGTGTCCTGTGAACAGTCGTCTCCTACAGTAAAAGGTAATGAAGTAATTAAGACTGGAGGTTGACCTGGGACCAGGCCTCCCATGTACCCAGCATTCATTTTCTTTCACTGCTTTGATGTCTGAATAAAAAAAACACCTCAAAAATCTGATTTCAGGTTTTTTTATCTTTAATCTGCTCCAGTACGGCGACTCCTGAGTTCTGCACAGTCGTGGCTGTTTCTCCACAGCGTCTCCTCTTTCTATTAGAGACAGAGGTGACGTCTTTACACGCTGCTGATTAAAGATGTGTGAGGAGTTGAATCATGGTGCACTGGTTCCATATGAGCACATTTATGAACAGAACTGATGTTTTTATGATTATTAAAAGAGAGAAGGACACTCGGAGCTGAGCCACCTACACTAACACTGTGTGTGTGTGTGTGTGTGTGTGTGTCTTATGTTGGGTGTTTCCTTTATTTTGTCCACCTTCGGTAGCTTTTTGTTCTCTTTGTTTCTTGTACATTAACCTGATTGGTTCCCAGCTGCTCCATCAGTACGGTGGTGAAGTCGTCTTTACACTAACATGCAGCTGTCCATCAAACAGCAGTGTTCGTGTGTGTATGTGTGTGTGCGTGTGTGTGTGTGTGTGTGTGTGTGTGTGTGTGTGCGTGCGTGTGTGTGCGTGCGTGCGTGCGTGTGTGTGTGTGTGTGTTAACGAGCTGATGCATTCAGAGGGTAATACAATCAGAGATCCTCAATGAAAGCTAATGAGTGGGATGGCTTCCTCCCATCAGGGACACTCTGACACTCTGACATGAACTTTTGCACTGAGGAGGAAAAACAAACAAACTGCTTCTATAACTAAAATGTACTTTTTAAAACTAGTTCACATCGAGAAACTTTGCTACCTGAAGCAGGTTTCCATCCACCTGTTTTTATTAATTTAATTTATGCTTAAATAAACCTGAGTGGAAATATTAAAATAACTTATAATAACGTGTTTTTATAATTTGTGTGTTTTTGTTCTGATTAAAACGTTGCAGTGAACATCATGTTTTATAGTTTCTGTGAGGTCAAAATCAAAGGGAAG